>VXAC01002191.1:293883-315489 GCA_013399225.1 Rhipidura dahli
TGCTTTGGGATTGGTTTTACTTTTTATTATTAAAAAAAACCAACTAGCTAACAGATGGACAAAATTCTTTTGTAACACTGACTCTGACTTAAACCTCACTTTAGCTAGGCAGCAGGCACAGTATTTGTGGCACAAGCTGATGAGAGATGCTGGAAATGCAGCCTTGGCAAAATAAAGGTTTGAGGGAATCTATCTGTAGTATTATTTACAGACAGGACAGCTGTGCTGGTGGCTGCAGTAAAACACCCTGACTAAATATAATCTGAAGCCAGAGATAAGTAAGTGTTTCAAAGCTGCGTCCCTACAAGAGGCACATGTTTAGCTTTTCATGCATCACAATGGATGTCCCACATGAACTTTTTTCTTCTTCAGGTTTCCTTCAGCCCCCGACTGTCCCTGTCACCCTGTGCCAGATGGGAAGTGAGAGCTAAGCCGATCCACCTCTTTGTGGTGGAAACCCCCCGAGCTTCGGCTACAGGTTACTGAAGCCTTCATGAAAAATTCAGAGCTGGTATAACAAGCTTGCTGAAAGTCAAATGCGTGTCACATTATCCACCCTCCCTTTTTTGCTAGCACTGAGCTACCACCGCTGAGAGGTAGAAAGCGTGCCTGTGACAAACTTGTACAGGGATACAGATGCAAAAATGAACATTAAACTCTGTCCTCCTTCTGCCTTTCATTTTAGTGGTAAAATTAATATGGTGTGAAGATTAGGGAGCAATAAAAGAAGTCAATTTACAGACACACATAGGAGAAGTGGACACTGAAAACTGCTAAGCTGCTATAAAGATTGGGATGTGGAAGTAATTTGTGCCTTTCTCAGTAGTTAAATCCCTGTTGTCTCACATTAGATATCAATTATGAGTGGTGGCACAACACTTAATTTGTAAAACTATTTCAGAGGTAAATTTGGTGCCTATTAAAGGTGCTATTTGCTTTAAGAGATCAAGCAGAACAGGGCAAAGATGAATGGCCTGAGCAGAAAGAAGCTATGTAATTCAGCCCAACCTTCCTCTATGCACTTTAGCACCAGAGGTGTGAGGGGATGCGCACTCCCAGCAGTTACTGAGGGTCATGGTGCAAGCTTGTCCCTACTTCCCAACACCCAAAACCCTGGAGATGGACCGTGGAAGCAACAAAAACACAGAACATGTCTCAGTTCAGTAAGAGACCGTGGGCTCAGGGAGGTGGGGAGCAGCCTTCCCCTTCCAGCCGACTGCCTGCCATGTCACCCCCCCAAGACCTTTGCTTCTTGCCTCCCTTCTCTGTACTTGAGGATGTGCATGGAAAAGCATAAATAAGAGTGGAGGATCAATCAGAGAGAGGCTGTATAGGGCTATAACCAGATTTAACCAGAAAAGGGAGTTGTCTTCAATGACAGCTTCTCTCCCCACAGCTCTTGAGTGGATGGGCAGCAGGATGGGGATGTGGGGAGCAAAGTCTCTCCCAGAGTATGTAAAGACCAGGTCCATGACCACCTGGGGACCCTGAATGTCTGTGGGTCTCAAAGAGATGCATCCCAGAGCCCTGAGGGATTTGGCTGATGTACTTGCTAAGCCACTCTCCATGATATTGGAATAGTCATGGCAGTCAGGTGAAGTCACAGGTGGCTGGAAAAGGGGAAACACTGTACCCTTCTTTTAAAAGAGTAGAAAGATAGAGCCTGGGAACTACCACTGTCAGCCTCACCTCTGTGCCTGGGGATACGATGGAAGAGATCCTCCTAGAAGTACATTGAGGCACATGGAGAACAGGGAGGTGATTTGGGACAGCCAGAACAGCTTCACCCAGTGTCAGTCCTGCCTGACCAACCCAGTGGCCCTTCCACAATGGAGAGTCTGCATCAGTGGACAAGGGAAGGGCTACAGCTGTCATTGACCTGGACTTCTGTAAAGTCTTTGACAGGGTTCCCCACAGCATCCTTCTCTAAACTGGAGAGCAATGGGGTTAATGAGTGGATTGTTAGATGGATAAGATATTGGTTGGACAGTCATATCCAGAGGGTTCTGGTCAACGGCTCAGGGTCCTGACGGACATCAGGGACAAATGGTGTCCCTCAGGGGTCTGTACTGGGACCAGTGTTATTTAATATCTTCATTAATGGTAGATGGAAGGATCCAGTGCACCCTCAGCTGATTCCTGTGTGACCCCAAGTTGAGTGGTGCTGCTAACACACCTGAAGGATGGGCTACCAGCCAGAGGGCTCCAGTCTAACTTGGCAAGTGGGTCCTTGGGAATGACATGAGGTTAAACAAAACAAAGCTCAAGGTGCTGCACCTGGCTCAGGGCAACCCCCAATATCAGCCCAGGCTGAGGGATGGACAGCTCAAGAGCAGCTCTGCCTAGAAGGACTTTGGGGTGCTGATGGGTGGGAGGTTGGATATGAGCCAGCAGAGTGTGCTGGCAGCTCAGAGAGCCAAGCCCTCCTAGGAGAACAAGGAAAGTCTTCTTCAAGGCATTTTATGTGCTGGCTCCTGCTGTGGCAAAACCTCACACTTGCCATCAGTACAGATGCTGAGCAGAGCTGTCTCTGTGGGATGGTGGGAACCAGGGTGGAGGGGACACTTCCACCATCCCTTCCACAGTACTTCCTTGCAGAGGCTGATATAGCAGACAGGAGGGACCCAGGAAAAAGACTTTGCAGGTGCATGACACCTGGGGAAGTAGAATTCAGAGGAAAGAGGGCTGGGCACACAGCCATCAGTAGATTTCAGTATCTATGCATGCAGAATACCCCAGCTTCACAGCAGGATAAGCAGTACTGCCTCCCTTGCCCTTAACCTTTTTCCTGGGAAGAAAATGTGGGTGCCCAGCCAGGGCTGGAGCCAGAGAGGCTCTGGCAGCCCCTTGGGACTGCCTCAGCTGAGCCTGGACACCACATACAATAGCAGCCCTAATAGGAACCCCAGATGTAATCTCCCTAATGGTTAAACTGTGCACGAGAAAGCAGGTTCCTGGAAAGCACCTCACTTGTAGGGCACACAGGCAACAAGTGCTGCTCCGTGGCATTTACAGCAATCACAAAAACAGACCTTTGCTTTTATTAAAGAGCACTTGGATTAAGGTATAGTTACATGCTTGCTTGGAGAGTTTAGATAAGAGGTTTTAGGCTAAAAGAAGAGGTTGTGCAGACACTGTGTTATTTCTACACACGTGTTTCCTGCTTTTCCAATTTCTTCTTTCCGAGAAAACCCCAATGTAATAATTTCTGCATGAGTAGCCACTGATGGGATGCCACAAAAGACTGCTGTGTACACAGCAGTCAGGCTACTGACAGCATGTAAGTAGTCTCTTACATGTTATTCCTCCAGACACACTGGAGGAATAGAAACTCATATGACCACATCTGCCTTTCAACTCACTACTTCCTCCTTTTGCCAAACTCAGACATAAAAAAACAAAAAAAGAAAAATCCCAAGCATTTTTTAATCTTAACCTCCTCTGAGATTTGTGACATGTTTTAACCCAACTTGAGGTTAAAAAACCTCTTGCAACTATTTCCCTAAGTAACATCTCTTCTACTGATGTTTTGTAGAACTCTGTCTTTTGAAGTCATATCCACCATATCCTACTCTGTCGTCAAGCACTGGCACAATTACGTTAATGGAAGTGATTAATAATTCACTGGTGTTCTCTTTTATGGTATAAGGAAGGCTTTTGACAGTTATGAATAATATTCAGTTTTGTTTGCTCAGGATTTTTTCCTTATTTTCCCCTATCTCTGTTATCTTACAACATAATTGTCTACCTACCTGTCCTGGCTGCTTTTACACTCCCTCATTGTTTACAAAATGAATAATTAATGGTTGATAACCTGCAGCCAAATCCCTCCCACCCTATTTCTCCTGCCTGCTCTATGCTATTTTCTAGTTTATTCCAGCAGCTTGGTTTACAGAACTTGATATCACTTACATGTTTGAAGAAGAGAAATGGGAGCAAATAAAAGTGTAATAAGGTGAAAGTTCATGTCAACCTGAGCTACAATGCTTACCTACTTGTAGGTCATTTTTGTAGCCTTTGTTATGCAGCAAAATGAAATATATCTAGTCTTATTTTGTGAATTAAATAAAAGAAAAGCACAGCCCTTCTAGAGCAGCAAGAAAATCACTGCAAATGCCTTGTCCCCTTTCTGAAGCATTTCTCCCATTTTCCAGCACCAGCCTACCTCACCCCCATCCCTCAGGGCATCTTCCCTGCACGCACAAAAGGCACTTGAGTTCTCCAGCTCCCGTGGCTCAGCAAAACCCTCACATCCCTCATGACTCGTATTATCCTATTCTGTCAGCAAGGGTCAGACGGTGATCCTTGCCCCAGGCAGCGAGTGACGGCTCGCACAGCCTGCGAGGCAGAGCCACCCCATGGGCACGCACGGCCCTCCGCACGGGGATGAGCTCCTGCTTCCCGGCACGGCCACACCAGCTGGGGCAGGGGATGCTCTGTCTGACTTCCCTCTGATGGCCCTGACAGCGGAAGTCTCGTTTTTAATTTGATTTTCCAGCTGAGCATCTAAACTGAGAGCTGTCTTCTTGCTCCCATTGCTTTGCTCTAGCAGCATTCTGCTGGAGTCACATGTGGGCATCACGGTGCAGGTGCTCAGCTGGCCCAGATGTGTCCCTCAACACCTGCACAAGGAAGCTGAAGCTGCCCAAACTGCAGGTGAACAATAAACTAAAATAAATAATAATAAAAGAAGGAGTTCACGTGATCCAGACTACACATGCCATGAAACTCAAATATTTGGCATCTGCTTTTCCTTTTCAAGCTGAAGTTGCACATAATTCTTTTGCCATCAGAGGCAGCCAAAACTTTGTAACCAGGAGCACTCAGATACCTGTGCTAACAATGAGTGCACACCAGTCTAGTTCAAATCTGCTGAAGGGGGCTTCTGCTGCAGAGAAGTGCTGATGAACTTCATATTTCTCACACACAGCACCAATTCAGCTGGCAGTTCATGAGCCAGGAGAGAAAAGCAAATGTCATTGGTTTTTTTGATGGGTCAGAGAGTTAAGACAACACATCTCTACTGTTCTCTCAATGATGCATTTCCTGCAAACAACTATAAAGCCTGCTAAATTTGCTAACATGTATGTAACAAAATGCATCACATTCTGTAAACTTATCGAACAAAAGGAACATTATGATAAAATTAATTATTGAAATGCAAAAACCAGAGCTAAGAATTATTAAAACATGCATAAATTATAAGAACTGATAATTTAGAGTTTACAGTTTTTGATGGAAAAGCCAAATTCATGCCTGCTAACAAAAAAGGGACAACTGTCCCGATTCCAATTAATTTATGGCCTGATCATCTGTGATGGCCTTAGCAGAGGGCAGAATCAGATTTCTGGGCATTAACAGTACTTTTACCAACACAATGAGTTGGTGGTAAATCCTCTGCCTTTGGGGAGAAGTAAGTTAGTCAAGATAGCTGGAAGATCATTGCCTTGAGACTTAATTTTGTTCCAGCATCCATTCACTAGAAATTCAGAGAGGGACGTGGTTTTTGATGTGCCACCTCCAGATTTCTGAAATGAAATCTGTTTTGCAGAACGCCTGGACAGTGAGAGAAATGAGTTTCTGTCAGCAGCTGCCTGCAAAATCTCAGGCTCTGGGCACATCATGTCAAGGCCAGACACTGCCACTGCTTCAAACCACTTTTTTTTCAGGCTCCCTCAAGATAATCTAAGAACCCCAAACCATCCCCATGGTGATTTCACAGACTTTCACAGCCCCAGGTAAATGATGATCTGGCATTGGTGGCATCTCCCAGAGTCATTTCACACTGGAAGGTCTGAGTCTTTATTTGTCACAGATGAATTCTGAAGGGCAGAAGACCTTCAAACCTCAGTACCTTTTAGAGACAGACAACCTAGCTACATCTCAAGGAATGTTACTTGAACCTGGGAGGTTTTCTGCAGAACAGTTTGCAAAAGACATTACGAAGCATTTTTTTTCCCCCCTCCAAGTCATTTAATTAGAAAATCCTGAAAAGTTTACTTGTTTAAAATTAGACATTAGACAGAGGGGCACTTGAAGAGGTTACCAGGGCAAGAAGGTAGAAGATATGAGAGTAGTCAGTGGGACATGAACAATTGGCACTACGTTCAGGATATCACCAGCCAAAATACCATTGCTGGTGTCTCACTAGGAGGGAAGAGCAACTTCTGATCATTTCTGCTTTCAGAAACCAGCATGTAGTGGTGGGATGTTCAGCTACAAGCCAGGAGATGTTGGCTTAACTCCTGACTGTATTGCAGAGCTGAGAAAAGCAGCTCTGAATCAGATCTTCCACAAGTTAAGTGAGGATGTTAATCCCAAATGCAGCTCATTGGGATACTTAGGCACGCTCCATCCAAGCACACAGTAGGACTTGTAGTTTTAGGATGACAAATGCTACGAAATGCAGGGAAAGTTTAAAGCAATTTGGTGGGACTGTTGAAAGGAAAAGAACAGGAAGATTGGTGGAAAGCTTTCTACAGTTATGGGTGAAGGAAAGAGGTCAATAAAAGTTGGTGTAGGTATAGAGCAGGTGAAGAGAGTCTGAACATTTTTGTGTGGAAGCTATCAAGAAACGCATTAAAACTTCAGCTGAGATGTGAGGACACCTCAGAATGTTGGAATGAGGTAACTATGAAACTGCTACATGAAATGAGGGGCAAGGAAGGAAGCTTGCAGAAGGATTTCAGAATAAGCAACATTATTCCAGTCTAGTCTAAGGATTATTTGTCTGTCTAGTCCAGATGCTAAAGAAAAATTTGGAGAAGTGGAGAGAGATAAGCACTGGGCAAAAAGAAAGGAGTAATGGTATCATCATGGCTCTATCATAAATCAGAGAATAAGGTATTTCTAAGCTTATCAGAGAACCAAAATATTTCTGTAGGAAAACCTTGTACTAAGAAAATGCATGGCTGCCTAATTCCCAATTAAATCCAAGAGCTGAACATTTACATTCTTTGCATTAAAAAATTAAATACGGACAAAAAACCTTTTAAGAAATTTAATACTCTAATCCTCCAGAGACACTTTCATAAAAGGATGCTTACACTCAGCAGTTAAACAATTTCTACTAACAAGACTAGAAACAAACAAAGACATTTTGAAACATTATATCCACCTATGTGTTGCATGCAGGGTTTGGGGCTTTTTTATTTTTTTTGTAATCACACTCTTGCTCAAGTATCTAAGAACTGAAAAGAACCTATTAAGAAATAAAGTGATTTTTATCTTTTCTTTCTGTTACAAAAATTTTACACAAGGGCTCAAAAGGAAATTCTGTGTTTTTTATTCCAGCTGTAAAATGCACTTTAAAGTAGCACTGAAATGCAACAAGACTCATTTATGCTGTGCTCACATGGCTTTATGCCACCTGGCCAAGAGACATTGGTAAGGCAGTGGAGCACACACCCTGTCGTGCATACTCATCTTTATTGCCTCATTTTCATCATTCTGAAAGGGAACAGAACTCACTCCAAGAAAACCCCAACCTGGATAAAGCAAGAGCCAAAAGGAACCTGAATGACAGCCTGCCATGCTGGAAAAATATTTAGCTTTTCACTGACTTTTGCATTGCCACACTGTACTTCCCTGTTACAAGCAGGAATAAATTTCAGACCTATTGATACCATGCGATGCTGCTCTCCAGTTACCCAATTTAAAGCCTTTTCTTAGGAATTACTCACAGCCCCTTTTCAGACTGGGAAACAGCACACATACATGCAGCTACCTGAATTTTCAAACCAGGCCCAGGAGTGGGCTGGGCTCAGTACTGCATGCCAAGCTCTGCCTGCCTCCCCATCTGCCAAATGAATAGGTACTCATTTGTGCAGGAGGCTTTGGAAACAGCCCTCGTGGCTGTGTAGGAGAGGGCAGACACCCACTGCAAACATCATCATTTTGGGGCCCTCTGGTAGGAGTTTCACACAGAGTTGGAATAGCAGCCCCCTGAGTGGGCAGCTCCTGTGACAGAAGAAATGGCTGTGCTGGCCATTTGGCACTTGGGTCTGCCACAGGCATAGGAATTAAATAAATCACCTCCTTCCCCTGGAAATGTATCCTATTTGGTTCTCTTCTTTTTTTTTTTCTTAAGCAGGGATCTCTTCCACATGACCCAAGTAACAGAAGTGCTCCCGGAAATAAGTACTCTGATACTTAGGTAAATAGCTGGCATGAGTTTATGACTTAGAAAATCACCCAGTTTTCAAAACCTAAGTGGCAAAGATTAATTTTTTTAAGGCTCTCTCAGAACACACCACAGCTGGCTTTTGTGCAGTGTGGAACAGAACCTCGAGGCACTGATCCCAGCAGTTTCACCTGCTCTAGCTGCCTTTGGAGACATGAACACATGGAGTGCACAAATGACTACCACATATTCAAAGCCAGGGCTCACTACCCTTATCTGAGTGACCACAGAGTCCTAAACGAGACACCCATAGGACTCCAACTGTGTTTGTGTCAGAAGGGCTTTCCAGGCCCTAAAGATGCCCACGTGAAACCACCAAAGCTGGAATTATACAGCAAAGCATCAAGCACACACAGTGAACACGCTAAGAATGTTCTAATAATGTTTTATAGCACCAACATGAGGGCTTTCACCTCATGCATGGGATCCTTGTTTAAATTACATTGGATTGCCTGCTCTAGTTTGGTTTATGGGCACATCCTGTGCACTCTTGCACAGTTGAGCAATGCCATTCAATTCCAAAGGCTTATTTATGAGCATAAAGATGACTTACAGTAATAAAGAGCTACACCCTTGTCGTTCCAGCACTCACCTGCTTACTGGGATCTTATCATAGTGCAAACAATGGAAAAAAAACATACTCAGATTCCATTTTGAGCCATGCCTGAGCAAAGCAGAGGAGGACAAACAAGGATCCTCCCACAGCTTCCAATTCCTGTAGTGGTTTGAGGTGAGCAAAGAAAATTTGAACTATGGTTCTTAGAAAGATGAAAAGTTCTTGTTTCACTGTGGATTCAAGTGATGCCATGATGGTGTTTGGCCTTTTCTTTTATATCCCTTTTATACCTTTTTACAACTTATGTATTTTTAGTGCTTTTTGCCTACATTCCAAGACTTACTTGTCAAGCTAGGAGATGAAACATTTTAGAAGTTTCATAGTTAGGGATCAGTGTGCCCCAGACCCCAAGGACCTCTCCAGAACACATTTTGTAAACTGAGATAGAACCATCCAGGGGAAGGTTCCTTGGGGAGGGGGGCTCACTTGAGCCACTCACTGGAGAATCTTTGATAGATATGCTAATTAGTAACATCTATAATGTGATACCAGATCTTTTGGGGGTGTACAATCCAGTGTGCATTGAGGTGCAGTCAACCTGGACATGGTGCACCTAAGGATCCTTAAAATAAACGTCAAGGTAAAATCCCTTTTTCCCATCTAACCATGTTTGACCCTTGATTTCAAGAACAGGAAAAGGCATGACAAGACTCACACTTGTGCCATTTTTTTCTTTCATAGAAATGAAACACCTGTTTTCAAATGTCATACTTCTGGTGTTTGGGGCATTTTTTGCTGGGTTTTTTGTTTATTTCTTTTGGTTGTTGTTGGTTGGGATGTTTTTCATGCTGTGAGTAGTTCTTCCTATCATTATATCAAAACTGAAATCATATGCAAGACAAGCTAACTTTATAAACGTGCTGCTTTGCAATATAATTGCAAATTCAAATGGATTATAGGGTTTTTAATTCTTGTTTCTATTATATTTTGTCAGTGGTTTTATTTCCACCGGTGATGAGCCTCCATGTTTCTGTCCCACTTTTTTTCCCCCCCTACAGAAAGCACACCTGGCCTATGCAGATTTTTATCCTGTTTGCTTCATGTCTCCCTGGGATGAAGGCCCTGCTGCAGCAGAGGACAGATTAACATCCTGGGGGTAGACCCATCTTAGAAGGAAACGGATCTTTCCCTGCCAGTCACGTCCTGCAGGGATTCTCCCCACACACAGGCAATTCAGGGAGAGGTTCCTGCCAGTATAAATCTAACTGGGCTGTGTAAACAGACAGAAGCACCAGAGACTGTGAGGACCAGAGAGAGATTTCTTCCTTGTGATAAAATAAGCTAATAAATAAGTTTTTAAAAGACCAGGATCTTAAATATGGAAAGCTTTAAAAAAGGATCAGCTTATGCAAAAATTAAGGCGATGTTTTGGGGAAAAAAGTTACTTTGCATTGGCTAAATGCTTCCTTTATTTATCCTGATCGGAATAAAATCCTTTTAAAGAAAGAAGGGAGTAAAGGCCTGTAACCCCACAGCTTATCTGGTGCAACAAGCTACACTGTCAGCCAGAGCCAGAGAGGGAGACCCTGGGAATGTCTGTTCCTCAGTGTGTGCCACCTGCCAATGTCCCCTTCCTGGTGCTAGCTTACAGCAGAGAGCTGCTGGTTCATGTCACACAGCTCTGGGCCCATCACCACAAGACAGACATTGAGGTTGAGAGACAACTGGAGAGTGCACATCTGGAGAGTGTCCAGAGAAGGGCAACAGAGCTGGGGAAGGGTCTGAGTTCAGTCATATGAGGGAGCCAGGGGTATTCAGTCTGGAGAAAAGAAGACTGAGGGGAGATCTTCTTGCTCTCTACAAGGAGGTTGAAGCAAGACTGGGAATCAGTAACAAGTGACAACAGGAGATGACCTCAGATTATACCAGTGGAAGTTCAGATTAGATATTGAGAAAAAACCAAAAATTACAGACAGATCTGTCAAGTATAGAATGTGCAGAGAAGTGGCAGAGTCACCATCCCTGAAAATGTTAGAAAATGTGTGGATATAACACTTGAGGGCAGTTTAGTGATTAACACGGTGGTGGTGTTGAGTTGACAGCTGGACTTGGTGGCCATAGAGGTCTTTTCCAACCTTAATGATTCCACAGCTGTATGATTTTAGATTGATTCTTAGCACAGCTTTTGCAAGAACTTCTTATATTTCATTCTGAGCATTTTTCCAGTATTTTGATTCACCTAAAGCCTCAAACTGAAATACAGACTGGAACAACATTGCCTGCTTTCTGTTATGTCACAACAAAGAACTGTAGCCCCCAGAAGAAATTACCACTGAGTCACCTGTGTTACAAGCCAAGCTTCTATGCTTCATATATCACTGAAGAGTTTTAGCTAGGGGTGATACAGAGATTAAAAACACACGTTCCATGGCACAGGGTGGGGTGGATAGGTTTGCACTGATGTGTTTGGTGGGGCTGCTTGGTTTCGGTTTTTTTGGAGAGTCAGTGTTAGCAGGAAGGGTCTAAACTAAGGAGGGGAAAGAAGAGGAGAGGGGAAAGAGAGAAAACGGAAGAAAAAGAAGGGGAAAGCACTCACAAGCCCCCGGGGGTCTCTGGCAGAGGCGGGAGCAGCCCGGGGGGCCGCAGCTACCATGGACAGAGCCCGCCGCCCGGCCGGCCCCGCCCGCAGCGGAGGAGCCGCCCCGGCGCTCCCAGCGCGGCGCGGAGATGCCGGGCCCGGGAAGAGCCGGGCCCACGGGGCAACATCCTCCGTGCAGGAGGGCCAGCCGGGCCCCCAGAGCCGGGAGCGGCTCGGCCACGGGTTTATGGGCTCCGCCTCAAGCGGTTTTATGGCGGTGCCCGGCTGAGGTTGGGCTGCCGTGTGTTGATTCAGGGCATCCTTCGGAACACCTGCCTCCGAGCGCAAAGCCGTCACGTTCAGTTGCAATAAAAAGTTAATAAAAGAGTTTATGGCAGGGTGCATAAGCCTAAAATTTTAAATTAGTCAAGGCAGCAGCTCACAGGCAACTTCAAAGGCTATTTTTTAGAACATAACAGTGTCCTATGCACAATATAACACTTTTGTGGTTAAAAAGGTTTGGTTTCAGACAAACTGTTCTTCCTGCAGAAGGGGAAATGGGAACCCTGATGGATTTTCCTTTTGGCCATACCGCATATTCAACACAGGAATTTCCCATTATGGATTCTGTAGCCCACTACTCCTGAAGAATGGCTATTAGTAACATCCAGTTTTTCCTCGATAATGTGATGCTAAAGGGAAATCTGAATTTAGACACACCGCAGTACATATTGGGAGAAAGGGATGCAACTCCATGTAAGCATAGGGTTAAATGTTGGGGAAGAGAGGAGAAATTTAGAAAAAAGTTTAGAGAGCTAATAGAAAATTACTCAATTCCCTAATTTAAAATCCCAACTTCAGAAAAAAAAAAAAGAATTTCAAAAGAAAAATGGTTATACTCAGTTGTCATAAACCTCTGCTTAGTAATGTACTTAAAACCAAGTGCATTGCTGAGGATTTTATTTCATGATACTATTTACATACTTGATAGAGAGTGAAAAATTCTCAACGTATTTAGCTGGATAATGAGACATAATCATGCTTCTATTTACCATAGACAGAGTTTCAATGGACTTTTTGGAAATTTCCTCAGAATCCCTATAATTAATGGCATGAATTCATCTGCTGGTGTTTGAACATCAAGAACACACTGTTAAATACTGTCAGAACTCTTGATAATGCTACTCCATTTCTTCAGGATAGTGTGGAGTTTGTAATGCTTATGAAACTCCCTCAGAACACAACTGGTTGAATATTATATTGTGGCTAAATAAGAGTCTTATGGAAACACTGAACTTTCCATGGAAAATTAAAAACAGACTTCTAAATCAGGCTGGTGGTCTGGCTGACAGAATTGAATTGAATATTGAATACCTACATTCACAATTTTGTGGTCCTCAGGGCTAGCTGAGTACTGAAGAGGCTTCAAAATAGCAGTGCTCTTTAAAAAAAGAGTGTCCATGCTCTGGAATGTAACACATTACTCGAGATTCACTGTTTCTTAAGGCAAAATGACATGTGATGATATGGTTGTACAAAAATACATATTGGGCCATGGTGACTGAGGTGTGCTTCTGGGGTAATAACCAGGAAACTATTCATCGTCACAGCTGCTGAAAGCCTTCCTAAAGTAATTGGGCAGGGGAGGAAGGTAAATTTCAGCTCTGGACATACCTTTTTAGTAATTATTTACTTATTTTCACATGCACGGACACTTGTCTGCATAAGCAGCAGCTCACAAGACTCCACTGCTCATCTACAAGACAGCATTTACCAGTAAAACCTGCAGCATCACAAAAGCATCCCATAAGAACTGTGCTCTCAGTTTCAAAAACCCTATAACACTACTTTGCAAGTGGTGTTAAAACACCATCTCCTGGCAATAGCCACAGAGCTGTGCTCCAGACCCTTCCCCAGCTCCCTTGCCCTTCTCTGGACCCTCTCCAGCCCCTCAGTGTCTCATAGTGAGGGGCCCAGAAGCAGACACAGCACTCGAGCTGCAGCCTCAGCAGTGCTGGGCACAGAGGGACAATAGGAACACAAGCACTTGAATCTGCCCATGAAATAAGCATTCATGTCCCTGCCTGTGGGAGGGCAGATGGAGCTGGGTGATCTTTAAGGTGCCTTCCCGCCCAAACCATTCTGTGATGCCACAGTTTGCCAGCTATTACCAGGTCAGACAGGAAGAACACCTGCACAAGAGGGCCAGCCCCTGCAAAGCAGGTCATGACATTTGCTGTTAGCACATCTTCTCTTCATCATTTACTCCAAAACCATAAAATGTGTGTAATGGCCAGCACAGGCAGATTTAAGCAATGCTCTCACATTTCTTTTGATGTCTCATCAGATTTCCTGGTCTTTCTAAAGACAAAGAGAGGAGCTGTTTCTCCCAAGCAACCTGTCCAGCTCTGTGCATGAGTGTAGCCCCAAATAAATACATTATGTAGTAATTACCTATCTCCTGGCTTTGTTATTTCTCTCATCTTTTCCATGTGGGAAGCCTCTGGTCAGCTTTCCTATGGTCCATTCTTTTAGTTAAACTGTTTTCATCATCCTGAATACAGAGGAGGTTTATGCTGATGGAGAACTGTCACTCCACTCTCCTACCCAGTAGTATGTTCTAAAAGGTTGACATTAAACTGCCACACAAAAATCCTTACCCATTGTATTAAAAAAATAAATTAAACATCCCTTTGAAAAATCAGAGGCCTGAAGTAACTTCCAGTAACATTTGATAAGAACTTCAGGATATTCTCTTCCAGTGAGGGTATTAGAACTCACAGAGTAATTCAGCCATTTGTTTTCATACCTCAAAATGCATTAAGGGGAAAACAAAAACTGCAATGCAAGAAGTGTCAAAGGGAGTAGTTAGAAGAAAATAGCAGAATTTAGGAAAATCTTTAATGCTCTATTTTTTTATTGTGTTTATTGATTAAACACATTGATGTTGGTACTGCAGTAGAATCACAGAAACTGAACGCACCAATTTGGCTGTCTGCCTTTTTTTCTCTAGGCATACTTACAAAATATGAACTTTTCACAACAACAACAAAAAAATTTAAACCAGCAGGGAACTTTCTTCCTCACAAAATCCACACTTTCCAAAGGCTGATGTCTCAGTCCTCCAAATGTTGCAGAGTCTCCTAATGAAAACACCCTGGGCTCCACTACAGACCGGTCACTTATCTAGAGCCACTCACAGAGTATCAATTTGATGTGGTAGCAGGTGTAATATCTACAGACTGGATATCAGGACACACAGGAGAGGCTAGCAAGCAGTCATTTGATTTTGTTTGATAGGAATGAGAGGGAAAAAATAAATTAGAACACATTCTTAATTTTTTTCAGGCAACAGAAAAACTGAAATGGAACTTCCAAAACCGCACTCCCAATAAGTTTTCAAAAAAACTTCAAAGTAAAAAACTTATGTTTTTACATTTCTCAGACTTGAAGCATTGAAAACCAAGAAGACCCAACAAAATAATTCAATTCATGAAGGGAAAAAAAAGTCTACATCTTGGATAGCCTGTCAGGTTTTTATTTGAATAAACCAATTAAAGGTCTGCCAAAATATGACATCAAGCTATTTGTTTCCTGCAGACTTTGGAGTGCCTTAGTCAGTTTTGCCTTCTGACACTCTGTGGAGGCCCTGATCCTGCACTACCATGTATTTCAGCAATCTCCAGGTCAGTTCCCGACAGCAGCTCCACAAATATTGCCAAAGTGTGCAAGGATAATAAGTACAACTGCAAACTGCACCCACAGATATCACTTCAGTATTCCACTAAGAATCCAAGTTTCCCTTCCCTGCTAAGCACCCAGCTGCCACAGAAACAGCTGAAAACCTCTGAACACTCAGCAGCTCTTCAAGACCAAAAACCTGGCTATGGAAAACCAAAATACTTCAATTTTTTTAATCTCTATTTTGGAGAATAGTTTTTTCTTTTTCCTGATTTAAGAATACTTGAGATTATGACCACAGCAGCTCTAAGGTAAGTTTAGACCCATTGTTTTCAGCTGGAAGACACACTTCCATTTACACTTCTCAGTTACTTAGAAAAACAAAAGGTAATCAAACACAGAAATATCCTTTCCAGATGTCACTTCCTCGGGGGTAGGAATACTGGGGGAAAAGGTATGAATTACTTCGTAAATTCTTGTGTAGCCTGAGGTATACAAAAGTTAGTACCCCTTACTTCACTTGGTGTGTGTAACCCCATTACTTGCTAACCCCAAACTTACAGCTAGCAATGCTCCCAAGCTTCCCTTCTTTCCCAACACATAAACCCTGGGAACCCTATGGCAATTCAGAGCCTTTCTTTCCCAGCTGCTATCCTCACAGAACCAACCTTCTGGTTTTCAAGCCTTTTTAAAGAAAAAGTTTTCAGGATATTCTGCAATGCAACAAGGAAACCACCAAATTGTAGGGCAGGGAAGAGAGTTAATTGAATGCCTTGATAGCTAAGTAATAGAAGCATAATTGATTTAATCCAGAAACCTTCCCACAATCAAAGCTGAACCATACAAAAGTTTACTGTGAGTTTACTGAGTGCTTTTGCAAAACACTCTGGTAATAATGAAACATAACCATGTAATTCAGGCTGTATTTATCCTATCTTCACTACAAACATTACAGCACTGCTAACTTCACAAAAATAAGAGATATTCTTCCTACCTGAAAGGTGACTGAGGCTAGGAAGGTCTGCACATCAGACTACACCATAGAGTCTCACATAGCCTGGAAAACTACCTCAGAGCCATGTTTTAAGCCATCCCAGTGGGGAAGCTCCAGCAGGAACAAATTAAGCAGATTCAAACTTAATGAGGGAACAAGCTACGAATCAGGAGAATCTCTTTGCTTGCAGAAACCTGTATCCAATCACCATCCTGCCCAAAATGCTGCTCAGCTTTATCATATATCAGAAAATTTCACCTCTCCCTCCCTCTTGACCCATCCTAAATAACAGGCTACAGCTGGGGGCAAAACAAACTGCTTCCTTGGGCACTGGAAAGGATGACAGTATCAAAAACCATGGTGAAACATCTCTGGAAGTGTAAAGACAGCCCCTGACTGAATGTCATTTGCTTTGAGCAAGGTCTTGCAGCTGGAAATGCTTTTGAAGCACCTGGAATAAAGTGTGTTGTGGGAGAAAGTGGTGGCATCCTGCATTCATGCCCCACCCATGGCCCTGTGCTCCTGTTGTCCACAGCAAATCACCTAACATTGCTGGGCCTCAGGTTCTTCTCCATAGACAGGGTAATCCCTCCTCAGGCCAGAGCAGAAGATCAGGGACTGAGAACTCAAGTAGTGCCTAAATGAGCCTTAGCCAAGCTCCCAGCTGTACCATGTCTGTGGGATGGTTGTGCAGTCCTAGCACAAATCATCACAACTTGTTGACAGTCGGCATTTTGGGGCACCTTCATGTGACACCAGTCCTTAGTGCAGCGTCAGTAAATGCATGAGAAAAAATAATGTAAACCGTGGCTAATACAAATCAAATACTGAAGTGATACTTGCGCCCGCAGCAACTGAAATCCAAAGCAGACAAGCTGTGTGGAAGCATTTAGCTCCCTTTCCATTGCTTTCCAAAACGGAGTATGAAAGAGCCCCCTGCCCGCTCTGACTGTGATCCCTGCTTCTTCTGCCTCCCCGCTTTGCTTTGACGCTGAGCACAGCCCATTCCCGCTCCAGTGGACACCAACAGCAAGGCTTCTACCAGCCTCTCCAGCCACAAAACGTTTAGGCAGAAGAACTATCCTTTCTGTGTTCAAAATACCCAAAAAATAAATGCATCACCCTCCTCCTTTTTTAAAGGAGGCTTCAGAGAAGGGATGTTGCAGGAGACATTGTCATGCGAGGCTCTTACAGACGCTGGGCCGGTGGATTTAATAAATGAATGAATAAATAAATAAAAAAGCCGATCTCCTCGCACTGCTCCCAGGAGAAATGGGGGGGGCCTCACTTGTGGTGGGGAAGGGGAACCGGGGTGTAGCTGCTGGTCGCGGATGTCGCCCCGGAGCCGGGAGCGAGCAGGAACCTTTCTCGGGCAGGATAAAAATGTTGACTCTAGATAAGCCAGCTGCAGGTGGGGACTGAGGGCACAGCGGCAGCTCCGGCCGGTCCCCGGGGTTTGCTTTTGGGGTTTATGGGAAGCAGGTGATGCCGCTCAACGGTCTCGAGCTTATTCAACGTGTTCCCTGAACCAGAGTTCAGTTCAGTGCACGTCGGCGGTCTGGGCTTCTCCCGGCTTGGCAGAGCCCTTGGAGGAGGAAGGGAGCAGAGAAAACAAATAAAAGCTCAGAAACTTGCAGAGTCAAACGCTCTCCCCTGTCCGGGGACGCAACTCTGAAAGCTCGGCGGCGGGGCGCATCTCAGAGATGCCGGGGTGCTGGGTGCCGGCTCGACATCCTCCCCGACCTCACCGGCCCCGGACGGGGTGGAGGGACGGGCCACCTTCCGCCGTGTCCCTCTCGTCCCCCACGCGTGCCGGGGTCCCGCAGGCCGGGTGGCGATGTGGTTTCCGTCTCGTCCCCCCGCACCTGCCGGGCTCTGCCACCCTCTGAGCCAGAGGATTTCGCAGCGCAGCGTTGCACCACAGCCTGTACGTGATGCGCTGCTGGCTTCCCATCCTTGCTCTTGCCTCTGGATAAAACTGCATTTCTGAACATCGGATGGGAACAACAGTAACAAAACAAAAAACAAAACAAAACAAAAACAAAAAAAACCAAAAACCAAAAACCCAACCAAAAAAAAAAACCCAGAAAACCTAAGGCCGGAGATGTTGGAACACAAAAATGTCAGTGGGTGGTTGGAGCTGAAATGATACGAGCTGACCTGGTAAGGTAGAGGGATTTGCTTGTCCCGAGCAGGTCTTTTAAACACCAATCTAACAAGCTGGAGAGGGGTTTACCGTGCCGGTGGGCCGGGTGTCCTGTTTCAGCTGGTCACGTACCATTAAAGAGGCACTTTTACAAGTTTGCGGCGAGGCGCTGAGGCATTCAAAGCTGCTCGCTCGGGAGGAAAACCCGCGGCGGCAGCGCTTGGGGAAAGGGTTAACCCGCTGGCCGCCCTGCCTGGGAAATGATGGTAAATTACCCGGCGCGTTCTCCCGGGGAAGAAATTAGACTTCAAAAGGGCTGGAGCCCTTCTGAATATATATCAAGCAGATGGGCTGATGCGCTGTCTCGCTGATGTGCCATTGATTAACCGCCCCACAAAAGTGCTGCAGCCCCGCTCGCCCGTGGCGGGGGCGCGCCGCCGCCCGCCTCTCTCCGGGGCACCCCGGCGGCGACAGCGAGCCTCCGTGTTGAGCAAGAAAGATAAGAGGAGATCAGAGAGGGGAGAGCAGGGGAAGAAGGAAAAAAAAAAAAAAAACCAACAAAAAACAAACAACAAAACAAACGGGGGAAAAAACCTAGGTGAACTACAAAAAGGAATCTCTTCAGAAACGGAGGGGATTTGCTTTCTCACCCCCAAATCTCGCCTTCCCTGTCAGTACTACTGAGAGCCCATCCCCGCACTGCACAAACTCCCGTCTCAAGTTCGAGAAGCGCTCTGCGCTGCAGCGGGTGCGACGGGCTGGCACCTCCCCACCCCGAGCAGCCTTCGTTAAACCGAGCTGGGAGCGAAAAGTTGCGGGGAGCGGCAGAAGACCCCGAGTTCTCCCCGCTCCCCGCTGCCTGACGGGGCAGAGGCGGCCGCTCCGCCGCTGGCGCCCCGCGGGGAAGAGCCCGGTTGCGGCACCGGGCTGGAGGGCTGCTGGGGCAGGGGGTGTCGCATCCACCCCCGGAGCAGCTCAGTAAAAACGCCTGCTCCCTCCTCCCCGGCCTAAGCGGGGAGGGAGAAAAGCATACGCCAGAAAGTCACCCACTGTAGCATTTAAATGCTTCACCGCTCAAACCGCCTTTGACACGCCTTGGCTAGGCTCCCGAAGGCATCCCGAGCCATTCGATAGCACTTCACAAGAGGCCTCTCTGTCTGCCCCGCTCTGGGGCAGCCTGAAAATGGCCAGCGCACACACCGCACAGGATCAGAGCGCCCAGCGCACAGGTGCCGCGCGGCCCGCGGAGCCGCGCTCCCATCCACTGCCGGGGGTGCAGCAGCTCTGGAAAACGTTCTTAGAGAGTCCGCCTGAGTCAGAGTCCGACTGAAGTTAACAGGGGGTGGCGGCAGGGCAGCATGTGGCTTTCCGAGGCCCCAGCCCAGCTCCGGGAGGGCAGCCGTTTGTGCGCCCCAGCCCCGGCCCCGGCGGATACACAGCCCCGAGCAAAGCCCCTTCCGCGTTGTAAGGACTTGGCCAGGGGAGGAAAACTTGTCCGCTTGTCCCCTTGTCCCCCAGGGTGCGCTGGCAGCTCCGGGCTCCAGCCTGGCTTGCCCGCGGAGAGGATGCTCCCCACGCAGGGCCGGCACGGTCCCCCCTCACCCACGCACAAGCGGATCCCTCGCCACTTTTCCCGCATTTTTCTCTCCAGGATAAGCCCGTCACGGGCACATGCGACAACGGGTGACCAGACAAAAGGTCGGCTCCTGCCGGGTACCGGCATCGGTGCCCCTGGGTGGCAGTGTCAGAGGTGGGGCCAAGGGAGCTAGCAGCACACAGAGAATCACAAGCCGGGAGGTGCCCCACGCGGGGACGGGGCTGTGGGGCAGAAAGTTTCCGGGGCGCTTCTCTCTGCTCCTGCACGGAGCGGGGGATTTCTGCGTGTGTCCATCGCTGCCGCAGCGGCTCGGACCCCTGTGAGCGAGTGCACGTGTGTGCAGGCGGCCACGCGTGTGCACGCCCGGCCGTGCCGGCCTCCGCGTGGGCTCGCCCGTCCCTCTGTGGGCGCCTGCCTCTCCGCACTGTCGGAGCAGACACGCTGGGCCGTTCCTGCGTATCTTTTTCTCCTCCTTTGTCTCCCTTTCTTTGGCTTTGACTCTTTCAGGTGCCCCGGCGGTGCCCTCGCGTGCTGCTGGTTGCTGGGAGGTGGCGTGGCTGCCACTGCGCTGCTGTTGTGCGAGGGGAGGGAGGGAAGGGGGCTTGAATGCTGGCTGTTGTGCTCGGCTGGAGTGGGGGGCCGCCGAGGAGGAGGAGGCCGATGATGATGATGATGGAGGGGAGGGGGTGACGATGGAGCTCACCGCGGGCGCGCAGCTCCCTGGGGAGCCGCCTGAAAGGCCGCTGCGCTCACCAGCTGACAACGCGTGCTCCGCTCCAGACACGGCGCACCGCGGCCGGGAGCGAGGCCAGACCCCCCCTCCGCCCTCCAGCCCTCCTGTCCCCCGCATTGTCCGCCCCAAAGCATTGTCCGCCCCGCTCTAATTAAGAAACACTGGCCCCACGGCCAGCTCCCCCCTTAACCCCCCCCGTGGTCCCTGCGCTTTTCTGGTCTCCCCTCGTTGGGCTTAACCCTTTCTCCCCCTTCCTTTCCTCCTCCCTCCCCGAGGCCAGAGGTTGAGCAAACAGCAGCCAGAGAGCTGCACGGCAGAGATGAGCCGCGACTCCGCCACCGCCGCGCCTTGCCCCGTTCCGTCCCCCCGAAATTCCCGCTGCCGGGACAGCCGGACAGAGTCCCGCATCAGAGCCCGCGGCCGCTCTTCATCCGGCGACCCAGGCTCAAAAGTCAACGGAGCCGCCGTGAGCCTCGCACAAAGGCGACTGCCTCCCCAAGCCCCGCGAGCCCCCACGGTCGTTTCGCATACCCCGGAGGACAGTCAGCGTTCAGCCAAAATTTAACGCTCGGATAGTGCGCTTCTGAGTCGCCCTTTTCAAATAAAAGCCCGTTTAGGATGATAAAACCCCACGAAGCAAACCGGGCGAGACTGCTTCCAGGGGCTGGTGAGCGTCCCTGCTCTTGTTAAAAAACTTTGCGGTAGTCTATACAAAACAAACACTGTCGCAAGCTCAATAAAGCGATTTATCCATCTTCATTACTTAAAGAAATGTTGTCTCTTTGTTTGTTTGGGAGATATTAAGCATGCTTAGCTTGCAACACATAGTTGATTCCTTTGCTAGTATCTTGGATACTTGGAGCTGACTTTGGAAGGTAGGAGCTAATTGCTAATAATGGAGAGAAAGGAACCAGCCAGCATAGCGGGAGTGGCCTGGCATATGGGGAATGAGAGGTCTGAAATACTCAATATTCAAGTTTCCAAAATATTAATGAGATTATAGCAACCTGCAGCTATACGTTACAGCTTGTTAACGGAGTGCGAGAGAGGGGGGCTGCCAAGCGGTTGTTATGCAAACTCTATAGCTGAACCTTAAAATGGGAATGCGCCTGGGTATCTCTTTCAAAGAAGCGTTAAAA
>VXAC01002191.1:318794-449396 GCA_013399225.1 Rhipidura dahli
GCCCCGACGGCGCGTCCGCCCCGCCCCGGGCAGCGGCGGCACTGCCGAACGGGGGACCGGGGAGAGCCCCGCGCCTGGCAGCGGCGGCACTGCCGAACGGGGGACCGGGGAGAGCCCCGCGCCTGGCAGCGGCGGCACTGCCGAACGGGGGGCCGGGGAAAGCCCCGCGCCTGGCAGCGGCGGCACTGCCGCACACGGGGGTCGGGGAGAGCCCCGCGCCTGGCAGCGGCGGCACTGCCGAACGGGGGGCCGGGGAGAGCCCCGCGCCTGGTAGCGGCGGCACTGCCGCACACGGGGGCCAGGGACGGACAACCCCGACGGCGCGGCGCCTCGCATCGGGCAGCGGCAGGCGGCTCTGCCAACAGAAGGAACCGACACCCCGTGGCACCGGGCGCTTCCCGCCGCTGCATTTTCTGAGGACGCTCCGTCGCGCCCGCCTGGGGAAACATGGTTTTTCTTATAGCCGCCGCTGGGCAAGCCTCGGAGGCTCCGGTGATTTCCCGCCTTGGCCTCCCCGCTCCGGGCGGGAGTAGCCGTCGGTCCGTCCGGCTCTCACTGCGGCCGCAGCGATCCTGCCCGGGCTGTCGGTGCGGAGCGCTGCCCGCCCGGGCCGGTGCGGGCGGCGGTGCAGGGAGCGCGGCGCCGCTGTGCGGGGGTTCGGGTGCGAAGCCGCCGAGGGAATGCCCTCGGTTTTAGAGCGATAATGCCGGGGACATGCGGGAAGCCCACGCAGGACCCGGTAGGTGTGAAGCGGTGGCGTTTACAGCCGGGACAGCACATTGCCGTCGGAGCTGCCACGTTTTCGGCAGGGTCCCGATCCCCCGCGAGCGAGTCCTTTTGTTGGGCCAACAATAGCTGGCCAAAGGTGGTGGAGAGGGAAATAGCTCCGTGCACGCATCTTAACTTCCCTTCCGCGCTGCCTCCCCTCCCGCCACCGCCGCCTGCCTGGAGAGGAGAAGTGGAGGTTTGCCCGTGTGAATAGGCGTGTGGAGAACAAAGTGATGGGCACAGTATGAGGTAGATATGTTTTTTCAAAAGTGAATAACTCGCAAGCCAAGGAGGGAGCGAGGGAGCCCAGCAGCTCAAAGCGCAGCGGCAGTGACATGGAATGAGCAGCTCACAAGTTCAGGAAGCTGGCTGGGCACGCTTGGCGCGAGGCAGGCTCCTGGGGCCCACCTTCTACAAACAACTGGATGGTATTGAGAAAACACGATGCTGATGGTTTGCTTTCTTTAAAAACAAACGGAGGGAAACCTTCCCAATCCCTTCTTTTTTTTTTTTTTTTTCCCCTGGCAATTATGCTTCAAAGGCAAAAGCTGCTGGATTCCCCAAAAACAAGTTGTCAATTTCTCACTGAAATGAAAGTGTTTACTCGCTAAGAAAGATGGTAAGGAGCAGAAGTTAATACCTTGTTTCTATATCGTATCCATAAAGTTGCCAGACCATCTATTTGTATCTGGTAACAACTTTTATACTCTCCCATTGTCTAAACCCGCTCCCCTTTCAATAAATACTTCCATCATTAACAGGAGGAAAAGTCCTCTGCACTGTGCTGCATGGTGCTGTTTGCCGGCTAAATTCTCAGCCCCCAGCTTCTCTTTCAGTCTGCAGGCACCACGTGCTCTCTCCCTGGGTCCCTGTGGCACAGGTGTGCTTTTCCAGCAGCCCTGCTGTGCTCTCCTCCCCGGGGTTAAGCCTGTGTGTTCCCCGTTTGGGCGCCGGGTGCCACAGCTGTGAGCTGTTCCATGCAAGGACTGCGGGCCAAAGCTTGGAAGTGAGTGGGAACTTTGCTAAGCAGTAGCTACTGACACTTTTCCAGAAACCTAGCATGCTCCCAGCACGGGGAGAGCCAGGCTGGTGTAGTGCCGAAGCCTCAAACATCTCCCTCCAGGCCAGTGGGCTGTGTGGCTCAAAAAGCAGGCCCACAAACCACCCACAGGACTCTGGGCACAGAGGGGAGCAGCATCCCATTAGCCTCACATGTGGATGCAAGGTGGCTGACCCCAGGACTCTGGGTAGCCCAGGGCTGCTGTCAGGCACTGGGGACTTCCCCTAGCAGTACCTCGGTGCCTATATGGAGCACTGGGGAGATCAGCCTAACACCTCAGCGTGCTCCTTGGATGGGAAAACTTCCTGCCTGGGAAACACTAACAGCTGCTTATTTTTCAAGTGCGTGGTTTTGTGAGTGCATGCACGCTTTGAAACTGGAGGCATCTGAGACTCACTCCACTGTCTTTGCCTTTGAAAGCACACACACAAAAAGCCATTTTCTCCACCAACATCACTGCTCAGAGGGGAAAAATGTTTCATTGAAATCCAGTGCTCTCTGTATGCCTGTATCTGCTGTGTGCACACACACTCAGAGTCAAAGTCAAAGGCAAAGGGTGGTTTATGTCAGCACTGGGTTTAGCTCTGCTCTCCCAGAATAAGATAAATGTAAGTGATGAAGAACTCCTGGGGCTGGCTGAACTCATTTTGTATTCAATACTGCCCGGCCCTTTTCACTTTCCTTTCTCCCTCTCTTTGTATGTTCAAGCCTACTTGAGTTTCTTTTTTTCTTTTGTAGAAGTTGGTTCTTTTGAAGCGGTTCGAGGCACGCCCTGCAGCAAAGGGGACTTCACAGGAGTCGGAAACACAGGCACACCGGTCTGAAACACTTACTGTACAATAGCAGGAATGTAGGAAGCCTTCAAAATGAATCTGCTCTAAGCAAGTGTCAAAGCTTTCAGAGGAAAACAAACCANAGCGGGGAGAGCAGACTAGCAAAAAGTCTCCTCTATCATTACAGCCAGAGACATTTTGAAAGCACACAAAGCACGTGGGTCAGTCCTCAGTTTAACTGTACTCAACACTCTAACTGTGCATTCAATCCCATTTCAAGATCAGATGGCTTCACTGCAGGCATCACCACTGGTCAGAAAGTATTTTATTCCTTCTCTACCCTTTCCCCACTTTTCTTACATGCTCTCCCATTTCCTCCTTTCCTTTTGAAAAGTGCATGGGGATGGGGACACACTCTTTGTAGCTCCCTAGGTCTTCAGGCAGTAAAACCCACAAGTGAACAGAGACCAAGGTGTGAGTCTTGCTCACTGAGATCAGGTAATCCTCACTGAAGCTCAACTGCAACCTGCCCAGGCCTCCTGCAGGAGGAGGGAAGGGGGATTTCTGCCCTCCCAGTGTCTGACCTGCACCCTGGAATAGCAAACCCCATCCAGAAGCTACTACAGTGAGCAACACAAAAAGACAATGTACAGCTGAATTATTTTCAGTCTCATGGACTGCATCATCAGACTATTCACCCAGATAAAGTGTTCATATTTACATTATTCAGAGCAAGATTGCTTAAAGAAGAAGAGGGTCCAGCAGCAAATGTTTCTTAGGCTCCTTCTATGACCAGTGTCTGATGTTTTACTGACAAATGTGTTTTAAATACACATTAGAAGTGATGACTGCAAGGAATGCAAAAGCCCAGGTACCTGGGAAAACACATACCTGAAACCTGCCCCTTTCCACTCAGGACAACCAGGACCATGCTGCTGCCCAAACAGATGCGACCTCATTTCTGCAAAGCAATTTTCCTGGGCAGATTTTTATGCTTACCCAATGTAATTTGTTTCAGCTCTTGAAGAGTTTGTAAAACTAATCCCCATTTCTTGGTGGCATTTACCTCCATAAAGATCTATGCTCTGGGGCTAACACAGTGGACACTTGCAGCTGTGTACAGTTAATTCCAGTGTAAGTACCTCCACTGCCTCCAAGAGAAATGCAAAGCATTGGTATAACAATTCTTGCCTACCTCCTGGGGCCATTGTAAGGCATAATGAATTCAGCTTGGTGATGCAGTTGGAAATCTTATCTATGGAATTTGTACCTACCTACACTTTGCCCATTTATTTAAAGGGCCACAGCTGTTTCCGAAATGGTAATTCATGCTCATATTTGAAAAATAAAAAGCTTCATATTTAAGGAAACATCACTCATAATAATTTTCCTTTAGTCATTTTGTTTTAAGCACTTTGTTGTTTTACACTCAGCTTGGCAAGGAGGTTGCACGAAAATTGCTAAATGCCTTCAGTCCCACCAAAGTCTTGGACAGCTGAGACACTTCTCAGCTGTGTGACACTTTGAAGAATGATGTTATTCCAGGTGTAGCTTGTTCATCCTTTGCAGCAGGAACAATTCTGCAGGGCCTTTGCATGCTCACAGGCACCACCCACAGGTCCGTCGTTTTAGTTACTCTTGAAATGAGCAATAGGAGAACGCTAATGACCATCCCTGCTGTATGAACAAGTGCTTTCTAACATGCTTTCTTTCGGCTGCTAGTTGATATGTTTTATTAATATAAACCACTTAAGCAAAAAAATTACCACTGTGATCAACAGCTTTACAGCACATGATTGATACTTCATTTAGTTTAAGATCAGAGAATTAACATCAATTCATCCACAGAAACAATGTATTTCCTTCAAATCACATCTGGTCACCTCCTCTTACTCTCAAGGTCTCGTGCACAAGAGCCCAGGAAGTGTAAGTACTCCAGGTTTGCTGGCACTAGATTTATTATTTTTAAGTGATCACCTCGGCATTCCCCTTTTCACGGTCACTTTAGCCACTGCATGAAGTACAGTTACAAAGGTTTGCTCTGGGAAAACATTCCAGTCATAGGCCTGGGGTACAAATAAAAAATTTAGCTTGCAGGCTCTCTGTGGCACAGTAGTAACATATAAATGAACAAGTGAGAGAAAAAAAATAACAGCTGACAATGTAAGCAAGAGAAAAAAAGAAAGAAAAAAAATCAACATTTGAAACAGTCTGCCTTGCCTCTCAACAGCAGCATTGCTTGAGCAGTAACCTGGGAGAGTAGGGGGCTGCTTCAATTGTAGTGGGCCTTCGATCTGCTGTTCTCACATCCATCACCCACAAAGCTCTTGGCAATCAGGCAGCCCAGTCCCAGAAGGAGGTTTCTTAGCTGTGGAAATGCCAGCCTGGAATCCCAACCTTTGCGGGTCTCCTGAGGAGGGAAGGTCTCTAAAATGTAAAGAGTAAATATTTACAGCCACAGAAGCCAAAACAATGTGGAGAACAGTGCTTCCTCTAAGGGGAGAAAATCAAGTGAATGGACCCAGTCTGGAGCTGATCAGCACCTCACATCAGTCTCTGAGAGCAGAGTATTTCCCCAAGAAACCCTTGTCAGCCAAGAAAAAAAATACTACCTTGCCATTCATGGGAAATCCTCTCCTCTAATCCCTGACAGCAAAAAGCACAGAGCTTCTACGGACAATCCATTTCCAACACAACACAGCACAAATAGAGCTTTCAGGAACTACCCCTGTGAAAGGCGGTGAAAAGAAACTTTTCTGAAGACATCTTCAGCTGGTCCGCTACCTTGTAAATTAGGATGT
Organism: Rhipidura dahli; assembly: GCA_013399225.1. Classification (NCBI taxonomy): domain Eukaryota; kingdom Metazoa; phylum Chordata; class Aves; order Passeriformes; family Rhipiduridae; genus Rhipidura; species Rhipidura dahli. Next base: position 324,197 of record VXAC01002191.1, read on the forward strand.
CTTAAGAATTTCTACTTGTTAAAAAAGTTGTTTTTTTTTTTTTTTTCATTCCCTTCATGGGGTTAAGAGAGAAAGAAATACACAAAAATTAAACATTAAAGAGGATTAAGCTTTAGGGGCACCTCAAAATTCCAAGCCACGCAAAGAAAATGAGAAAACTTCCCAGTCTATTAGACATCAGATAGAATCAACAGAGCATTGCTTGCAGTGTCTGTGACAGTGTCCTCCTTGGCTCTGTTCAAACAGCAATGCTCAGCTGCAGCCCTGTGGCCCTTGGAAAGCAGTTCTCCTGTGGCAGTAGGTTTGCAAAACCCTGACTGCAGCAAGACCTCTGGCACACCCCTGAGTTGCAGAGCTGACTGGTCTGGAGAGGGACTTGTAAGTATTTCTATTCTTCAGGCTTGCAGGATGATTTGACCTCCATAAAAGTTTTAGAAATTGCCAAAGGGTGAAGCCTAGTGTTCATCTGCAGTGAGCAAAAGCTCTGTTAAGGCAGAAGGTGAGGCTAGACACAGCTGAGAGCCTGCTGAGGCCAGGTACTTGAGAGCTTTCATCAGGAACCCGCAGTTTGCAGAGGCTCAGGTGTACAGCTCTCATGTGGCAGGGGTCAGAGATGAGCTCAGTGAGAACCCGAGTGGCTCAGCTCTGGAGGGAGCCGTGGCAGCAGTAACCAGCATCCACCTGCCTGGTTCAGGAGGCAGAAAACCCCACCTCTTGCTTCAGCACAGGTGTTGCACCCACGCTAGGAAGACTTCTCTCTGCCGTGGGCCCCCATGTCTTCACACCCCTGCGAGAGCACGAGGTGACGTCCATGGGAAGGCAGCACACAAGCAAGGTCCAGCCAAAGCTGCTTTGCTGAACAAAACCCTGGTGTCCCCAGGGGTCCCTAAGCGCCCTGCACCACCTCCTGGCATTTCTCTCCCACCTCTCCCAGTGAGTCGGGTCCCCCCAGCTCGGGGCTCCTGCTGTGATGGTGTTCGGTGAGCACCGCTAGCCAGCCGGGCCGGCCGAGCCCACACCACGCCACCGAAGGTGCCCCCAAAAGCCTCGCCCCGGTGACACGGCGGCGAGGCCACCACCCGGTCCCCTCGGGTGGGGTGTGCGCCCCGGTGCTGCCCCGCTGCCGGCAGCAGGTTGAATATTGTAGGTGTGGGCGATTAAAGTGTCGCCGGCACAATGGCGGTCTGTGTCCCATTCGCCACGCCCGGGCTCCTCTTTGGAAAGCGCACACAAGAGGTGACACGGCGCTGGCCCCCGCCATTATCCCGGCGGCATAGCGACGCGGCCCGCCCCGTTTCCCGGGAAATGGCGCTCCCCCGGCCGCCGCGTGACCACCGCGGCCGCGCACGGCTCCGCGCTCCCCCCCGGAACGGCGGCCCCGGCGGAGGGGGGATGGCGAGCGCCTGGCGGGGGGGGAGCCGCAAGGCCACCGCCNGGCCGGGCCCGCCGCTAAAGCCGCCCGGTACCGCCGCTAAAGCCGCCCGCTAAAGCCGCCCGGTACCGCCGCTAAAGCCGCCCGGTACCGCTCCTTCATCGCGGCTCTTCTGCTCTTCTAACCAGTAACAGCCGTGTTTCCCTCCCCTCCTCCCCCGCCCCCCATTTTTCTTTTCTTTTTTATTTATTTTCTTCCATTAACTCAGGAAGAAATCTGTGGCAATGGATGGAGATCTGCACGCAAATGCACCACACCTGCCCCTTTCTCACGTGGCTTCACCCCTTGAAATAGAAATTAATGTCTCTACTCCAAGTTAACTTCCATTTATGCACTCCACAAATTACTGTATGCCGTGGATAATAACCCTCTGTCTGTAATGCCAATCCACTGGGTGTAGGTTTTGGAAAGAAAAGCTGCTTCTATGTGTCAGTACTTACAGAATAAATGTGTAGGAATATTTATGGATATGTTTTCCCTTTTCAAACAACTCAAACACAGCAGACTTAATACACAATATGGATACACCTACGTTTGTCAGACAATGTAGAAAGTCTTAAAAACTGAAGATCACAGTGATATTTACTGAAGACAATAAATGTGTCTTTCAAAAGTCAGATTTCCAGGTGTATCCCCTCTTCGTCTACCTATCTTTTATCTTGATGTAAGAAAAACAAAGTTCCCTGTGTCCCATATCAGTTCTACTTTCTGTATTGTATTGATAGGCTGACAGGAAAACTTTTGAAGCATATAAAGGGGTTCAGGGAATTCTGTTTTGTTGGTGGGGAGGAGGTAAGAAAACTTCATCTGCAGTCTCCTAAACCTGGGGAGACATAAAACCAATGCAAGCAACAGCAGATATGATTCAGAAAGGTCAGTAAAAGTTAGAGCAAGACAAACCATTCCAGTGTTGCCCGAGCACTATTTCATAAAGTAACACACTCTCTTGCTGCACTACATCAATTTCTTGCTGTGTTAGCTGTCATGCCACAGAGACCATTCCTTAAAAATGTGTCAGACAGAAGGAGTAGCAAGTAACCACATTATTAGCTTTGTTCACAGTATTTGCTTTCTTTCTCCGGTTCCCCCGTGTGTAAGCAAAAGAATTAATTAGTAACAACATGGGTCAGCTGTGATTACTCTTACTGTGGTCCACAGTGAATATTCATATCCAGGGAATATTCAAAACCAAACAAGACCTCCCCACTGTGTGTGTGAAGAAGCATGTCCCTGGCCAGTGGGGGAGAAAGGCAAACTTAACAGCAGTGGCAGGGCTACAACGCACTCTCAGAGCTGCCTGCTCCTCCTTTTTTTTTCTCCTGGCATTTGACAGGGACATGAGCTAGACTGACAGAGTGCAGTAAATGTAACAGAAGCAACCCACAAAAACGTTTGGTTTTTTTAAATTTTTTTTTTATTTTTCCAGCTGTCCTTTTCAATTTCTAGCAGTTGTATAATATTCACCACCTTCACACTCCCAGGCAAAATGCTTGCATCAGGATCTTCTGGCTGCTTCTGATTGTGCCAAGAGGGAAAAGAGGGTCTCGCTGCAAGCAAGGGGAGTAAGTGACACCTCTGAGTCTTTCTTTGAGTGGCAACAAAAATTCGATTCATGTGGAGCATTTCCCTGTATGTAGAAGGAGGGTATGATATTTTCATTCCAGTTGTGGGGGACTGGGATACTGCACCCTGCATAGCAAAGCTGCTGCTGCAGCCCCAGAAGGAGGGAAAAATCAGGCAAAGCTCAGCTGACCTACTGGGCAACCAGGTGTAAACCCTTAAATTATGTGTATGTCTTCTGAGATCTTTGCCCTGAAATAAATCCCGTTTTTTTTTCTCCTCCCATTCTCCATAGCCTACCAGGGCTCTGGTGCTGGGGTCCCAGTGGAGGTGGCACTGGGAAGCAGAGAGAAAGGGGCTGAAGCAGAGAGAGCAGGGACAGAGAGCCCAGCACTGAGCACTCACCTGTGGGGCTGTAACACGAGGCACCAGTGGGGCTGTGAAAGCAAACCTGCCTGCTGCACCTCGGCAGAGGCTGTACCTGAGCTCTGGGCTGGGCTGACCCTGGCTGGGTGCCAGGTGCCCACCAAAGCTGCTCCATCACTCCCCTTCCTCAGCTGGACCAGGGAGAGAAAATATAATGAAAGGCTCTGGAGTTGGGATAAGGTTAGGGGAAATCAATCACCCATTACCATTGTTGGCAAAACAGACTTGACTTGGGGGAAGATAAATACAATTTATTACCAATCAAATCAAAGTAGGGTAATGAGAAATAAGCCCAGATCTTAAAATGCTTTTCCTCCTCCCCTCCTTTATTTCTGGGCTTAACTTTACTCCTGATTTTCTCTACCTTCCTGCCCCTCAGTAGCCCAGAGGGACCAGGAGTAGGGGCTGGGAGCAGTTCATCACACTTTGTCTCCTCCTCAGGGGAGGGCTCCTCGCACTCTTCCCATACTCCAGTGTCGGGTCCCTCCCCTCACAAGGGACAGTTCTTCATGAACTGCTCCAGCATGTGTCCCTTCCATGGCGTGCAGTCCCCCAGGAACAGGTTGCTCCTGTGTGCATGCCCCACGGAGTCACAAGTCCTGCCAGCAAACCTGCTCTAGCATGGCCTCCTCTCTCCTGGCAGAACCTGCCCGGAGTCTGCTCCAGCTTGTGCTTCCCACAGCATTCCATTGGACAGGCACCTGCTCTGCCGTGCTGTCCTCCCCGGGCTGCAGGGGAATCTGCACTCTGGTGCCTGGAGCACCTCCTCCCCCTTCTTCTGCACTGGCCCATGGCAATTGCTCCTGGGCAGTAACGTTTTTCCCTTATTAACTCTGTTGTCCCTGAGGCACCAACACCATCTAGTTGTCTTGTGGAGACGCTTTTCATGGGTTCTCTTGGACATGGAGGAAGCTCCTGGCAGCTTCTCACAAAAGCCCCCCCTCCACTGCCAAAATCTGGCCACCTAACACCCAAAGAGCTCTCATTTACTTTACTGCCACATCAGCTGCTGCAAGGGCCAGGAGAGCAACCTAAGGAAGCACCTGCAGCTGGGTAGTTACTTCAGGAGCTGGATGACTGTCTCATGTACCCCCCCAAAACTTTTATTAATTAATGGGTTTGTTTTTTAAGTCTTTATTTTGATTTACAGGGCCAGTCTTATAGTGGATGATAGCTGGATTTGCAAATAAAGCTGTTGTTAACTTTTGTTTTGGGACTGTGCAGTGGTCCCTTATCCCATCTTGTGTTGGTGCATCTCCCCCTTAGAACAAAGAACGGGGCACAAGTGTTTGCATGTTTTTAAGAAAGGGGAAAAAATTATCTTGCACTGAAAGAGATGTTGGCCTTACTAGTGCTGGTAGGAATAATTAGCTATAGAAGCACTGAGCTGTGATGTCACAGTGGAGGGGTGTCCTAAGCTTGCTGGGCTTCAGATGGCACTCTTTTTCCACTGGCACGGTAGCTACTGATTTCAGGAAGAATTTTTTTCCCCCTTAAAAGCAGTGAACTGGTGCTGAGATGCTGAACTCTTCCTTCTGCTTCAAGTTTCCTGTGTGAGCTGGAGTACAGAAGTCAATGACTTGACCGTTCAGTTTTCCAGCTGTAATGTTTTTGGTTTTTTTTTTCTGACAAATCTTGCAGAAATAGATTCTGCAGTACACACAAAATATCACATCACCGTGATGAATGGGACTGGGGGAGGAGCACAGGTTTTGTGAGTCTCAACAGAGAGAGAGAATTTGTAACAATACCTCTTGAAACTACACCTCTGTTTTCTTTCTAAATTATGTTCTTGGTTCCTGCAGTTTTGGGGCTTTGGTACAGTTGTTGTGTTTAGGAATTTGTTGAGCTATGAATCACTTCCCCTGCTCTGACCTTCTTTTGGAGGTGTCTATTTCTGACCTCATGAATGACGCCTTGGGTGAGACATGACAAGCTGACAGATTGTGCTGAAGTCTTCACAGTTGCCCACTGCTGTTGATGTGACCCATGGATGCATGTTCATGTCCCAGTGTTCATCAAAAATTCTGTCTATGACTCAGATTAAGGGGGAGATACTTGGTTTTGACATTTATTTCGAAACAGCTCTGCAGAGTGAAGAGGAAACATTAATTAGGACCGAGAAAAAAATGGTTAAAGCAGGGCGGTGTTTGTGGGATGCCTTTGTTGTTTTGGAGACTTTTTTCATTAGCTAGAGCCATGAGCATGCACAAAGGGAGCTGGTTTACTTTTTGTGTCATCACTTTGTGCAGAGTTGAGAAATTAAACTTTTTGGGGGCATTAACCTCTAGCAAGCTGCACTGACCCAGTGAGTGTTTGCAGAAAGGCAGCTCTATGTTCTCATCACTTCGTAGCATCCTATGAAAGTAGGAAAGAAAGAAAGATACTCTGAAAAATCTGATTTGTTTAGGGAAATGCTCCTAGCACATTTTTTTGGTGAAGACAAGAGGGAAACAAAGGGGACTTTGGCACTGGTCATGCTGCAGCTGTGTCACTCAGGGCTGCAATCATTCACTTGGTTGGCTCAGCAAGACTATTTATCTCCAGGTATTTCACTGTTGGTCAATAGAAACATCTTACTAGGTGATTCTTTGAAATCAGATAAACATGTTTTCTTCCACTGCTTGCTTTTTGTTTGTAGCTGGTATCTCAAAAAGGTCGTATAACTGCAGATACCATGCAAACAACTCATCTTTATTAACAGCTGGTTTGTATCTCCAGTGGAGCTACTGCAGCAGAAATGCTTGACAGTCTTTAACACTTGTACTTCCCTGGAATGTGTTGTAAAGAGAGGGAAGTGTCACACAGGGTTCACCATGATGTAGCCCATTGTAGAGAGTACATATGTCATACCTGTGAAACTACCTGGCTCTAGAGAGGTGTGTCTGTGAGTGGGATGGGGACATAGTGCCTCTGTTTAGGTGAATGATCCCCTGAATGCCTGCTAAGCTTAGCAGAAAATTGTAAGAGGTCAGAAATATTAAGTGAATAAAATACACTGAATGTAAAAAGCCAGCAGACAAATTTTGGATGCTGCAAGTTAAATTGTCATGGCTGATGTTATTGCAGTACATTCTGCACAGCTTGCTAATGACTAGGTCATTAAGTTTAAAATGTTATTGAAACTTAAAAATTGAGAGAGCCATCATGAATTAAGTATGGGCTACCTTCTCACACACTAAAACTTTTGTTTTAGGCAGTGTATGTCCAGTATCAGAGAAAATTAACCTCTGTGCCAATAAAGATGGCAAAATGTGATTCTATAAAAATAACAGCCATACTCCAAGAAAATTCCTATATTATATTAAAACAGATGAAAGTGGATGCAGCATTTCTAAAAATCATGTCCCATACGTGTCCGTGCTCAGGAACACTAAACTCATCCTCCAAAATGCTGTTCATAAATGCTCTCTGAAATCTAAGCCTGGCATTGATAAACGTGGTGAACACTGGTGCTTTCCATAGGTTCACTGGTCACTGAGCTGACTCAGAGCAGCCTGAGGAGCTCATCCCATCTGCATGGGATGGGCTAACACCCTTCAGTAGCAGTGCAGCAAAACCATGAGTACATTACCTTGTCATAAGCTGAAAATCCCACAGTGCTCAGCAATTGAACAGGAGGAAGCGCAAGTTTAGAAAACAATTTTATTAGACAAATTATTTAGACAAATTATACACAGAAAGCTCTGCCACTTGTAACTGAGGCCTCCAAAAAGTGTTTTGTGTATCTGTATAATAGGCAACACATCAAAATAGGCCTATTTTAAATATCGTACATGGTTAACAGGTTTTTTAATAGCTAAAATCACTGCAACATCTGGTATGTCCCTATGTAGCTTGTTGGAAAGAAATTTTCTTTTTTTTTCTTTTTTTTTTTTTTTTTTTTTTTTTTTTTTTTTTTACNTTTTTTTTTTTCTTTTTTTTTTTTTCTTCTTTTACTCAGAAGTGTGGATGAGTTCATGAATGTTACAAGGGGGAAGCAAGTTGTGCATGCTTTTAGACACTTGCTACCCTGGAAACAAAATGGCCTTTTGCACGATAAGAATTCGTTCTGCCTTACACAGTAGACAATATTTGAAGATTTAGTACAAAAAAACAGTGACAGTACAAGATGCTCCCCCAGAACAGAATTAGCATCAAAATAGAATAGATCTGAAGAATATACCTTTTATTTTATCCTAAAGCAAATCACATACGCCGTTTCCTATTAATCTTAGCCAAAGAATGAGTTAAAGTAAGTGTATGGTTGCATTAAAAAGAAATCCAAACCAAAAATCTCACAGGATAAACTGCTTGCTTTCTACTTAACCGCATTTTTAGTTTAAGGATTACAAATTGAAAGCTCTTCCTACGTTTCTAACAGGTAACAGTGTTACTTGAAAAAGCTGGTGCCAAAGCTGGCACTGGTTTTGCTCTCACTGCTGTTCTTTTTCTTGCTCTATACAGTTGGCACTAATGTAAAAAATACATAGCTCCTCTAAATCTAACTTAACATAGAAAGGGTTAAACTAAGTGCCTGTTCATATTTTTTCCCCTTAGAACAATACGTGATTATAATTAAGGCCACATCTGTATGTCTTGAGGGCTTTTTTATTTTCTTCATTAACACCATTATTGTATTGATTAACTGTGCTGACTTGGAAAAGGATTTATTGACCTTTGATCCATGTTTAAGTGCTCTAGAGCTATATTAGTTGTTCATGAACATGGTATACCTAAGCGACAGTTCCATTTGTCTAATTAATTAAAAGGAAAATTATCAAGATTAGCCTTATAGAATGCTCAAAAGCCAATGCAAAACCTAACCAAAGGAGTTACATCTAGGTACAAATGTTAAATTGCCCTGGATGCTCTAATAGAAAAGTATAAAATATGCTCTGTTGGCAAACGATGCAAGTCAGAATAACATTAAAGCAACCTGTCTTTTCCAAATGAAAAGACACCCTGCACTGTACATCTCTCCTGTATACAACACATTTTTACTAAAGCTTTATTAAATGAATTGCAATAGCAACAGCTGTCATTTTATAGCTATATATACATGTATATATATATACACATACCTGTGTGTATATATGTATATATATATATGTATGAGATACTAATTTATTTAACACAACAGAGGCTTCTGCCATATGATACAGTTTACTGTACATAAGAAAAACTTTTAACACTGTACAATCACATAAAGGTCATATGCACTGTTGCAGTGCAAAAGTAGATTTAACTGTAGTCTTTACTGGCATAGTAATGGCTTTTTGTAATCCTACAAAATTGCATTCTTATATTATGGGGCCTGAATGATCTTTGAACTTGATTTGTTTTCTTTTTTTTTTCCTGTTTTTTGCCTTTTTGCTTTTTTTTTTTTAATTTTCCATTTCTTAAACTGCAGGGTTTGCCTTTGGTCCACAGTTAAAAGGACACACAGCAGTGGAGCGCTGACTGGACGCAGCAGAGTACATGAAAAATACTTAAGTTATTGCAATTATAGTAAAAAAAGGTGGTGGGGGAGGAGGAGCGAATGCCCTTCTGTAAAGTAATCCTCAGGGTTTTCCTATGCATGAATCACTGCTCATTTCCTATATTTAAACTATATGAAAAGCCTGAAGTAACCAAAACCTAATGTGGCGATAAACTGAAGAATAAGTGATTCAAGTAGTACAGAGAATAAGGGGAGGCAGAAGAGACCAGACTGAGAAAGCAGAGAAGAGGAGGAGGAAGAGTTGCTACTAATAATTCTGATTCTTAAATAAAATAAAGAAAAAAAAAAACCCAACACAACCCCTGAACAGAAAATAACCCCCCAAAAAAATAGAAATAAAACAAAAAAACAAAACAAACCCAAACCCAAACCACAACCCTCAAAACCAAAAAATAAGGAAAAGAAGAAAGGTTACATCCATGTTAGTCCCACAATATTACAGCTGCTCCTTGCAAAGGGAGTCCTAAATAAGAAACAGTGAAGAAACTCATTCAGATGCTCAGATGGAGGTGCCTCGGTCTGGATCACTACCAATATTCAGGCCCAGGGTAGGAGTTGGTTGGTAAGGGATAGATGACATTGTTTTGATGGGGCTTCTGAAAAAGCCCCCGTTGGGTGCCCTGTGCCTGAAGGGGCCAGTTCGGTGCTCGGGCACGCTGCCGAAGGAGAATCCCGAGGCGGCTTTAGCAGACAGCGTGCGGCTCAGAGTCTGGATCTGCTCTGGTATGAAGGTGGTTGTGGTGATGTGAGTGTTCCTGAAGTCACTGATTTGCTCCAGTGCCTGACGTGTGGGTAAAGTGTCAATGTCCAGCGGGGTCAAGTCAATCGACGAGGTGGAGAACTGTTTATGGGGACTGTCGTCGTCTGTGCAGAGGCTGTTCACGCGCCTGTGGAGGTGCTCCAGGTCGATCTCCTTGTCATCCTGGGGAATGAGAAAAACAAGAGGCACCACTCACCATCGCCATTTGTGCTGGGCTGAAGTTTCACAGGGTGATCAGCACTGCTTGGGGAGCACAAGGCACAATTAATTAGAGCTGGCTCTTGGCTGACGGTGTCCTGAATGTCACCAGCGAACTCCCCCACCACCTGAAGCCAGGTAGGCGAAGTCAAACCGAGGCAGACCTTTACACCTCAGCTACCTTCAAACCCTGGATCCAAACAACAAAACTCAAAGCGCCACTGGTAGATTTTCAGGAAAAGCCAAGCTTGGAGCTAGGTGGGTTAGACTAGCAACAGCTGAATAAAAGCAAACTGCATGATCTCAAATGCCTGGAATGATGCCAGTTCTTCAACTCCGCAATGAGAACTAAATTTGGATGTCAACATGGGAAGCTCTGAGGGATCAGGTTGCCATCTTTGTCATCCTCTCAGGGTTTAAGGAAGGGCTAGAAACATCTCAGGTTCCTTTTTTGCCTTTATAATGTAAATTGTAGTATAGAAAAGCTGAACATACAGAGAAAAAACCCCAAGCACTGGTGACTCATTGACATCACACAGAAAGGAGTACACCAGGCAATTTTAAATTACAATGCCGACAGAGGGATTAATTATCTCCTTACCTACAAAGAAGAAATTCCATCTATTCTGATGGAATTATACTTCTGTGGGTGAGAAGAGAAGGCAGCCTGATGTATTTATCATAATATATCATAGCTCCTCTTACCTCTGTCCCTTTTGCTTCTTAAATCTCTCTTCCCAGAGAACTCAATTAAACAGGTTTGTTTGTTATAATTGAGAATTTAAATGCACAGAATTTAAAAAAGAGGAGAAAGTCCTAGGTGACCCAATAAATCACCAGTGCTGTAAATACATATTTCTGCTGAACTGCAAAGCTTAATTCAAAGTAACATTAAGTACACACGTACAGGGGTATTCCTCAGTCTAAGTAGTGCAGCTCATTCAGAACAAAAATCAATTTCAACTAACCTTAAAATTTACCTTAATCTCTGTGAAATTTACTAGCTCTTCCAGGCCACTAGAAACATCTCACACTCTAGGACCTCACAGAGGATAATTAGGCAGCCGATAGATGTGCACTGATGACTTCCAGCCTTGATTACGGAAATTCATTGACTGGCTTGATCCAGAGCTCCCTGAATCAATGGCAAAACTCCTAGTACACTGAATGGGCTTGAGATCCCTCCTTTCTCTAGGAATGAAGTGAAGCACTCACTCCTAAGAAGCCCACACCTAGAACAAACGGCAGGAGTTCACCTGCTTGGCAAAATGGATCACTGAACATTTGCGCTGGCACCATGCCGAACACAGAGCCTGACTGGAAGGAGACTGAGAGGTCAGCTCCCCTCCAGGACTGCACCCTCTGAGGGCAGGGACAGGGAGGCAAACCAGGGGAAAAGGGGAGGGGAAGAGGGCATCAGGGATCTCCCAGGGACTGGATGATCACTGACCACAAGGGCTTTGGTTGGAGCTCATCATGGGAAGGAAAAAATGCAGTGCTTATTTCTCAGACTTAGCTTTCTGTCTATCATTTATTCACAGGTGGACATAGACATGGATGCACATAACAACCACACAGGTGACATCAAATCCAAACGCATTCACCAAACGCTCTCTCCTAAAATATTTGGAGCTGCATATGGATGCAGGAGAACTGGGGCCACATCAGAAGCTAAAGAAATGTACAGAGGCTCCATTAGTGTGTGCAAGTCATGACTATGTCTCTGAGGGACAGTCCTAAATATTTTTCCTTTTTCTTTTTTTTTTTTTTTAAATATTTCTTTCCTGGTTTGGTTTTTGTTTGTTTGTTTTTAATGTTGAAAAAAACAAACATACAAACACTTTGTAATTTAAAATGCCAATCGGGAAAAGATTGGAATTACATCGTTTCTGAGCCTCTAAGAGTTACTCAAAATAGTCCTCTTTCTTTTACAGAGATGCATTTGGGGCTAGGGTCAGACCAGTGAAAATATATAAGCGGTGATAATCTCCCATGCTTAGCCCACAACCCAATCTCCACCCAATCGATACACCAAAATGAGACCCACTCACAGTAAGATTGTGCACATCTCCATAATATGATCTTTCCTCTTCTCTCTTGTGTGATCAGTAGTGAAACATTCAGCAGTTTTCACATTTAAATTATCATCAGGCTTCAGAGTCAACATCCCATTGAGATTACTGGGGCGGTTCATACTCCTCTCAGAGCTACTGTTTAAGGCTGTCTGCAGACTCAGGCAGACATCAGTGAATGGGTTACTTCTGGCACACGACTGAAATGTTATCTTCGCAACCATTAGACAATTTTTTTCAGTATAAAAGCTTGCATTCTGGAGCACAAGATGGCAGCCACCAGGAAAAAGGGTTGGCTTGCTGACCACAAACTGGCCCAATCTGACCCCCGATTCTGGACTAGTGGCCTGGAAGAGCCAATGGATTTCATGGAAGCTAAAATGAATTTTAAGAAAGTTAGTTAAGATGTATTTCTTTGCTGAATGACCCCCACATCCAGGATAATGGGGACATTCAGCACATACGTCCACGTTAAACTCAGTTTTGAGCCAAGCTTTTCAATTTAACGTTGAGATGAGCGTTTAAATGCTAAGCTGATGACCATATAAAAGATCAAGGAGGCCAAATTATACCATTTGTGGAAAGTACACACTTGAATTTCTCAGCATTTGAAAATTGAAATAGAAAATTTTATACTTGCGTAAAATATCTGTGTTGGCATTTTTTCTTTTCCTTTGTCATTGATTTTCATGTTTTGCACCAGATAAATATAAAGTATGAAGTTCTGAAAGTTTGGGTAAACAACAATCAAGTAAATTTTAGGGTTTTAAAATAATTTACCAGGTGAAACTATATGGTTTCCGTTCCTGAGAAACCCAATTTAAAGACTAGAGATTCCTTTTTTTTTTTCCTTTTAATAATGGTCCGGTCCAGATCTTGAACAAAAAAGAAAAAAAGAAAAAAAAAAAAGCTTGGGAATTAAAACAGGCAAGAAAAGATTAAATGTATTTTAACATCAGTGCCAATGTTGTCTAATTAGGTGGTGTAATTAATCCTGCCTGATTAGACAGCATTAGATTAGCAGGAATAAACACAATGGAGAAACTGCAGAGAAGGCAAGACCACTGCACACAAATTAACAGCAATACCCCACAAGCTACACAGATGTGCCTAAGCTACACAGACAGAAAAGCTGTATTTGATAGTGCTACATTAAAGCTCATATTTAGGTTCAACTTTGGGTGTTGCTTCCAAGGATATTTTAATAAATCATTTTGTCCCTAATTTCTTTTTAGCATTCGGTAGAGGTAAAAACTTAATTATGAACAATAAGAATTTGGTGCAAAGTTGCATAAGGCTCAGATGGCTGGTAGAGGGACAGGTAGATAACCACAGGAAGGAAAGCATTACACATGCAGGTGTAGAACCAAACTCATCTCATGTGTAAAATAACACATTTCTCTGTGGCCTCTGTCCAAGATTTTCTGAAACAAGCCTGTAGCAGGTTTCAGAAATAAGTCTGGCCTGAACCTGAAAAATCTAATGTAGTCTTGCTTCCCTGGACTTCAGATGAAATAACAAGAACCGAAATTCATGGAAGTCTCAAGAGCTTAATGTTTCTGAAAATGGCTTATTCAAGAAGCTAACTGCTGATTAAAGGGGCAAATTTTGCAAATGCATTTTGAAAGGCTCAGCCACTGAGCTTAGGGGATGTATTTTTCAAAAAGAAGCCAAGACTAGTGAGAATTAGCTGCCACTAAAGGGAACAATGAACTAAATATCGATGTATTAATAACGTACTATTCTACAAGTAACAGTTGTGTTTTACTCAGAATAGTTGCATATTTATACATCATCAATATACATTTATTTTCATTCAAGCTTTTCTAGAAAGAATAGCTAAAAAGATTTTGAGGAACATCATTTACCTTAAAAATCAGGAAGCTAATGAAGTATCTCTGAATTTGATTCCCTGCCCTCTCTAGTGCTATAAAATCAAGGCAGCAATCTTTAGGGTGCATGAAAATTCCCCAGGAGAAATGGAGGGTCTAATACCTCTTTTGATGGAACCCGGGAGCCTTTCCTTTTATTCCACCACGTTTCCAACATTGCAATGAAACAGGACAGGACAATCCCTGCAGCGAGGATGCAGAAAACACCTGCAAAACTTTTTATGTCCAGGGCACCTCCTTTCTGTTTGGTATCCACAGATGAGTAAAGATCACACTGACCGTTCTTCGGCCACCACTTATGCTTCAGTATGTCCATGTCACCATTCTGCTGCAGCTCCAAAATCCTTGGGGAGAAAGCACAAAGTCAGGGGTTACAGCGGGGCAGTGGCACCCGGCAGCGTGAGGATGTAAATCTGACTGCCTGCAACCTTCCCACGTGTCTTGGAAAGCCAGGCAGCAGATGAACCTGGGCAGACTGATTTAGCCAGAAAAGAAAGCTTGAGTATGGGCTTGCCTCTTAGACTGAGCATATGGATATCTGTGTTGCACTCCAGGCACAGGAAAGCACACACAAGCCTCTCTTTCCTTCTTTTAGCTACCTTAATGAAAATGCATTACTTCATGTTCTGTGTTTTCTCAATTGGCTTTTACTACAGTCTGTGTCAACTGACTTTCACAGTCCATTAGATATTTGACAAGGTTTTGCATTCTAATCACTGGAGAAGAGACATTCCAATTAAAAAAAAGCAGAAGGAATATACATTTCAGATTTACCACACATTACACATGGTGTTGAGTAAACTGATCTTTATCAGGTTACCTACTTTTGCTGCTTTGGAGAGAGAGAAAAGCCATCTTATTGCAGCCAGTGATGTCCTAAACTAATCTTGCTTAATGTCAGAATGCAACCTGATGATAAGTGATTCCACAAGAAGGTTCCCTGCTGTGGAATTCACTTGTCCTTGGACCTACATACCCAACCTGCAGCCAAATATTGACTGGGCAGCTTGCAAGGAGAACATATTTAACTGGACTTCCTGTGGGATGAAATGTTTGAGAAATGAGAATTTTGTTTGGAAGAGTATTTTCATATTTATACCATGTATTTCTGAGGAGAGTGTTTTTTTTAAAAGAATCCAGAAATGACTAGAGTAACAGCTGGGTGCCTCTGGTTATCCAAAATAAAAAATTCAATGATTTCAACCAAAAAAGAATAAAACAAGGGAAATGTTTTCCTTCATGTAGTCAATTTGTTTTTCATTTCAGTGTTGGAAGGCAAACAATTGCTGCTGCAATCATTTGACACAGCATGCAAAAAAATCCAAGTGCACACAAAGCAGCAGAGGTCTGGGATGCTGCTACCAGAGAGACTGTACTGCACTGGAGGAGGAAGGAAAGCTGTCTCCCGGTCTCAGGGCTACCACAACAGCTCAATGCAGTGGTCTACATCAGCCTCAAAAGGGAGCTTAAATGCACCTGGGGACCACAGGGCAGCTGCTCTATGCAGAGGTTGCTCAGTCTCTGATGCTGCTTCAGCAGGTGGTTGTGTCCATGGGGCCACCTAGTCTGCTATGGCACATCCTAATGACTGTACATTTATGCTGTGGTCTGCCAGGAATGGGAGGCTTGACACAGCCACCAGTGGCTGAAATCACAGGTCAGAGGGAGCTCCCACTTCCCACCTAGGTAGCATGTCCGGTGGCTGGGATCATGACCTGTTCAGAGTGGAGCTGCTTGCTCATCCCTGTGCTGTCCCAAAGGGAACAGTGCCCTCCAGGAACAGATCACAGGTGACACACGTGTCCCTAGAGATGCCAGGATCACCTTGTTCACATAGCTTTGAGTTTGTAAGAAGTGGGACAAATTCTGTGCAGTGCTTGCCCACTCAAGGTCCAGCCCTGGAGAAGGATATTCAAGGTCAGAGTTGCCTGGACTATATTTTGACTTCTCCCAAACTGAGAGACAATGTAGGGAAGCCTCATCCTGAAGCTTCCTGATGGAGCAGGGTTATCTCAAGGATGGGAGGATTCTCTGTTTTGTTGCAAGAGACAGAATAGCTGTTATGAGCCACTCATGTTCAGAGGAGCCCTGGAGGGATGGGACCATAGGCAGGGTTGCTGCCATTGCTGCCTGAAGCTGCCTGTTGGGAGTGTGTGGACAAGCTCAGGTTAGACCCCCGGTGACAGGAGGAGATGCAACTGGAAGATAAGAAATTACAGCCAGATAAGAGGAGAATGGGAGAAGTCAAACACTGGAACAGAGAATTTATGGCATCAACACCCTTGGTGAAATTCGAAGACCCACTGGGAAAGTCCCAGAGCAAACTGACCTGCTCTAAACAAAGGACTGAACTGGAGACCAGATAACTCCTCTGCAACTGCAAACAGAGTTCATACACTACCCTTAATCAAGGCATACAGTCCTTATGGAAAGAACTCACCATAATCCTGGTTCTCGCTGCCCTGGAATCCTGTACTGGGATTAAGGCAATTAATTTGGCCCAAATATTCCATTCTGACAGGTTAACAGGAGCAGGCAGCCAGCATAAACAGAGCCCTTTTGTATAAATTGTTGTGGAATAATAGTCAATTAATTTCCAATACCTAATCCAAACATACGTATTTTTATATTTAGGAATTACTGTACTATCTGCCCAAGGCAGTAACATAACAACATCCATGGGGTTTACTTCTTCCAGCAGTGGCTCTAATCCCTGAGCAGGGCTATTTTCTCTCTTTTATTCAGTCAGGAACAGAATGAACCATCCAAATGATTGCTCTATTCTCATTAATTAAATGATTCTTCACTTGTCAGTATAATTCCTGATTACACAAGACATCTTTTTAACAAAAGGCATTTGCATAAAGACATTGAGCTTTCACTTGTTCCTTAACGGAGATTTATTCCTAATTGTACTCTTGGTAATTACTGGCAATTTTCTTTATGGATGTAACATATAAGTTCAATTATTTAAAGGAAAATTAAAAAAAAAGTAGAAATTGGGGATAGTAATCGTATCATTACATGGGAAAACTCAAGAAGTGGAAAGCTTATAATGAAGCCTTGTAAAACTGCAGCTGCAAACAGAAGTTGAGGGATAAAATATATATTGAGAGAAATGATAAGAGCACTGATATCTAACTATATTAATGTCACGCAGCTAAAGAGGGAGATCCTGCTTCTGTCAGACTTTGGAAACAGTTTGATTCAGAATTCGCCCTTCTGTGGAACCAAAATAATAGTTAACACACTAAGGACTTAACACACTAAGGATTTAACTCTTCCAACCTCCTCCTCGTTATGAAGCATCCTATCTTTGTGGCTCATTTTCAGAGAAGAAAAATTGCACTTTCATGGAAATTCCAGGAAAAACACAGGAGGAGGGGAGGTTCCTTGCAAGCAGGCACGCCGCAGACGGGCACTGCCATCCCGGCGTGCTGCAGGAGCCTCCCACACGATGGCACTCTTTCCATAAAAATACATGGATTTGCCGCAGCTCCTGGCGGGCTCCCCGACACGCTAATCAGATGTACCTGTTGGGTGGCAGACACTACAGTCAGTTATTTGATTTTCAAACTTAATACATGACTAAAGTAATAACACATTAACTGAATGCTCCGAATGATAATGGTTTTCTAATGCTGTAATTCCAGCAATTGCCTCTCCTTCTTAGTCCCAGATTTTTTACAACTGAACTTTTTCCTCAATGGTCTTGGCTCTTTTGAACCTGCTTATTATTAGTACAGATTTATACTGCAAGCCATAAGCCAGTGGGAAGAGTGGTGGAAAGTAATAAGCGGGGTGTGCAAGTTCCTGATGTTTTGAAATATCATAGTCTTAAAAAGCTTACAAAAGAAGCCTATATATCGAAACAATCCGATTTGTCCAAAAAACATGACCTTTAAAACTTGCTCATGGATAGACTGCAGGTCTTAATATACTTTTCTTTAGCAAGCAAACTGTTGGAGTTACATTTTTCAAGGCAATGACGTAAATTTATTGAGCTGCGCAAAAGAAAATGTCTGTGCGCGCCTCAACTTATTTGGCTCCAAATTCACAGTGCCAAGTGATGTCTTGTGGATATAAACACAGAAAACTAAGCTGCCTGTGGTTTCCAAATCTAACAGGGATGTGAAAAAACCCTAATGAATCAATAGGAATAGGGCTGGTGGATTCCACTTGGTAACCACATACTTTGCTGCTGGCAGTGAAATGTAATTATTCCTCCAAAATACCCACAGGTAAAAACCCCCAACTTAGTATGATAGCAAGGTGTCACAAATGCTCCAAAACTGGCCTCTGTGACAACATCTTTTTTGATCTAATTTTATTCTCAGCTATCAGTAGTGAGCACAAGATAGGAGAGATCATCTACAGTGATACTGGAAATGTCAGAGCATGTCCTGAGATGCCAAAGGTGACTGAATATCAGCTTCCTGCACCAGGAACATTTTGTCCAGAGGGTTAACTTCCCCACTGGCACTGATAAGGAAAAGGATGTGATGAGATGCTTGGCTCTAGTCAGCAGATCAGACTGTTGCAGAGAGCTGATTTGTAGAGCCAATGTAATTAAAGCCCACTGTCAAAGAGGGAGAGAAAGTAAATAAACTGAAAAAAAAATTCTAGAGCTGTGTGCCTTGGTGGGCTCTGCCTTGGAAGCCTGAGCCAAGGTCCCAGCCCTTATGCTGGCTCCCAGGGGGCTCACATGGGTCACCTTGGGAACACTCAGTGCCTGCAGATGGGATCAGGCAGGGACAAGACCTCTGGTAACTTCTGCTAGCCAAAAGTCAAATTCCTCAGGCAAAACCTTCTTGCTTGAGCTTTTCTAACAAAAATTTGGTACAATGTCTTTGCAGAATTTGGTTCTCCTCTTCAAGCAAGATATAAAACTAAGCTGATTTGTAAGCGTCCTTCAATTATCAAAGCAGACAGGTAGGGACCCATAAGGAGAGCTTGTGGGTTTTTTATTTCAGTGAAGCAACCGCCTAAATCCTTCCTATTCACTGCAATAACTGGAGTGATGCCAGCTCCTATTGCATCTCCCCGAGCAAGCTTTAGGTTTTGGCAAAGCATGGTCCTCTCTCAGCAGCAGAGCAGCTTCCCTTGGTGCCACCTGGAAGGCTGGCTCAGGGCTGAGGTGCCAGAGAGGGATGGCTGCTGCCTGATAGGACAGAGAGGAGGAGGAAGAGGGAAATAAGAATGGAGATGGGCAAGTGGGAGACTCTCGGGGTCCCTTCCATCTCCTCTCTCAGCAGTGGTGCCTCACTGTCTCACTGAGACCTGGTGAGTTTTCATATTTTGCCCTCATCCTTGAGGCCTTGCAGGAGACACACATTGGTGCTCAAAGCCTTGACTTTGATGACCTAAATCATTTAAAATTTATAGCATCCTATTTCATCCAAGAAAAGGACATCTGGGATTCTTCCTCAGGCAGAAGTCATTGTCCTGAGATGAAAGAAAGAGGAAAGCAGTGCCAGTGCCTGCTCCTGAGTGCATGAGGTGATGTTGGGAAAGCTTGCAAAATGAGCAAAGCAGCTGGAAGCAGAGATCATTGCTATACCAGCCCTTCCTTCTACTACGGATCTTGATATCTGTGAGAATTTTTGGTTTTGAAGAGACTGTTTTTTGTTTTTCTGTGTGGAATTTTTCAAGCCAGCTTTTTAATGAGCTGTCAATCATGGGCTCCATGAGAGGAAATTTTGTGTGCCAGCCAAGTGCTGCCAGATTAGATGGAACAGTGCTCCCTCTGCACCCATTCCCACCACTTAACCCAGCAAAAGAGTGCCCTTGGGTCCAGCTGCAAAGCCTGCTTTATGGCAGGGGCTCCAAGCAGATTTAAGCCCAGAGAACTGGAGGCCCAGGAGGACAGGCAGGTGGCCACCTTCTGATCTGCCCCTCAGCAGGGCTCAGCACCACGCTGCTGTCAGAGGGAAGTCAGTGCACAGGAACAAGGGTAAGCGTCTCGCCTTCCAGAGATGACAGAAGAAGCAGTAGTTAACCAGAGCTGCTGTTCAGCTTTAAGAATTTGCATGCCAAACAATATTAAAAGAGAGAAAGCAGCTGATCTTGTGTCTCACTCAGCAACAAACCATTACCTTCTAAAGATGCAGCACTCATCACTTGGATCCCATAAATTAGTATCACTGTGTTCAATTTAGAGAACTTCTTTTTACCTGGATCTGTTGAACTTACATGGACACTCCCTTTCAAATGCAGAAGGGTAACTTTAAATGAAATAGCATCTGCAGTAATAAGAAATGAGATATTAACTCTATTTATTATATGACTGGTGGAATTTGATAAGGACTGCTCTACAATAGTTTTGTCCAAGCTGAACAGCTTTGCTGAATACATACCAACATTTCAGAAACCTACATAAAGATAAAAACCAAGTTATTAAAGATCTTCTGCTTACTTTTTATATAGAAAAATAGAAGCGAGCTTTAATGGCCCTTCACTGTGAAAAACTTTCCTGCTCAGGAGAAAGTGGCGATAAAAGTATTACTACTTATTTATAAATCCCAAATGACAAGAGAACATCTACAGACAGATGCATAAATATCATGAGTTCATTAAGCTCAGTGCTGCTGTGGTAAACACCAAATTAATTCATTATGGCGAGTCACGGTACACCGCCAGCCTTATTAAAACAAAGAAATGTACTTTCAAGGGACATTGGTTCCTGTGCACTACCTACATTCCAGCCCTCTTTTAGAAAATTACTTGAAAAATGAC
Organism: Rhipidura dahli; assembly: GCA_013399225.1. Lineage (NCBI taxonomy): Eukaryota > Metazoa > Chordata > Aves > Passeriformes > Rhipiduridae > Rhipidura > Rhipidura dahli. Next base: position 344,754 of record VXAC01002191.1, read on the forward strand.
AGTTAGTAAGCTTTATGAAAAAATTCCGTACTTCATGGTCACATGAACTCCCTGGACATAATTTGCCTCTTGCTTTCATTACCATAAGCCAAAAGCAAGAGCAGGGACAGCTCGTGGAGTCTGCAGAAGAACCGAGCAGACTTTGATGTGCTCCCCTCCACTGGGAGAGCTCTGCACTCCCTGTCCTCGGCTTGCTCTGGGAAATGTGTCTCTCTAACTGCCCGTGCTTCCAAAGTTGCCTCCAAGATGCACAGATGAGCTGTGGTGCACGGGACTGCCACAGAATGGAGACAGCACTCCTTCCTAAACTTACACTCTCCTCACACTGTCCCCATCGACAATGCAGCACCACAGGCAGGCAAAAGTGATACTGGGGATTTCTGAGCAGATTTTGTGCTTACAGACATAACTGCTCAGGGACTTGAGTTGCAGGTCCCAAGCAGTATGTCAGTAAATCAGGAGCTCCACTCAGAACTGAAGTAACTGATAATTTCACACAAAAATCAGGAAACCCCAATGTCCAAAGTCAGCAGGAGTTTCATCCTTAACTTTCAGACAGCAGAACTCAACACAGAGCACACCTGGGAGCCTCAACCCTTCCGGATAGGCTGTGACAAAGGTGGCATTTTTCTGAATGAGTGCAGGATACCCTGATTAACCAAAAAATGGAAAGCCTGGAAAGTGCCCTCTCAGCCACTGCATACTTCTTAGGTGTCTTCTCCCTCAAATCTACCTCACTGAATATTTCCTCCAGTGCCACTTGTCTGCTGACCCCTGCCTGTGAAGCCCTGTGGTTAACAAGCCATGTAAAATAACTGTACCCCTGCTTAGTAGGAGAAAGAAAACCATTAAAAAAGCACTTTTATTTAATTTTGTTATTGTGGATTTTTTTTTTTTCCCCAAGAGTGAGATGCAAACAGTTGTTAGGCTCAATTGCTATTTCAAAAAGCATTCTCAGACTTTTTGGACACAAAGCAATAAATCAAACACCAAAAGCTTTCATTAAGAAAATACCAAAATGAAATACTAAAATATTTGTCTTTTCTTTTAAGGAATTATTTTTTAATTAGGTCATAAGGAATAACTTTAATCTGTTTAGAGCCTCTGCTGATGTGCTGTGAGAAGCATAAATAGTTCACTGAACCTGACCTAGCACTGGGTAAACACACAAACTTTGTCTTCAGCTAAGCAACAATTACATTAAAAATCAAATTATTAACATGATTAATCTTAAGAGTCATGGTGACTAGTGAACTTCAATTTTTATATATTGTATATGTTTATGCTGCTTTTAAAAGTCAAGCACTTATTCCAGCTATGACAATATGGTATTTGCTAATACCAAAATTGGGCTCCAATGAGTTGACAAGAGGCAGAATGAAAGCAAGCCAAAGAGATGCAGAAGAGCTGGAAAGGAAAAGACAGCGAGTCCCATGGAGACCCAGAGCATACCTGCAGTCAGAAAGGCAACACCTTGGGTGGTCTTTGAAAATGTCAGCAGCATCCTTAAGCACACTGTGATATCTGGGTTACTGGGTGCAGGAAATTATCTTTCACTTCAGTGTAAGAACCTGGAAATGATCATGTTTGCTTGGAGTCATGCTTTGGGTGGTGCAGAGCCTCATTCTCACACAAACTACCTACATCTATATTTTGAGAAACAGAAGACACATTAGCTACACTAAATCCCTTCAACTGACAGTCTAGAAAAGCTCTTTTTTAAAGTAAGAGATCTAGGTGGCCCTTGAATATTTGACATTTATCTGCCATTTACCTAAACAAAAATGACAAAAATATTTGATGATTCTCTCACATTTTAAACTGCTTGTGCAGGGATTTTTTTTAAGCCCTTAAAAATAAAAATCTTCAAAATTGCCATTTTGATAATATTTAAATGAATGATTTACATACCTTGACCTAAACATAATAATTTGGATTTTAGAGACCCCAAATCAATAGCTTATAGCTATCTCCAAGGTGAACAGAGTTGTTGGTAGAACAAGAGAGGCTAGACAGATAAATACAGAGTCTGAAGATCAAATCACAGTAATACGCTTTGTGTCTGAAATCTGACATTTAAAAATATCTCAAATGCTTTTATCTTCCTGATACTTGGTTACAGGAGTGAAAGCTTCCCAGATTCATTCCCATACAGGGTTTTAAACACACTGAGGTTTGAAACCACTACTTCTGTACATGAAGGCTGCAATAACCAACCTTATACATCTACATTATACTGAGGGCAGCCCTCTCCAGACAATCCCTTGGACAATGAAAGTAAAATAATTTAAGATTATTGTATAGGATATATTATTTAATTAATTACTTCCATGTGTTCTCCCAAGCAAAAGAATTTCATAGAGGAACCATTTCTAGAGACACCCCCAAAATATGTTCTTTCTTTAAAGCCTTTCTCAAATCATACCAATGAACACTTTCAAATACACACAGCAGTGCAGAGGCTATCCAGGGAAGCCCAAGGAAAAGCCACAAGTCTGCCTAGAAATTGTAAGAGTTCCCACCAAATTCACCAGAGGCACTGAAGAGTGGATTGGACTGCACTTAAAAAAAGGCATTTCTTATTCTGCACCTTGGGGTTTGAGGGATTCTACTCCTGCTGTTAAGGCTAAACGTGTGTCAAACCACACTTTTGACACAAGGCTGGCCCAGGTTACAAACAGATCTGCCTGAGATGGACACCCTGGAAATATTGTTTGGGGCACCTTGGCTGGTTTGGGGCTTGCTCTGCCTACTTTGCCTTCCAACCTGCATCAGACAAGACTTCCTCAAAGACGTGAGATCATAAACGTCTCTACCTCCACGAGCATTCAGATCTTTTAGCATCCCTCCAAAGAGGGTTTTAACCTCTCCTAAAAGAAGATGGGGAAGATAAAGTAGTACAACTTTGTGAGCAAGAAGTGGCCTGGGCGCAGTGCTCCGCTCAATTTGTGCGCAGCACAGAACCCGTTGGATGTGCTGCTGTTGCTGCCTTTTGCAACCCTACTGCTCTCATGGATGGGGAGATAAGGCAGGAAGCTGCTCTTCTTCACAGGAATGAGTGATTACTTCCAGGAAGGCATCAGCATGCCAGGCTGCCACCTCTGTATCCACAGGTTTTCTGCCAACAAGAGAACTTCCTGGTGATCAAAGTCCCTTTCCGTGCTCCCCGGGGCTACCAGCAATGCAGAGAGGTGCAAAGCCTGGCACAGAAACCCTCCTAGCTACTGGTGTTTGGGAAAGTTAAGAACTGATGGTTTATTATTGTCCACCTTCCACTGCAGTGTGTGTCCACAGGAGTGCAGGCTACTCTGCATGACAGGAATCAGGCTTGGAGCAGCATGGTGTTTGCTGGAAGGATCATGCTGCCTGAGACTTCCATGGTATGAAGAAGTGTCTTGATAAAAACCAAGTGCCATTCAATCTGGATAACAATCTGCACGAGGACTGAGTGTTTATTCTGTTAATAAAGGCAGCTCCCTGGTAATGCTACAGTTTTTCAAGAGTTTGGCTGTATTCTTGCCTCACAAAATTTGCCTAATCAGGTTCCCTGGTGCCCTCTGCATTTCAATAAGCAAGGGCTGTACCTGTTCATGTGTGTTATGTTAATTTTTTTTTTTGCCTCTGGATTTTAGTGCTTTGGAACAAGGCAGAACAATCAAGACCCACCATTACTTCTGCTGGAGGAAGCAGAGCAGAAAGGAACTAGCAGCAAGATCTGAAGTTTTGCATTTCACCTCATACCTTTCTTCCCCTGAAATGTAGGTCCATATTATTCACACATTGATTACTGACCTGAAGTTTATATTCTATTCAGCTCAGGAGAACAGGAGAAAGGAATAGCAACGACAGCACACATCACTTGTGTCCTAAAAGTATTCTATAGGTTGACCAACCAAATCCTCAATTACAGCAGATACCTTGGAGCAAAAATCTTTCATAGTCAGCCAGACCAGATAATGCTTGCCCTCCATTATTGTACCTACAGCCACGTCTTTTATAGAATTATCAATCCCACTTGCAGTTTTGCAATTTCTACCATGCAAACCTCAGAGGAGGAATCTTGGGAGCAAATAAATGAACCTTTCCCTCCTTCTCCCTTTACTCCCTCTCCAGCAGACACAGCTCATGAAGCAGCTTCCCATGCAGCTTCCCACAGGGGCCACTAAGCTGGGCTTGCTCACTGTCCCATGACACCGTGCCACAGCTGACTGGCATGGTTCACTACTACTGACAGAAGGCAATGCCAGGATTTCCTGGGTAATGCTACAAAACACATCCCATCGTTTTCCTGTGCATTGTGCCAGATAAACTGTGGTCGAAAGAAATAACCCCAGAAATAAAATGCAAGGCATTCCCCGGTGCTATTCTGTCATTTTTCCCTGTGCAGAATGCCAATGGCTTTGTAGGAAATTAACACTTTTATAGCATAGGTCAAAACCAAGAGACTTGGCACTGAGATTCAATTTGGATAAGTCCACGAGCCTGCTCAGTTGATCTGTGCATCTCTTTTTCAAGATCAAGGGCATGAAGTCAAATTCTACAGCTCTTTCTGGTAGCACAGAGGAGTGAGCTTCTTTTTGCAAGCAGAGGCAGACCTGAGAGCTCCTGGGTGAGGGCTCCTGAGTCTGCCACCCTGCACATTGTGCAGCTCAGAGCATGGGGCAAGTTTGGTGACAAACTCGTCAGAGAGTCTCCCTAGTAAGGGGAGTCAGATGCAGAGTAGATGCAGTCAGATATAGGGTTTGAGGAGAGGCAAAAGAAGGGGAGCTATATAAAAAAATATCACTTAAATTTAGAGGAAGAATCAAGACTACCCTGACCTCTCTTGAAAAAGTTGTCTGGAAGGAGAGATGGAAGCATGAATGCCAGGCTATTCCCAACCCTAATTTCCCAGTTCCAGAAAGTAAAAGTCTGTTTGTGGGAGGGCAAAGGAGGACATGAGCAGGCTTTCATTTTTACCCAGCCAGTTCACCTTTCTCTGCCTCTGTGTCAGACTGAAAACCAGGATTCCACTGAATGTCCCTGTCACCATGGTGCACTTTCACAGCTGCAGAAGATGGCACACAGTTAATCACTGTCCTCTCACTGAGAGCTGCCATAAATAATGCCACAGGAGTTCCCCCCCTGCAAACAGCAGCTGCCTGCAACTGCTGGGAGCAAAGCTGTAACGCAGCCCCCAGGTAGGGAACAGAGAAAAGGTAAAACAGAACAGTCTGGAAAACAAGATCCTGGCATTTATCATCACATTAACTTGTAAGCCTCTCAAAATATTTGTCTTTTCTTCCACAGGAGAATTTCTAGATGAAGTTGTCATAACTTTTGACAAATTTCAGGAATGCCCTGTGTTAATGCTCTAAAATAATCTAATCTCAGAAGTATTTTTATTAACAGCAAGTATTACCACTCTGCTTGTACAGAGCAGAAAGCTGAGTCAGAGGCAGTGAAGCAAGAACAGAAAGACCAAACCTCAGGTAAGTGGTGAAAGCAGGGGCTGAACTCAGTTCCCAGTCTCTCTGTTCCATTTTGCAGCTGGTGTATTTGCTTGTTTTCCTAAGAGAAGGGTGGAGGAAAGAGAAGGCAAGGGAGAAGAGCAGTTTGGCAGACTACATGGCAGGTGGGCAAGGCTGCAGACCTGGAAGTGTATTTGCTGTGACTTCCTGAGCAAGCAGCTGGCTGACTCTGCTGCTCGGTCCCTACATCAGTGACAGCTCTGAAGGCTGGTGCTGCAGCACAGCCTCTCCCTTGCCGGCCACAGGCATTTTCCAAACACAGGCACAACCTCGGGGTTCCCAGCAAGGCCAGGCTCTGGGCAGGACTGGCCTGGAGGGGAACTCCAAAGCAATCATCCATAAGGGACTGGAAGGGACATGGCCCCCATGGCAGCTGGGCAGTAGCACAGCCCCTCTCCAGCTCCAAGGGGATTAGAGCAGCACCAGGGGCCAGGGACACGAGGGGGTGGTGGAAGACAGGACTGAGATCCTTCTCTACCCTGCCAGTAAAGCTGCAGCATTTCTCAGCCCTTTGCAGCACCACTTGGCACCTTGAGCTCTGCACCATTCACATCTGGGATCACACAGCTGTCCCTAACTGCAATTTCTTCACCTTATTTGGGTCACACAGACTCCAGGGGATCCTTCTCCTCCTGGGAGTGCTTGACTGAAGAGACACATCAAGGATATGTATTGCACACCTCATGGACACAGCCTGCAGGTGGGGCTAAATAGATAAAATCCTAAGGTAATGTCAGATTCAGTCTTCTGCTTGGCAAAAAGCAGGAGCAGGGGCTTTTTCCAATCCTGTAAATACCTTTTTGTAATAAAGATGTATTCAGTCTCTGACAATGGGTTATAAAAAACCCAAAAAAAGACACCAGGAACATTCAGATACAAAGATATGACTGTGACTGGTAGTGGAGACTGTGATGGTAGAAGGAGCTTTACATGGAGATTGTTCTGTGGATATTTAGGGTTGGGCAGATTCCAGTGAGGTTTGTGTGGGGTTTTTTTTTGTTTTTTTTAAGACTAGGTTCTAATTCTGATTTTAATGACAAGCTAAGAAGATTATAGTGTTTTTTTCTTTCCAATCTTCTCTTTTTGGTTGGTTTTCAGATCAAACTGGATATTCTGACCAAATGCTTCAGAGAGCAAGATGCACATGCAGGATGTAGGCAGGCTGGGCTCCTATCTTTCTTTCCAGGTTTAAAGTAAGGACTGAAAGTGAGATCTCCTTCATAACAGAGGTTATCAGGCAGAGAAGTCATGCCAGAGACACAGATAAGAGTCTTGTGCCCCTGCAAGTAAATCTTTACTTTAGGAAGCTACTGCAGGGGGCAGGAAAATCAGATATGGGAATCTGCCTGCATTAAGGAAAGCTGTAAACCTCTGGAAAAAATCGGATACTGAAGCTTAGGCTTCTTCTTATTTCCCCCCCCTTTGAAACAGAATGCTTCTTTTCCAGCCAGCTCTTTGAAAAACTGGAATTAAATTCCCAGCACAGCATTTCTCTGTTGGAGAGGGGCACCTTCAGCTGTTGTGCTGCTGGAGCAGAGCCTGCACCAGCCACTCATCACCCTCCCTGGCAAAGGTGGATGTGAAAAGCCAAAGCTCACCCACACTGCCTGCTCCAGAAAAGCTCTTTGCACCAGTTTGAAGATGAGGGAGGGCAAGCAGCAGCCCTGCCTGCTTTGCAGAGGGCACAGCAAAGCCTCTGACAATCACCCTCCCTGCACTGCCAGCCCTTCAGACGAGCAGAGCACTGCAGCACAGACATCCCAACCAGCAGGGTGCTGAGCACAGGGCTGTGCCCACGCTCTGGGAGTGACCCAGCACCTGCAGCCCCAGGGCCAGGTACTTCTGGCACTTCTGACTGGGTGGTTCCAGTCACAGGTGAAAGGGAGCAAAGGGAATGGAGCCAGCTGCAGAACAGGCAGCAGAGATTTCCCCCTTGCTGGAAACCCGAGGCAGCCACTCCTGTCATGCCCCCAACATGGGAGGCATGTTTTGTTTTATTGCCACTGCTGGCAGAGAGGAAAGCCAGGCCAGGCAGCCCAGCACAGAAAGTTTTGCAGGCAAAAAGATTCTTATACTGACTGATTTTCTTCTTACACTTGTTTTACTTTAGAGCACTAATGATGACAAAACTGCTGGTTCTTTTCACATCTACAGAAGTCAGGTTTTATGTCTTGTCCATGACAGATAAGCTCCTTAAGCCTGTGCACATATTTGCAAATTGAATTAATATTTAACACTGCAAACTTGATTTTTCCAAGCTTATTTTTAGTGCGATCAGTGAGTCTAACCAGGTTTTAAGTGAAACCCTTTAGAGTTAAGAATGAAGTTCAAAATTACTGCTTGCTTTTTGATTCTGTTTCTTAAATAAACAAAGAGAAGAATAAATGCCATGTGAAGACTCACCAGCTGCTGGAGTGGGTTCAGTAGAAATAGAAATTCACATTTAATTTTAAAATAATGTTTAGGACATTTTAAAGTTTTCTCTTTTGTAATTTTCCTTCAGAGGACATGAATCTGTTTTACATTTACTTCCATTACCTGTCTTCCCAGTCCTCTGCATGCTCCTGGGATGTGGAAGAGACTTCACTGGAAAAGTGGCCACATTACAGTGGCTTCTGGGAGGCTTGAGCTTTGTTTACCTGCTTAGATTTTTTAAGTCAGGAGGAGGGCTCTGCTTTCAAGAGAGAGATTAAGGTCACACAGTTGCTTGAAGTCTGGTGTCCAGAAAACACATGGAGGAAACTACATGCTCTTTGGACACGCTGATCTTTTGCATTGGCAACATTTACAACTCTCCTAATGAAGCCTTTTCCCTAAAGTACGTGCTGAGGAAGGCAAATGAAAATTTCAGGTTTGCATTATTTTAGCTGTTCTCTTCATTTCTTACAGTCTGCATTGCTGTGAGGTAGAAAACCCCAGAGTGTAACTCTGAGATGCTTGAAAACCAGAGATGAAAATGAAAGATACATTTCCTTTTCGTTAAATGCACCCCTTTTGAAAAGTGAGTATCTTGTTTTGGGGGCTCTGATTCACAACTTTGGGTTGTGCAGTGCTTTAGACCATCAGGGTTTCTTTTCAGCCTGCAAACACGGGGATGTAATTCACTCCTGTTTACCTCAGAATACTAGTTTACTTCCTCTTTACAGATCACAGGTTTAAAAGGAGGCAAAATAGATCACACACAAAAAGGCAAGAAAGATTAGAAGATGAGGGGCTATGAACTGAGGCCAAGACAAACAATCGTACACTTAGAAAAGAGAGGCAGAGATGGGACATGCATGGAGATGGTAAATACCTGACAGGTAAGCAGTGCAGCCATTGTGATGTGATCAGCCTGGTAGAGATAATACCTAAGAGCTGAAACTGCATGTTTAACCCAGAACACAGGAGGAAAAGTCTCCCTTAACTGAGGCAGATGTCCCTGAGTTGGAAGTGGGGATGCACTAAGATATGGTGCTGCCAGAGTCAACAGCAAATCCTTCCCAAACTAGGAACCCAGAGACATTTAGTGCCTAATTCTCCCTCAAGGAGATTGTGACCCTCTCTGCTGTGTTGGAGCTGCTCTCCTCAACTAAAGGGTTAGTGTAGGGGATGGGGCTGTCGAGCTGGTTGACCTCATTTGACTGGAGAGGGAGCAGTGGCAATACAGGTAAGTGGCTGAGGGAAGTAAATGGGCTAATTTTAGCCTCCCTGCCTTGTATCACAGCAAATCACAGATGAGAGCTTTTATAACAGTCTGATAAAAAATCAGTTACCTGGTAAGTGGCACTGGAGAGACAAGAGCTCATGTGCTATGTAGAGATCCGGAAAAATGGCACAAAACTTGCTAGTCACTGGGTCTTAATATATAATTAGTTTAATTTCTTTTCATACTGACAGAGTGTGTAACAACAGCACATTATCTCCCAAGACAAGAATTTCAGGCAATGTTTTCCAAATCAGCTAAAATAACATGAGCATGAGAGGATTTTGCACAAATACACCATAGGTTTGGCCAATTTTACCTTCCTTAACACATTATGAGGTGCACCCAGTCCACCTCCAACCACTACAGAGCAAGCACTGCCTGTCTCTCAATCCCTTTCTATTTTGTACCTCACTCCACTGCAGCAATACCCCGGTGGAGCAGCAGCAGGTTTGGGGATCACAAACCCCTCAAACGGGATGCAACTCGACCACAAGGAGCATGTGTTACAACATTTCCTCATGTGGAGGTGCTGTTTGGAGAGAGGTGAACATTTCCTGCATGGGAGCTTTTTGCTCTGGCACAGCACGAGATCTCAGTGCTGAGGGCAGCAGACACACAGAGCCCAGAGCCCTGTTAGAACAGAGCAGCAGGCAAATCCCATCACCTTTATGGAGCATGCCATGCCACACGTGGCAGCCAAGCAGCAAAGCTGGTTTTTTCCTCCTTGTAATTACTTACAACAGTGGTAATTCAGTTCTTCACCTGTGCAGCGCTGCCCCCCTCCGCTGCCTACCCCGCTGAAATGCTGCGGGGTGTGAAGCCCTCGCCCCAGAAGCCATCAAATATGACAAGGTACAGAAAGCTCTTAATTAGGCTGCCGTGGTGTAGAGCAAGAATTTAACACACCTGAATTTTTTGAGATGCCTCTGAGAGAGGTCCCTGTCTCGTGATGCTCATACAACATGAGCTCCAGGACATTTCTGGCCCTGACAGAAAACACAGGATGACTCCCCAGCTCCCTCCCAGTTACAAGGGGCAGGTGGGAAGAGCAGCCATGTGAAGCTGTACTGGCACAGCATCAGGTTTTCCTCCACTGTGCAGAGATAAAAAGTAGTGCAGCCAGAGCTGCCTTGCCTAGCTGGTGCCTTTGTGGTTTGCATCTGATAAAAGCCTGGTTCAGAAAAGGTCTCCAGCACAGACATTTCATTAAGAATGGAGACCATGGCCTTTCAAACATGGAGTCTTCCTTATTCACTAGATTATTATCTTTTCCCACTGGGACAAGTTAAGCAAAAACACCCCTCAGCTGACTCATTTCAGCAGCCAACAGTTGCTCAGTTTTTTCTTATTAGCACCTTCTAAAAGATTTCCCAAGTTAAAAAGCCCACAATGAGCTAGAAAAACAAGAGAACAAACAACTATAGAAAAAATAATTATCTTAATTATACAGTAGCTTTGTTCTCCAAAGGGAAGGTAGTTTTTCCACAAGACAGCATTGCTTGAATGGAGGATGCACTTTAAACAGGACTATGGTTTGCACACTGCAGTGAACTTCTAACCCCTCACAACCTGTATTTTTTTCCCCTGGAACTGCAGATCCATTTTGCCATTCTCCTCTATTATGTGATGCCTTAGGTTTTAACTTTTATATTTTTCAAATGCTGTATTGCCTAGTGTGTAACTCTGAAGTTTCTTGTGGCCTGTTAACTTCTGTTCTCTTGTGCTGGTTAGACATAACAAACCTCTCTAGGTTTGCTTTCCAAGGACACCAGGCCCCAAAAGGTGTAAACTAAAGCCTTGAGGGAAAGGGGGCAGACTTGGGGTAATTACATCATTAACTGATGTTATAATTGGAGAATTAACCCTGATATGCAAATGGACCACACTTATAAAAGTATGAAGAACCCATGACCCGGTGTCCATCTGGGGTGTAGCCTTTTGATTGCCCAGGGTGTACCTTTGAAGGCCCTTCAAATAAATACCTACTTTTATTCTCTTATTTTTGTCTAGCCTCTGGTTTTTAGGGGGGCACTTCAAGGCATCAGTGGAACTAAACATCCCATGATAGTCCATAAAATAAATCAATACATAGGACATTTTTCTCAGTGGGATTGTAGTTTGGTTAGTTTGATCTTGTTTTTTTTGCTGTGGCTGGCACTACTCTCTCATTTCACTGTCCCACTCCCTAATATTCCGTCCATCCCCAAGGTAAAGCTGAATGTTCTGAATTACTGTGGGTGCCTGCTCCACAAAAGACTGCTAGAAAGAAGTTCTGGCAAATAACCTTTTTTTTTTGTTGTGTGATCACTGTTTTGTCTTCTTGGCTCCAGCAAAACAGGAAAAAAACCCCTCTTTGTTGTAGACAACCTTCCCTTTGCTAATACTAGGTATTGCATTGCACTCCCCAGTTGGCAACAAATCAGGGTGTTAATTCTGAAAAATCACACCAGCTGCAGTCATAGAACTTAAAACAGTAACTTAGAAAAAAGCTCATTCTTTTCATGTTCAGAAAGCCATTAAGGGCATCATAACATGCTGGATGCTTTAGTGTCTCTGGCCAAGGAGATCTGTAGCAGATTCTGAAGATATAGCCCTATTTTATACAACACATATCTTAACAGAAACAGCATTAAATGCATTTGTCTACTATAATTTTTTCTTGCAGTGTTGAAAGTACTCAAATTCTCTACCAGGGTTATCCTTTTAGAAGAAGAAGGACCTGTCCTTTTCTGATCTTACACAAACCAGGCTTCTTCTGGGTGGGAGTCAAGGCTTGGAGAGCATCAGATTCATTCTCAGACTTCAGGCCATCTCATAAAGCTTACAGAGGAGATACAGGATGGAAAAGTCATGCAAGCCTTAAACAGAAGCCTTTACACAGGAGGTGCTCCTGATCAACAGTTGCTTTTCAAAGGTACAGGGGCAGTTTCTTTTATAAAGACTGGAGTGCACAACCACAGCTTCAAGGAACCCATTGTCAGTCAGGGGTGACAAAACTCATGTTCGTGATTAGAATGAGATGTGACAGCTATGAAAATTCCCAAAGAGCACTGAAGTGACTTAAAAAGAGGAAGCTACTTGAAGATTCATAGCACTTCACAGGTTGGAAAAGCTATTTTGTTGCCACCAGTTTAGTCTGGTAATGAACATCACCAAAAAGCTCTCAGATTTCAACAGACTTCGCTGGCACAGAAAGCCTTCTATCTACTTGCTTGCACATAGATAGGACAGAAAGGGACACCAGTGCTAAAGGACAGAGCCACAACCTCCCAGAATCTCCAGGTTGGAAGAGACCTCCAAGATCACTGAGTCCAATCCATGCCCTAACACCACCTCAACTAAACCATGGCACCGAGTGCCACATCCAATCTTTTTTTTAAAATACATCCAAGGGTGATCACTCCACCACCTCTCTGTATAGATGATTCCAGTACTTTATCACTCTTTCAGTAGAAAACTTTTTCCTAACATCCAAGCTAAATTTCCCTTGGTGCAGCTGGAGACTGTGTCCTCTTGATCTTTCAGCTGTTGCCTGGAAAAAGAGACCAACCTCCACCTGACTACAACCACCTGGAAGGTACTTGAAAAGGTACTCTACCTGAAAGAGAGTGATAAGGTCACCTCTGAGTCTTTTTTTCCAGGCTAATCAACCCCAGCTCCCTCAGTCATTCCTCACAGGGCTTGTGCTCCAAGCCTTTCACCCACCTTGTTGCCCTCCTTTGGACGTGTTTATCCCAGGAAGGTGGAGGATGTGACTCCTCCTTGCACCTGGAAAGTATTTCTTTATTTGTCCCAATAGCTCCTGAAAACTCTGTCAAAAAGCAGCGAGGGCTGAAGCACAGATCTGATGTTCTGGGGCTATGCTGGATGGCTGATCCCAGCATTGGTGCCAGAAGCTATTGTCAAGAAAGAGCACCGGGACTCTTGGGAACATCCTGGCAGTTTCAGACTTGTGGAAGATCCAAGGCAGGGTCACCTAGCTTGGAAAAGCATTTCTCAACAGGAACACGTGAAAGGCACGACCAGGACACTGTCATGGGCAGAGATCCCACACCAGAATCTCAAGCCACTCATCTCTGGCAGACCCTCATAGACAATGGAAACAGGATTTCCACCTTCACTGGGCACAGACACGATTTAAAGAAGTGCTGAAAAAGTGCACCTCCTGAACCCAACAGGAAAAGTTAGGCCCAAAGGCACTTTTCCAGTCAGTTTTCATTAATTAGGCTTTTCTCCCGGTGGTCTACTTCGAGTTCACAAGACAACTTATGATAAAAACATTCCTTTTCTGTCAAGAATGCATCACCCACTATGGACCCATTATTGATATGGACAAAGCATAACAGGGTTTATTTTTGATCTTAAGCATCACTTGGAAAACTAGTTTCAATTCTCTTAATTTATCTATGTAAAAAACCCCTATAAAGTAACCTGCTCAACATCTGTTCAAGATTCTTTTTGATGAAAGATATATGGAGTGCAAAATAAATAGGAATTCTAAATGTTCCATGCAAATTTCCAGACACACTCTAAATATTGTGATCCTATACAATGCATAGTGTCAACTGTGACAATGAAGGCAGGATTTACTGCTCATGGTCCAAATACATAAACCAACATTTATTCAAGTACTGCCAGTAGTTGCTCTACTTTATGTAGAAAAATTACACTCAAATATGAATCCGAATTTGAGCTATGCAAGCTGAGCTTTAAAGAAAATACTTGAAAATAAAGTGTTGCAATGGTAAAATAAAAAAAAATTTGTACAAATATATAAATTGTATTTTCAGCACCCAGCTTATATAATTGCCCATTTCCAAGAAGGGAGTTTGTCTGAATTTTTGATAATTTTAATGCAATACTTTATTCATCATGGTGGCTTGTAGAACATCACTTAAATGAGAATGCTCAGACTTGCAATTCCTTTTTTAGTTCAAATAGAATTGCTCACACTTGCAATTCCCATTTTTCTTCATGCACTTCCAGTCATGGCTTTCTTACGACATTTTTTTCTAGGGAGAGTTGTAATATTTTTGAGCATTACCATCTGTAGAAGAGCTGTCTCCTTGTTAAAGAATCAGAAGTAATAACCAACCAATACAGATTGAGTTCTTTGCCAGGGAACAGCCATCCTGTGCTCTCATACAGTGAGCCTCATTTGCAACCTTGTTGAAGAGGAGACAAAATAATGCAAAGTACAAATCGATCTTTTATTCTGTGCTGCCAGGGAAAAATGCATTTCCACTACAAAAATCTAATTCCTTGCAGAATTCCTATGTCCTCATTCAGATACAATGAAGAACCACATGAGCTATACCTACTCTCCTGTCTTGATCCACAAATATCATTATGGAAAGTGTTTCTGCAAGAAACCTTTGTCTAAAGGATACTGCAAACCCTGACACTCAACACTAGAAATCTGCTTTCAAACCCTAGAAACTAAAATTAGGTCTGTATAAAGTTGGCATAAATTACCTGCTTTCTTTCTGTTCTAGAATAACCTAAACCCACTCATTTCTCTCTCATTTTGATAAGCTGAATAGCTTGAGCTTCTAGCATTGTTCATGATAATCATGTTTCTCAGATTCCAGACTGCTTTTGTAGCTCTGACTTTTTATGATGTATCTGTAGCAGAAATGAACTTAGTATTAATCACCAATAAAAATACCACCACTGTTGCATACAGAAACAACAAATCCTTTTTTTTCCTGCACAGTAGCATCAAACTTGTGTATTCAATTTCCATTATTTCTCCTCAGGACTCTACAAATAATTAATTTTAGGGCCTGTTTGTAATAGTAAAGGATAATTTAATTTCTAACAAAATATTTAATCTGGCCTGGAGCAAAATGCTTTCTTACAGATTTAAGCACCAAAGTGCTTTCAGTTTTTAAGGTGAAATAAAAAACAACTATGTTTAAAATTAATTTTAAATAGAAAAATTGTTATTCACATTTTTATGTAAATATTTATCATTCCTTTTTGGGCCCAATTTCTGAGTGAAAAGGAAGCTTATGTCACTATACCAGCTTTTTTTGTCTTCTCCTCTTTTCCCTCCTGAAATCATCTACACAGTTTCCATGAGGGCCAATTTGGGCTAAGGCAAACTGCAAAACCAAGCCATAATGGCTGCAAAGGTCTCATTTCTATGCACTTTATTCTGCATCAGGATGAACCAAGTCAAGTAAGAATACAAAACATTTTGAGAAATAATCTTTACACATAGCTGTGTAGTCCATAGATGGAGGTGGATTGTAGCAACCTGAAGGCAGGCCCCCAGTAATGCCAAAAGAAAAGGAGAGTGCACTGGGCCACTCAAGGCAAGGTGCAGTTTGGAGAAAGTTTATTGACTGTGATGCTAAGTTAGCACTGAGCTGCAGCAGCTGGCAGCTGGGGAAGCAAAGGAATAGACCTGTTCGAAATGTGAGCGCCACTGATTTGAAAATTTTAACAAGTATGGACTCTGGGCCCAGAGGTGTCATTTTACAGTTAATTTTCGGAGAGCTAATACACAGCAGTCAATGCTGGAATAAGCCAACACACCTCATGAAACTATTTACTGTCAGAACCACAGCTGTGATACACACAGTTGGTATTCTGGAAAACAGCCTAAGTATTACTTTTTAAAAGGGTAATGAATGCAATAAAAGGTTCTCAGCCACTGCAAGAGCAATAACAATATTAATGTAATTTGAAAAGATGGTCAAAACTCTTTGCTAATGCTCATGAATCATCACCTGCTTTTGCAATGTAATGGCTGTGTTTGGAAATTGCATTTCCCCACTCATTCACATTATTCTGACCATTCTTCCAGTCTGTCTGTTTTTTAAAGTCATCACATGCCCAAGAAACAGCAATCATGAGCCTTGAATGTGCTTTTGTCCTGCTTTCATTACAGAGAAGGAAAATACACTTGCAGGTGCCCACTCTGAGCAAGACAAACCATTCTTCCTGCCAAGAAGCTCTGCAATGTGACCATGAGCTGCTGCTGGAGCTGCTGTGGTTATAAAGAGTCCCCTCTGTGGCGGGCATCTTCACCTGTGATTAGGTTTTGACTGAAGCAGAGGCATGCTTGATATGGGAAGGAAGGATGGAAAGAGTTTCTGCCATTTTATCACTGTGAAAGCAAAGTTAAACAACATCTGAAGTGTTTTTGGAGAAAGCCCAAACCTTGTTTCTGACATACAGGGGGTTTCCATACAGGCCAAAAGCAATAAGCACACACAGAAACAAAACAAGAAGTGGAGCTGGTCCTGACCTGGGGAGTTTCCTGCAATCTCATGCAAGAGGCCATTACACTCTCCACAGGGCAATGAGACTAAAAATAAGCCAAACAGGTGAGCAAATGCCTGGATGTGGCAGGGCCTAAGTGAGATTTTGTGTCCCTGCACCAGAAGCACTAAAGGAAAAAAAGCATTTTGGTCTTTTCTTCCCAGCTGCTTCCACTTTTGTTCCTGCAATTGCAGCTGGTCACTAAGGCAGGCTGCTAACGAGGGGAAAGGCAGAGACAAGCCAGGGAGGATGGAGGTGGCCAAGCTAACTGGGGCAGAATTTAAAGGAGTGAGATGCTGAGCATGGGACTGCAGCACTTGGAGACCACTGAGAAGCCCTCTTCCTTTCTGTCCCTTGGGATGGAGCCCCTGGTACAACAGCTCTCCTCTCTTCCTGCACACTTCTTTCTATCCATCCTGCCAGCTCTAAATGAGCTTGAAATAGCACAGGAGGGGCAGCTACACTCCACGTTGATGTCAATTACATTATTTGCCTTATCATATAAAATTCATTGGTTTTCTTCCCTCTCACCATATCCTCATCTTAGATCTTCAGAGCAGACTTTTCCATGGGAGGATGGGGTGGGAGAACTACATCTGCTATGGAGAGATAAACACCCTTGTAAAAGGCAAAAATGAACCAAAATCTCCATTTCAAAATATCAAAGGACAGCTGAAATACCAACAAGCAAAATCATTCTGAATAAAGTTTTAGTGACATAAAGAAGGCTAACCAGAATGGTTCAGAGTGTGAAAAATTGTGACTAATAAACAATATGAGTTTGATTTTTTTTATGTGATGAGATTTTATAGTAAAACAGTTCCTGTGAATCATCCTTGATGCTGGCGAGCACAGTGTCTGCACTGTCCATAAATATTACCATGGCCAGTAAACTCAAGGCAATGACAAGGGGGCTGTAAAACCATTGAGGGTGCCCTACACTGCAGTGGCTGTAAAAAGTGCCATAAAAGAAAAATAATCTTTTATTAAATCTTTTGTTTGGGAGGAGATTTGTATTTTAACAGAGCATTTAGCACTCAGGATAGCTTTCCAGAAGCAGCAGGCTCTCTGCCCGTAAAATGGATTTGGAGTCCTGCAAAGTTCTAAAATTACTTCAGCCAAGAACATTTCTACATTTTCTAAGCTGAGACCAAACCTTCATTGCCTTGCTTAAATATTTTCAACTGAAATATACAGAGGTTCAGGAAAAAAAAGTTACTGTTCACTTCTAAAAGCTCAACACACAACTGTAAAGCTCAGTAGGGGAGTGCAAAGTCTGACTTGTAAAAAGCTGCACACAAGCCAGTTACATCTGAAACCCATCCATTTTATTTATCTTAAGTAGCTAAAGGTAGTGGCAGGGCAAGAAAGTTGTGTGGGGCCTGATGGGCCACATTTTGTGCTGTGGCTTAGCACCACAGATGGTAACCTGGCTGTTGCTGTTCTTTTCCTGCAAGGGCATACATCTGGAAGCACTCTGGGGTATCCATGAAAATCAGAATGGTAGGGGTTTCTGAAGTGCATCCATCTTCCAAGATAGGGGAAAATTTGGTTTTGACCTCTAGACTGTTTTCTGGACTTAAGGCAAATACTGAAGGATTTTCTATGTCCTGACCAGAGTGAAGGCAGCTCATGGGAAGACACAGATGTTATGAAACTCAGTTAAACTGCCTTCAGTTCAGCTATCAGGACAGACAGGTTTTTGACCAAAGCAAAGAAATTTTAATATTAAAAAGCCAGACACAGCATTTTTTCAGACTAAGCAGACAGATGTTGATTACTTGAATGAAATAAAAATAAGTATATTGCTTACAAACTAAATTCATCTTTTACAGGTTTGATAGCATGTGTCAACATGTGCAATCACAACAAAATGCCATACACTCTAGAGATTAAGTATGACTCTTGTGTAATGCCAAATGAGTACTTTGGGAGTTGTTTTTACATATCAGATGTTTAGAACTTGTTCCTTAGAGCATTAGTATTTCTTTTGGAATAGCAAATTAGCAGCAAATCCAGCAAAACCCTTCACAGTACACTGTAAAACAAACTCTACTCTCACCCAGAGAGAGGGTAGGATAGTCTTAGGATAATTCCACACTTCTCATTCCTATTAAAAAAGACATAAATCTAATCTTTATCATCTTTCCTATTCCAACACAGTCTCTCTATATTAGGCCATGCAGACTCTAATCAAACACAAATGCTTACTTAAACCAGTCAAGCTCTGTGTATTTTGTACCAAAGCCAGCACATCGTATCCAATTAACCCTTCTGCTTTTTCTGGCTGTGCTGCTTGGATTGCACTGAACTGAGCACTAAACCCATGACAATGAAATTTAAGTGAAGAGCTCACGAGGGAAAAATTGCACTCCACTCCCCTTAGCCTTTTGTGGCATAAGCCAGCAGCATTTTTAATATGGCCTGAATTCCACCCAAATGCATCCCACAAATACTTCTGGAACAGCACTAGGTGGGAGGAGGGCAGCACTACTTCCCCCCAAACAAGATTTGCAGAATCACACTATAGGATATAAGGGCAGTATTTGCTCCAGCAGGCACAGTAACTGGATTTCCAGGCTATAACTGGATGATGTGGTTTGCACCATCTCCAGAACCCCTTGATGGAATTACATCTGCCTGATAAATTATATAGTTTTCAGAACTGTGTGTTTTACACAGTGCATGGAGCCCTGGGTCCTAATGTCTTGATGGGTATCATCTACCTTCTGCTCCTGACATCCCAAGGGAGGCCTAAAATAATATGAGCTGCCCTTTGCTCAGACATGAGGCAGAATGGGAATGCCCATGGGAAAGCTTCTCCTTGCCAGAGGGACTCTCCTTTCACAGGCTGACATTCATTCTCCCTCTCTGGGCTGAGGAGAGAAACAGGAGGCAGGGGGGAAAAAAGGGATATCTACAACAGTCTGCAACTCCTTTTCTTCCCAAAGAAAAGCAGTACAAATTCACAAAGCATCAGCCACTGGGTTTTAATATGCTTGGTAAACTGCAAGCACGAGCAGCGCCAGGGACAGGCTGCTGAGGTTGGTTTGACCCCATATGTCTTTATTAAAGAATCTCAGTGTTCTTTTGCACCTGAAATTTTGATGTGTTGAAACCAAGTAGGAGCTAAGCAGGATTACATTTCGGCTTCCTCTGATGCCTTTATGCAGAAGACAGTATATACCAAGGGAGTGAATTTCAATCTGAGAACGTAGAAGGAATTGAAAAATAACCTATATATAACTGCAGTAGTCCTAATGGCAGCCTAAACCCCTGAGAACCGATGGGAAAAAAAGGGCCTGCCTTCCTCTGTCTATCCCCTGACTAAAAGAGAATACACAATGAGGTTGGACAGAGAATAAATGAATGAGAAAACAGTCATTTAGTATACTTATTTAATTAGCTCTTTCTGCTTCTAATGGTAATGTGGCAGAATACGAGACTGAACAGAACAAGGTGGCTGCCTATGGCATAATTAGGCCTTTTAAGGAGGGAGAGAAAGATATCAGTCTGCACAGGCTGGTAGGGAAGGCAACTTCTGTGAGCACCCAATTTCCATAGCTGGAAACGCAGAGCTTCTTTAATTAATGCCTCTGATAAAGCATTTAGGTTTTTTGGTTACAATTTTTAAATAAAACATAACTGTTACCTGTCAGTTGAAAAGTTTGGGTTTTCTTTGCATTGCTGGAGTCCCCAGACTTGGGGCTCTCTGGCCTCGAATATGTAAAAGATGACTTTAACACCTGAATGATTATTTTAAACAAAAGGTGAATAAGAATGGGACAGCAAGAATGGAAGTCCCTAGAGAGAAGGACTGCCTCAAACCTCTTTTTCTCCTTCCCCTCTTCCCCTTTAGAGCCAAAAACCAGAAGTTTGTATTTGACTGAGTGCCCTGGAGCTGAGCACTCTCACTTTTCTAATACACAGCAAGTGGCCAGAACACACAGACACACACCCTGCACTGCCACCCATCACCCTGGGAGAAACCTGTGCAGAATCCACATGTTTTCAGAAGTTTTTCAGGCTGCTCAGGACACTACTGGGAACACTCAGATTTGGCTACCAGCAGCTTGGATAATAAAGGCAGGGTAGGATAAAAAGCTGACCTTGTAAAAGAGGGCTGGAAGCTGTGTGGTTTGACAAACACACCCTTAAGAATTCTAGTTACAAAAAGGAGGCAGCCTTAACTAAAATCCTTAAATGAAATAAAACCTATTTTGTACAAAACCTAAGTATTTCTCTTGGGCCAAAGTGCATATGCATACTTACACATCCTCACCCCCAGGTGAAGTGTAACACCATTATAACACTACATCTGTAGCATTAAAATCTAGAGACTCAGATGGATTGATTTCCTAATAGATTTTTTTAACCTCTTCAGAGAATCCAGCCCCAAATCTCTTTGCTGAGAATTTTCCTAATGTACCCAGGCCCCAGACAGCTTCAGTGTCCAACTTCAGTGCATCATACACTGCAGCTTGACAGAACTCTTTTCCTTAAACTAATCAGTTTTGCTCTCACCTACACTCCTGTGAGATGTAGGACAAGCATTATCTTAAGTGCATCTCTGTTTATTTAATAACCTCATTTAGGGTACAATAAATACACACAAGCAGTGATCCAGAATCATATCTGGTAAGAAGCTGTTCTGACTGAAGTTCATAAGTACCTAGAAACTGATTTTAGTTGAAATTGGATTGGACTTCCCAAAAGATCAGTAAAATTAGTATCTACCTGAAAATTACTATAACCACTCCAAATTGTCACGAAGAATTTCTAAAATTAACTCACAGGATAAAATGAG
The DNA here is from genome assembly GCA_013399225.1 of Rhipidura dahli. NCBI lineage: Eukaryota > Metazoa > Chordata > Aves > Passeriformes > Rhipiduridae > Rhipidura > Rhipidura dahli. The sequence continues at coordinate 366,031 of VXAC01002191.1, forward strand.
GAATTAATGCCAGGACATCAACAGAAACCTAGAAAGTACCATTGAAAAATATAGTCGGATGGTGACAATATTTTATTTTTTTCCTAATTCAATAACATTATTGTTTATGACTTTATTAGTATTAGTAAACTTGTATTTCCCTGCAACACACTGGTCCTTCAATCTTATTTCTCAGGTAGATAAGCACTTCATCAGTTTCTTTTTTTTGCTTAGCTGTGCTTAGCTTGGCATTGCCCTTTCATCTCCTGCAAGTCTAATTATGCAATTAGGAGGTTTTTCCCTTTTTTAAAATTCAACTCAGCCTTGCATTTCAGCAGGCTATCTTTATCTGGGGAGACAAGTAACAGCTCCACTTAACTTTTATGGTCAGATTTTCCAAGTCTGATGCTGCCGAGGCAATTCCTGGCAGGTGTTTGGCACCAGGTTTGCTCCTGCAGGGCAGGTCCCTGGGTTTATCAGTCTGCAGGATTGCAGCCAGCCTCCCCAGCTGATCTGAGAGGTACCTCCACACCAACCTGCCCTCACATCTCACCACCCAGGGCTTGGCCTTGCCACTTGCCATCCAGCTGGCATGGAGGTGTAAATCATTGTGACCCCAAGGCACGTTACTTTCACCTCCACGCAAACACAGGAGGTGTTGGATGGACACCCATGGATCTGACTGCATCCCAAAATCAGTTTCTCTGCATGTCATGATGTTGTCCCACTGTGTCTACATGGGGGTCAAGACCTAGAATTGCACTGGTGGAAACCAGATCCAAAATGGGAGGTCAGCCCCCAGCAGGCAACGATGCTGCTCTCCCTTAATTTTCAAGAACACCTTTGTTTTTCTCCTAAAGGGGGAAAAAAAACACCAGCAAAGAAGCTAGAGGGGATGGGGAACTAAGCCAATGTCTGGGAAGGAATAACTGACTTTGGTGTGCTTTGGATCTCTCCCCCACTGTGCAGGGTTATTATTTTATTTTCCCCATGCACTGCTTTATATAGGCCTGGGTGCCACTTCTGCCAACACCCTGCTACACCTGATTTTGAAAACCCAGAGTTAAGTATAATATCTTTGGAGAAGAGAATTGATATATTAAAAAAATTTCATTGTCTGAAGTCACTGCCATTCCTTTAATCATAAGTTGGAAGAGAGCTCTTGCAATTTCCTAAGGGGGAGTTGCTCACTGCTAAGAACAAAATTCAAGTGCAGCTAGCATTGCACTGGGCAGTGCACCTTCTGAACGTATTTGTGAGCTCCTTACTGGGAGAAAAGAGTCACACGTTTTTGCAATCATGACCCTTGGACCAGGAGCAGCTCTTTCCCCTTTCAGATGGATTTTACTTGCAATGACATATTTAGTGTTAGAGGCACCAAAGGGAACAAAGTAATAAGTAGGTTTTTTTTTTTGTCTGGTCAGATCTAAAGCATCAGTCTAAAACTGCTGTGCCCAGTATCACTTTACAAACAGAACGGGTGAACATTACCAGTATTTTAGTATCTCAGCATTATAGTAAAAATAAGATTTGCTAAATGAATGAGTAGATTTTGTTTACACTTTGTTTATTTATTCTAAATGAATGTTTAGGTGAGAATGACACAATATCAGCAAACTGAAGTGCAAAATTTCATAATTAGTGATCATTATTTCACCTCTTTTTTACTATTATTAAAATGATAACAAGCACTAGATGAACAAATTAACTTAATAGGTAACTTAATAGATTAACTTAACCTAATTTTAAAAATGCAAACATTTAAAAGAATACCTAACAGTTATTATTTACTTTCAGAAGCTGCTATCAGGGTTGGCTTCATGCAAGTCAGTGCAGAGCCATGCTCTAACCTGACTCAGTAAGTCCCGATAACTGACAGCATCTTTCAGCATATGCAGCACTAATACCAAACCACTATGGTGGGACAGGCACCCTAAAACTGCTACCCTTTGAAAGGATTTTGGCCCATAGGTTTCACACAGTGTTGACATTTCTTCTGTCCTTCCTTCCTTCCATTTCCTGCTCTTGGTGCCTGCTAGAGCCTGGCGCCGCATGTGATGTGGCTGTTCAACAGACCAAAGTATGAAAAATACTTAATAATGCCTTTTCCCCACCATGGTTAGCATGCAGGAAATGAATGAGGCTTCCTGCACAAGGGATAAATCTATAACTAAATGTCAAAAACTATAACTCTCTCTGAAGGTGGCTTATTAACAATTTGCTATGGTTCATTTTATAGTGACACTTCCATATTCAGGAGTGTCAGAGTACAGAGGAGCAGCCTGGGATCAATTCATTCTGACATTAAAAAAAAGAAGATTAAAAAAAAAAAAAAGGAAAGGAGGGAGAACAGGACTGGTATCTAACAAAGCATCTGGACTCATTCAAACATAAAGAAAATTCAAGATTCATTACTGAGCCCCCCAGTCCCAGCCAGACAGGCTTTGTGACACAGAGTGATTATAGCTCACTGGAGGAACACACAGCAGCCCTAAAGCCACATTTGCTTAAATGGCAGGATATGGTTCTTCCTTCCAAATCATGCATTAAAGCTCTGAAGAAAAGCAGCATGAGTGAAACACACTGTATGCACATGACAGAAAGACCAACACCAAAGCTATTGAAAGGAAATTAGTGAGTATAGTAATCCCAGGTTTCTGATACCATCAGCTTTTAAAACCAATACTAGAAGTCATGCAAGGTTTTGTTTAAAGCTAATAGAAAAAAGCAGCTCTGATTCTGCAGACAGAAAGAGAGACAGAATATAGGTTTGGGGTTAACAGTTTAAAGAAAATATAAAATCAGTTCTAGGGGCTGGCTAAAAACTGCAATTGCAAACTTCCCCTCTGGAACAGGACATCTCTGTAGTGGTGTGCCAACCTGGACACAACACCGATGGGGAAAGCCTCCACACCACTGGAGGGAGAAATGTCTGCCCACACTGCCTCCTCCAGCACACAGACTTCATTCCTGTGAGTCATCATCTTCTGCTTGGGAAATGAGGAATGGGCATTTCCCACCTTTAGAGATGGTTTTAGACCTTTCTAGAGCAGAAGAATTGCAGTGGAGCCAGGGGCAGCTCGAGGGAGCACTGCTCAGGTTGTTTGCTACCTCCAAACTGCTGCACAGGAAAATGGGGAAATGAAGGGCAAGTGTGAAAAGCTACAGTGGGCTCCTCCTGCTGGCTCAGAGGGACTCCTGGCCATGTGTGGCAATAAATGGGTGCTCCTGAAATCATTTTTCAATGGATTTGCTCCCACAATTGCTGTGTGACAGCTGAGACGGTGCAGGTACCAAACCACCTGGGTGGTTGTTGGCAAAGTATTTAATAAAAGGGAGTAAGGCATGTTCTGGCAGCTCTGTGATGCAACACTATTCCTGGAGCTATCACATCTTAATGACAACAGTTTGAAGCCACTTCGTTTGCACTGCAGTGCAAACTCGTGTAGAAAGCCTGAACCAGAAATATCTGCAATATATTTTGTCTTTGTTCAGCTTTCAGATTTCTCCAGTTCAGTTTCCCCACCTACATATCCTAGTTCCAAGTTTTTACATTGAGCTTTACATCCTAGCATTTGTAAATCATAGTAAGATAAATGAACAGCCATCTCTTAATCCCTTTTATCTTTTGGGGTGATTTTTAATGCCACATCAGAAACGAAACCCCAAGCTGAAATCCCCAGCACTCCCAGACCTGTACATCTTTTATGGAGGTTGGTCTGTAAGAGACAGCTTATGAGAAAGAAAATTACTGCCTGGCCCAGAGCTTGGACTCTTAGATGCTACCAGCCTATAAATTTGCAGACTATCCACAGGAAATAAAAACCACAGGGAGAGAAAAACTGGAATACTCTTAAAGGTGCATAAAAGGAGTGGTAATCATAGACGTCCCAACTTGCCTTTATATGCTTGGCTGGGTGTAATGTTATCAGTAAAAAAGCACATCTCTCTAATAAGCTAGCAATTTTCTCTTGGGGCCTCCCATCCCATTGGAAGTGTCTCAATTCCACAGTTCTGGATGTGGGTGTCAGCAAGCCTGGATGTGGCTTGGAAAAGAGAGCTGATGCAGGGCTGGGAGGAGGCCCCAAAGAAACAAATCTGGGGAGAAAGTTATCAGTCAGGGTCTCGTGTCTCCTTTCAAAAAACTGCAAATAAATGTAAATGCAAGGAATATAAAGTCTGGTCACGCCTTGAGAAATTACCTGTGATTTCTAAGAGGCAGCTTTTCACTCTCTCTGCCAGAGGAAATGCCTCAAATGTCTCACAAAGGCATTACCTATGCAAGAACAGCTCAAGCGCTGCTGATTTTCCCCTCCTCACGAAAATAAGCAGAACCTGATGTTAAAGAGTCCCCTGACATTGCCAAGGTGGTACTGCTGCATCCAGTGCTGCTTTCCCATATGCTTTATATTATTTATTAACAGAGAGAAAAATTTAAAATAGTTTGAATATTTAAAAAAATGAACAAGCCAACAACTCTACCACAGATACAGAGAGATCAAGTGAAAACAACAACAACAACAACAATGAAAAGAAATAATTATTTTAAGAAGGATGCTTCCATTTGTTGCTAGGGATTTTCCTAACACCAGGGGAAACTCCCCAAGCTCTCATGGAGGATGCTGGCAGCTCTAAAGCCTGGGCACCTCGGTGCCTGGAGGTTGTGGTTACTTGGACCACACTTGAAAGCCCTCTGTGTTTATTATTATTTGTGTGTAAGTACATCAAGCTGGCTTCCCTCCTGGCAGTGCCTGTTTGCCCTGTGCTCCTCGGGGGCTGGAGCTGGCTGATGGGCCACCAAAGGCGATGTGAAGGGCAGTGTTGCTCAGGGACTGTCTGAAGCTCTGTGCTTTGGGCAAAACCCTTCCCCAGCGCATCCCCCAGGGCAGGGACTGTGCCCACGCCTGGCTCCTGAGCCTGACGGAAAGGAACTGCTTGGAGAGGGACTCTTGTGGTTTAATTCATGGGAGCATGAGCACTTCTAATGACCTAATGCAGGAGAAGAGGCTTCTTTAGTGACTCTGCTGGTGCTAAAGAAGGATCCACAGCAGAAAAGTTAATTACACAAGCACATGCTTCAGGACAAAGCTGAAAAATATTAGATAAATACTGCATTTGAAAACCCCTTCCACTCATGTGTTTTTTAAGCTGCTATTGTCTATTATAGTACTTTTGTGTGTTTTTAATCACGGTTTTTGAGTAGAGACAGGATGTATAACTAAAATCTGTTAAACATCTATTCGATTTTATGTTAAAATGATTAAAAAAACAACTGTGATGCACGTAATGCAACAGGGGATCTGTTCTCTCTCCAAGAGGCAAGGCAGGAGGTTTCTTCAGGAAGTTTCTGCATGGGAGACAGTCACATTTGCAAAGCAACAAACTGAGAAACTCTTCTCCTATCACCTGACATAATTCTCTGCCTGCTTTCTTCTGTTTTAGAAGAGCAGCTTTCTTGCTTGTATAAAGAAGAGATAATACCTCTTATCCAAAAAAGCTCCCATTTTAATCACATTAGCATTAATTAGCAGAAAAATTTGATATTCTAATGATGATACTAATTGCTTGCAGAGATCTCAATACCTTCAAAGCATTGCATGAGAATGAACAGAGTAATGCGTAACTGTGCATGCCTTTTATCAACTCCAGTATTATTTGATGCTCATTAAATATTTTCTGGAATTAAAATGCATGGTACTTGCTACCTGAAAGCCCAGCTGTTTGAAAGAATAGAAGCCACAGAAGCAGCTTTCTGTGAGCTTTAATTTTTCTCATCAGAGGAACAAAACATGTTTAGCTTAGTGTGTTTGCTCTTTATCTTACTATTCCAGGGAGCACTGCACATTGCAGTTGTGTGTCTGTTTTTCAGAGGGACTGTGGATAAGTACAGTTTATTAAACCCTGCTGAGGCAATCTGTTGTGTCTGTCTGGTTTAATGTTGTTATAAGTCAGTTAAGCATGTACCATAGTTGTTAGCTGCATATATACTAATTTAATGTATTGATGGGCTGTCAGTACAAATACATAATGAATATTAAAATACAAACTCAGATACAGAAATGCAAAGCAGAGCCAGCATGTGGTCAGCATTTTGAGGGACAGGCAGAGAAAGGAAAAGACCAGAGTTCAGAGTAAATGACAGTAAACACTCATGAAATGAACCTGAAAACAAATCACTAGCAGCTTCCCGGGAAAGATGAAGGAAAATAATAATTAAGGGTCTCAAAAACACGGGCTCTAAATATACACTGTGAACTTTGTCTTCTGCCAGCTGATTTCAATATAAATGAAACAAAGGGTGGTTAGCAGACCAGTATGCCAGTAAGACAAAGGGAACTAGAGAAAACAGAATAAAGACACTGTACCAGGGGAGGGAGGGGAGGGGAGAAGGAAAAATCTCCCACTGTCTCTTCGGCAATGCTAATTTTCTGTTCAACAATGGCTCTAAAAATGGATAGCAGTCGATACTTTGCATGCTCTGCATAATACAGTCTTTCAGCAAGAGCATGTACGTACAAATCCCTCCTGCTCCAAGTGAATGTGGCAGGAGTTTGCTGGGCATGTTGCTCCCTATTAGATCACATTCAGAGCTGCAGTCAGCTGCCTGTTAGAGATTCAAAGGCTTGTGCACCATTCAGACCAGCTCAGAGGCGTGCTGTCTATCCTTCACGAGGTCTGAAGCAAAGAGTGAATTACAAAGAGAAAACCCTTGGGCCAGAGGAGGAAATATCAAACCACTGTGAGTGGGGAGGCAGCAGGGTAGAGACATCTGAGCAGCCATGAGACTAATGAAACCAAGAGAAACAGCCCCCCAAATGCAGGATCTGTCTGGAGTTTGCTTGCTGCTTCCTTCTCCCTGTCCCACCTCTCCAAAATCATAAACGTGTCTCGAGGGGGACAGGGAGCTGGCACATCTACCACTTGCAGAAAAGGGAAGAAGGACAGAGCAGTTAAATAGCTTGTGAGCAGGAGGGAACTCGTGGTGCTTTACCATGTGGGAACAGCTTGCCAGTGCAGAAAAAGCACCGAAAAGGGTCTGGTCCAAAAAGCTCCCTCTGATGGCTCCTTCACAGGTGGGAAAGCCTGCTTGGACCTCCTGCTCCCATCCTGTGGGATGGTGACCCATTGCTGCCCATCCAGCAGGGACTGCAGGGATCTGCAGCATCCCAGGAATGAAGGGACTGCAATGCAGATGAAGAGTTCACCAGTGTGCAGGGACATGAGAGGCCTTGGGAAATCTCCCTCTGAGGGTGACCAGGGAGAGGCAAAGCTGATGTGATCTCCATCTGCAATCAATAGACAGAGTGGTCTGTTTTGATTTAGAGGTGATTTTCTCAGTGGAGGTTTTCATGCAGGACAAGGTGGGAGGAAAATCTGACAATTTATCTATGACAGAGCCTTCCTAGCTGGCAGCTTACAGCTGTTTTTGTGGATGGGGAAGAGAATATTTGTTTATGGATCAGATGCATAAGGATATGTCAGGATTTCAAGCATTACGTTAACACCCAGTGAAAAGACAGACAGCAAGCCTTTGAAATGAAAAGAAAAATCGGTGAAGTTGGAAAATTCTGTTAAAAATATGAATTTCACATTAAGTACACACTTGCCTGGTGGCATCAATCACTAAAACATTTTACAATGACCTTCTGATTTAAATACAACCTAATATGCTCAAACACCTCAGCTTACTGTTCGAGCTAGAAGGGTAAACATACAGCCTTCTTTCACACCTCAGTGCCTTCTTTGCTGCTCCTCTTCCCTGCTTCTTTTTCAGATGCCTGGAAATGACTTTAAGTGTGCCCCTAGAATGCTACAGGGTGTGAAATGCACTCTGCTTCCCTGACCCTCTGGACTCTGCTTGCTTCTCCTGCAGCCCTGGAGAGCAGTAGCAGCAGTGGCCATGAGAAACCTGCTTGAGGAGTGGCAGCTGGGTGGCAGGCTGGGATAGAAAAGCAGAGGAGCAAGGACCAAGCTTAGCTTGGCAAGATGTACTTCATCACCCCTAATTTACAGGTAAGCAATCTTGCTGGGGGAAGTGGTGCAGGCAGGGACATTCCTGAAGGTAGAAGAGAAAAATGACCTGCTGGGAAACTTCAGGTAGAAATGGCTCTTTGGGCCACTGGCAGACATTGGGTAGATGATGGAAAACCCAGCTATGGAGAAAGAGCACATACTTTGAATCCAAGAGGAATTACACTTTTGGGATGGTGAAAAGCAGAAGTTTGCACTCATTTAAATCTTTCTCACTCAACCCAAAATATGTGTTGTGGAGAGCTCAGTGCAAAGACACCACCAAAGTTTTAGTGAAAAAAAATCAAGATCTGGACAAGCACTAATGCCTGGATCCAACCAATTTGTAAGTCTCTGTTCTCTGAATTTCCAGGGTTTTTCTATTTGCTTTCTGCCGTCAGAATAAGGCCTGGTACACAAAGGTAGATGTCAAGCAAACATTCAGTTCAGTTTAATAAGATAGAGTGTAAATAACACGGGCTCTACGTTTGACACTCACTAAATATGACTGCATTATTCCTGTCTCTTGTGGCTTTTTTCATTGCTTCTGGCAGGAAAATATAGAATGGCAGGAAATCACTTACTCTGAGGTAAAGGCTTTGCTTCTGTAATAACTCACTAAAGGCCTAATCCTGCTGAGTTTGAAAAAAACTTGGTAAGACAAAGGATGTTTAATTTAATCAAGTATTAAGGTCATGTGCAAAACAAAACTGTAAGGAAAATAAAGATGAAATAAAATGCAACCCTTCCATCAAGAGGCTGGAAGCAAGACAAAGAAATAATAGTTTAACTGATGGCTTCATGGATGAAGGACTAGAAATATCTGCTATGCCCAGGAAATAACTGAAACATCTGAAATCACCCTTTAAACCAGAAAACAGCTCCTGCTGCTGAAAATGGATGAGTCTGTAAAACACTTCACTGTGCAGCAGCAGCAGTGCTGAACAACGGTGCCACTGCAAGAACAAGGCTGCAGCTCTCAGGTCCCCAAGAGCAGAGAGAGGAGGAGGGATGCAGGATCAGCTCCACGTGCCTCCACTTTGGGAAGGATGGAGCCTGCAGCCCATCAGTGCAGCTCCCACCAAGTGCAGCTGGAGGGAGACAGGGCGAGGGCACAGCAGGGATGGGCTGAACGAGGCAGAATAAATCCCTGCTCCATCCCTGCTGTCCTGGGGAGCATGGGGAGGTGTAAGTGTGCCCACTGGGGTGAAACAATTCCAAATTCACGCAGCTAGCCATGCATCTGTTATCTAGGCACTGGGGCAAGGAAAGTGACCTTTTTTTCCCTTTGCTCAGTCATCTTAACAGCAACCACAAGAGAAAAAAAAACACCTCGAAAGCCTGGCTTAGCTAGCATATGCAATCTCAGCTTCCCATCAGTGTCACTCCTGCCTGCTCCAGCCCTGCCACACACTGGGCCCACTTGTCTTGCCCTGCTTTTACCTGGATGGTAGGTGTGAGGGTTGTTGCTGTACAGTCTTTCATCTCCAGATGTGGACTGAGAGTTTTCAAAACACCTCTTTTTGCATTTTTCTGGCGTTGTGATTTCTGTGTGGTTAAAGGTCCAGAAAATAAACCGGTCTCTAGCACTGTCTTTAGAGGAATTGCAGAAATGAAACTGTATTGCAACCGAATTTCACATTTGAAGCTATGTAAAGTTAGTTCCAATCAAGCTATCACTTGTCAAAAATTAAGACAAGGCCATCATTAGGCCTCATTCCAGATGGTTTGAAATTAGCAATTAACTTCTCACAGAAGACAGATATTTTGCAGGGAATCAGAGATGACATTTTTACATGTGATATACTTTGTGAGCCAAAGGAGTCTGCATATTGACTGTAAACATTATGCCAACAAACCTCTATAGGCTGGAAGACTCTCCTGCCCTAACTGGGGATGGTTTTCAACAGCGAGGATATTAAAGCTGAAGTAAGAAAACACATTTAGACTGCAGTAAGCAGAGCATTAGCAACCCGAGGTGTCCCTACTAACCACAAGCAGAATTGAGGGAGGAATAAATGCAGCAGAGATCAGCTCTACCCTGGCTCAGGAGCCTCCATCTGGGATGAAGCAAGCAGGGAAGCAGGCAAAGCCACACCAGCCCACCACAAACCCTCGATTATGGGACCTCCAGGACAGGAAGGTTCCAGCTCACAGGTGCTTTGCTCCTGCTGGGATCTCACACAGAGCAGACCGAGGAGCAGTCACAGGGGCAAAACTGCTGGCACCAGGCAAAGGCTGGGTTTCTCTGTAACCACAATGCCCAGTTGCATTTACAAGGATTGGTGAGTTGTTCCTTGTTTGCTTTTTAAAAAAATCCTGGGAATTTGGGAAGTTATAGAAAAGCCTGTCTTATCTCACACCCAAAAATGCTGGTTCACACTAAAATCCAGAAGTTCTGTAAAATGCTGCCATTTGTTTAAATGAACGTATCCTGCACATGAGCGTGAGTATTAAGGATACAGCTGACAGTCATAAATCATGCCAGCTCACTGTGCAGAAAAGAAAGCTGTCCCTTTGGTGCTTGACAGCACAGTGATGAGCACCATACAAATGGGTAGTGCTCATCTAATATAAATTAAAAGACTGCAAATCGTTGCCTAAAAGACTGCCATTAGGGAGTACAAGGCACTGAAGCTTAGGTAAACCAATAATATTAGGTAAGCCATATAATATTCTCTGCACCAAGCAAGAGAGGAGTGCCACAGGAGAGTGAAGTTTCTCTTATTAATGACTAGACAAGATGCTTGGTTTTTTCCACTTTGGGAAAAAAAAAAAGAAAACAACCCAAGAGAGCAGAAGCATAGCGAAATTCAGAGGACAGATGAAGCACTGGGAAAGACAGAGGATAAAAATGCTTTGTCAGGGAAGTAAACTGGGTGATCAAACAAGCCTTTCCCCTGTCCAGTTCCTGGTTTTATGTAAAGGGAAGAATTTTCTTCAGTTTGAACTGCTTCTGCCCAGTCAGGGCAAGATGGGAGAAAGCACAGTAGGGGAAATTTCCCTTGGCCTCTTTCTTACATGGCTAAAGGCACACAGGAATCTGCTAACCTGCACCCTTGCCTCATCTTGGAGGGTCTCAGCTGCAACATTTCCACCCAAGCATCAGCACAGCCTTTGCTGCTCCAGCTAAGGACCAAATTGGTAACTTTTATGTTGCAAAAGAAATTTGATACAACCAGGAAAAGCAATTTTATTTCGCTTTGTTCTAAACAGGGATCTACTCGCTGCCATGGATCATTAAGTAAAGTAGAATGAGAAAGCACTAGGAATGACTGAAAGCCTATTTAGCAGAGCAGCAGCAATACCTGTAGGACATAACAACAAAAAGACAGTGCAGAATATATAAGGTGCTGGATAAAATTTCCTGTTCATCTCATCATGGCTGCATAGTCCAGCTGTTCTGAAATTTGTTCATGCGACTCAAGAAGGCATACAGAACACACTGCAGCAATATGCAATTGGGTGAGAGAAAATTAAATTCCATACAATACTGACACCGAGCACTGTTATGCACGCAGACCCCTTGGAATGCTTTTTATTATCATCTCTGCTACACAAGGCTTTGAAATGTGGCCAGAAGAAAAAAAAAAAAAGCTTCATAATAAGACTTGGCAGACAGCACAAGAAGATCTTAGCCCAAAAAATTGTTGTTTTCCTTTCTTCTCCCTGTACAGACCAAGACCTAAATTCCCTTACAAAATGAGAACAAATAAATATATTTTCATTAAAGATGAATTAAGCATGACAGTCTAGCCTGTCTTACACGTAAAAGAGAGAAAAGGAGGTTGTTCCTCATTTAGAAATGTACTGCCTTCCTGAGTCACAACAGCAGCTGGACCCTGAGCAACGAAACCTGGCAAGTGATTAATTGCTCCAGGTATTTAAGCAAGTTCCACAGCATACAGAATAGGTATAATTAAAAAGAGAGTTTGCTGTCTTAAATCTCCCTATTATCCTTCATCCAAACATGCAATCAGAACTGGCCTAAAGCTGTTGAAGCCCGTAAAACTATGAGTTTTGTATTTCCAACCCAAAGAGACTTTGCAGCACAGGGTGAGGGGGGGAATCTCTGAGATGTTGCTGAGATGGAAGAGCTCCACAGATCCCTCAGGTAGGACAGTCCTTGTTTGGTTTACTTTCCCAACAGCCTTTTTGCAGGATCTGGCATTTTTCTTCCCACAGAAGGGACACTTGGCTTGCTGGGACAGATCTATGCCAAAAGGCAAGAAATCTTGAAGGAACAGGCTAACCAGAACAAAGATTTTTGACAAATATCCCCTGTACAGACTGACCACTGCGAAAGCATTAGTTTTAATATGGCCAGAGCCTGCATACTGCTAATTAAAAATGAAATTTGAGCATATTTATAATCACTAAGGAATAGGCTGGCATAGACAAGTTTCAATTTCAGCAAGTACCTAGTTTCTTCAGTAATAAAGTGCAAAAAAAAAAAAAAAAAAAAAAAAAAAAAAAAAGAAGAGTGCTGCACCAAGATCTCAGACATCTCAGGGAGCCAGTCAGTGAGAACAGATGAGAAAAGGCTTGCAGAATTCTGATGTATCCCTGCCTTTTATCCAGTCAGTCTGGAAGGACATGCTTTAAAACACTCTTTTAGAAAAAGGGTAGAAATTAAAGCTGATTTTGCAGGACATATGGATAATTGTGAATTCTGGAAAGTTCCAACACAGCTCTCCTTTTTCCAAATGTGACAGTGCATGATGTTAAATGCTTTCTGTAGCTGCTCATGCATGATTACAAAAGATTCAAATAGCAGCTTTATGAGTTTTAATGAAAGCAGAAGGGGTCCAACCTGTGAGACTGCTTTGTTAAGAATATTGGCAGGGTTGGTACAAAAGCAGGAATTTTCTAGTAGGACTGGGTTGCTCAGTATATGCAGCTCAGACTTTTGAAAAACAAAGCAGAAAACCTTCTGCATTTGGTGAATTTGATTCCTGGCTATTGTCTCTCAACTTTGCCAATGGCTATTATATGCAGGTATCCTTTATGTAATAGATCCCTCTAACACATTTTATTTCCTTGGCTCCCACCAACAGTTTCTAGAAAGAATGTGCTGTTATTCACTTAAATTGGACAATTCAACAATAGTGGAGGGAATAATGGAGAGGAACCACAATCCCTCAAAGTGATAATAACCTGCAGAGATATTTCACTGCTCATTTTTTAACCAAAACCTGACATTTCTCATTATTTCCGAGTGCAGACTACCTAATCCAGAAGTCTATCTATCACAAGTAATTCAGGTACAGAACTGACATTGCAATTATTTTTACTAGTACTAGCCAAAAATGAACTATGTCTCAATGTGCACAGATCAAATCTCTCCTACAGATATAGCAGTATACCTGCACTGGAATCTTCCAATTATTGGAATGAAAACACACAGTTGTCGATCCAGAGAAAGTGTTTAGGGAACAAAGTGTCCCTGTTTGACTCCATTTATTGCTTCCCAATAGCCTATCCCTGTCAAATAACAACCGTATTTTATGTTATTTAAGACGTAAAAATCCATCAGAAAGCGTAATAAATTTATCACTCATGCAGAAATAACAGTAGTACTAGTGCAAAATGCTTGCAATAAAATTTCAATCCATGGGAAATGCTCTGGAGTTCAGCTTTTGTTGGAGGCTCAAAAGCATGCCTGGTTTTGCTACAAGCTTCAGGACCCAGGTGAAGAGCACTGAGACAATTTGGCTTTCATCTCACAGCTCTTATAGGAAACCAGTCTCCTGGTCACAATCAAAAATACTACCTCTGACTATAAGAAAAAGAGAAAAACAGACTTTTTTCAAATTTTACCAAGGCTGTTCAGCTTCTTTTTTTTTTGCAAGGAAGTGTAGTGGATCTCAGTGTCACCATAGAAAAATTCAAAATTCTTCTAACTGTCCTACTGCAATGAGTAATCAGTGACCAAATATTGTGTTATTATTATCACTTACGTCTCTGATGCAATCTGCATTTATTATTCTCCAGGTCTGCAAAGAATAGATACTTGCTTGGGAGAAATGCAAGCTTTGGTTTACAACAATGGAGTTTTCTTCTGTGCCACTATTCCCTTTATGCTGAAGGTGTGTGGGTGTGAGAAAAGTCAATGGAATAGAATTCTCTCAAAAAAAAAGCTCCCCTGAATAACCAAACCAAGGGCTTTTTTCCCCCCTGAACTGCATTATTATATTTATCTCAGGTCTTTTCTCACATAAATGAACAAACTGGAATTACTGCACTGCTACTTAAGTACATCATGAGGATTTTTCTACGTAGGGCCATCTTCAGCCTCAGAGTAAAAATAATCAGGAAATTATAATATCCCCACATTTATGCCTTCTGTGTTTATCATTTTCACTGAGGTTTAAGTAAGGACTATCTACCCCATTCTGAGGGTTGGAGAGCACAGCTCAGATGAAGAACAGCACACCATGCCAGCCAGGCATTCATTGCTTGGACGTGAGTGAGGGCAGCAAAGGCTGAGGTGAAACAGTGGCCAACAGCCAGCAGCACAATGAAGTTGCAAAATGGGCAAATGGTGCGCCAGAGTGCACCAGCCAAGGTATTGCTGCTTCAGATTCTGGCAATCTCATCCAACACACTCCACAAGGCTGGCCTTACCCACCTTCATGAAACCAGCATCAGTGCAGATAAGAGATGCAGGGATGAACAGGAGAACACAGCTCTTATCTCAGGAGGTAAAAAGCCTTGCTGACATGGATGGAAAAGGAGAACCGAGTGGCAGAAGGCAGAAACCGAGAAGAGCAATGTGAGGGAAATGCCAATATTAACAAAAGCTAACAGTTCCACACTGGCTATGAGGAAATATGGATTATAAAGAATATCCCTGGGAGTAATAGGGAGAAGGAAAAGCTTCCCAGCAGGAACAGCATCAGAAAAACAACAGACCTCCCAGGGGAAAACACTCAAGTGAATAAAAATCCCTCAGCCTGGTACTGAGATGGCTCTTGATGAAGCTATGAAAGGACTCACGTGGTGTGCTTGCCTATCATAGCAGGATAATGGAGCCGGTGACCCAGCAGACCCCTCTGATTCTTATGGTCATATAACAGCAATAAAGCAAATTGCCTGTAGCTTTGTCACTTGGGTCATCTATCAGACAAATGAGGCTCTCGGGCTGCAGCTCTGAAGCAGCTCTGCACCCCAGTGCACCAGCAGTGGGTTTTGGCATGCCCCATTGGTGCTCCCCAACGCTGCGGGCGATGCGTGGTGAACGAAGGGCACCAGACCTCTCATCTCCTTGCTCCCCCTCTCTGCTCTGTCCCCCTCCTGCCCGTGCCCCTTGGTTCTCCACCTGCCTGGGAACCCCTGTGTGGGGCACCTGGCTTGTCCCAATACAGCCAAGAAGCCAGAGGGATCTTTGCCCAAAGATCACATCCGAGGCAATCTGGAGCAGCTGAGGCAAAGCAACCTCTGGAGACCCCTGTGCGGTGCACAGCTGCCTTTTGAAAGCTGTTGCTGCTGTTTTTTGGAAACAGTTTAACTTTCAATAGCCTAGAGGTCTTTCTAAACAAAAATGTCCATGTAATATTAATGAACCATAACTTTATTAATGCCAACCAAGCTTACTTAAATATCATCATAAATGAGCATATAAATAGCTAAGTAAATGCAAAGATAGTTCAGACCTCCACAGGGGATATTAATAATGATAACTTCACTCCAGTGAGACCCTGAAGACTCCACTCAAAACCTAAGGTTTCCTTAACAAAAATACATTGATCCAACAGAGATTTATTTACAGCAACCTATTTTTAGTCCAGAGGACTTATAACGCTATTACTCTGGATGTATAATTAATGGATAAAACACATATACTAATGAGCTTGAAGGTAGAATTCAAGTGTTTTATGGATGAATGGTTCACCCCTCCTTTCTGTAAAGATTTTACACTCTTTACTGTGCTAATTTGTGATACTGGGAAGCAATTTCTTTCCTTTCACTCACTACATGTCCACAAAGGAACAGAAGATTAACTCTTTTCACCAGCCCTCTAAATACTTGTAATCTCAAACCAGCCTCTAGTGCCTTTTGGTGATAATAATCCTTGGTATACAATGTCAGCACAACTATGAAATTAAAGCACATTAAGGCAAAATGCCTTCCAACACTGTTAAAAGTTTTGGCCTCCCACACGAAATGAATCATTTCAGTATTAAGTTTTCTTTTGGCTTTACTGTCAAGTTCTCTGTAGCAAAAACTGCCAAGGGTTTTATAATGGCTCCTGTCACCTTGCACCCGATGGCCTCAGAAACACATACTGCTGACTTCAGCTACAGCTTTACCCGTAATTTCATCCTAAGCAACCCCGAGCCCATAAAAGCCACAGAAGAAAAATTCCCACTTTATTATCATATTGAACATGTCATGTTCTTGAAATAAACCAGCATCATGAGACTTTAATCCTCTTTCAACTTCCCATAAATGCCATCAATCAGAAAACTGTCAGTTCAAGTGTGACAAAAAAACCTGCTTCCATTCCCAAGAGACCCTGCTGAAATGAGTATTATTAGCCCATTTTCTCCTCTGAAGGGGTCTGTTACAAAAGAGTGAAGCATCAAGAAATGCAGTCTGTAGCACAAGATCAATATTGATACATCCCCCGTTGAGAGGCTTAAAAACGCTACCCAACACAGGGCAAAAACCTTTGTGGCTTTCCAAAGTGTGTGGTTGAGAAAGGGGCTGGAAAAGCGGCTGTGTGACTTCAGGAGGATGTGACAGAACCTCCTTGCCTCAAAGCTCATCCATATGTGACAGTGATGAGTGCAAAGTCTCCACTTTTTCCTCTCAATAGAGAAGCAGACTATGCTTGTCCAGACTTTTGCTAATCAGTTGCATAAAGATCCTTCTTGTCCTCTTTGTCTAAACACAAACTGACCATCAAGCAGCTTGGGATATTTCAAAACATCTCTGCTTCTGTCAAGTTGCTCAGCAAAATGATAAATTCATAGTATGACTTGCCAGAGACACAGTTTTTCCCATTAGGGATATCTGACTTGAAAGGGTGGCAAAACATTTTCTCCAATTTTTGTTAAGAAACTAATTTGATCTCATCCATGAAACTATGTGCTGAGCTGATTTAATACAAATTTCTTCTTTCCAGACTTGTTTTGCATGGAAGGGGATTTTAGTAATTTTCAGAAAAGGTCCCAGGGGAGCATATTTTGATTGGTATATATGGTAATACTGCTCCAAGGCCCCACTCCACTGATATTCCCTGTTATTGTTTCACAGAAAAGAGCATTGATAGTTTACTCTTATGAGCACCTGGCATGTTTACATAATCTCCTTTCTCTTGCATTTTGTCTACCAATTTATGTCTATTTACAGGGACTTCAACTTCCTCAGTCAATACAGCAAAATTTCCATACTCATTGCTCATGGATCTCCTTCAAGCTCGTGCAGAGAAGTTTTCAGCCTAAGTTCTGCCCCTGCTTCATTAAAAAAAAAAAATGAACCAATCCAACCAACCCTTATTAGAAGTGCCAATAGGCAGGCCCAAAGTACAAAAGCACTGAGATGGAAATTGCAGCCTGTGGGCACTGCCCACACAGCAACACAGGTGACAGGAGATGTCCCGTTAGCCTCCACTTCTGCCACCTTTCTTTCCCAGAGCATCAGGGATGCTGGGGCTAAGCACAGGCTTAGGAATACAGAATAAGGGACATTAAAAAGATTCCCTGTATTTTCCAAACATGTCTTGGGGCTCCTTTTTAAACTACTTCCTTGTACAAAATGGCCAAATTCCATGCAAGATGGACAGAGGTATGAATACAACAGCAACCTGAAGAATGACTTCACAGAGGCTGACCCATTTCTTTCATCATTCATTTCAGATGTCATCGTGATTGTTAAACCCCAAACCAATAACCTGCATCTAGGAGATAAACTGGAAGCCACACAGGATACTGACTGAAATCAAACTATCTACCAACTATTGTAGCTCCCAAAATTTTGGTCACTAAGCAGTAACTGACATTTTATGCCTCTTTGAACTGCTACTTTTGGCCATCAGCTTTCCTACACTCCTCCAAGCACACAGGCTGCAACCATCTGACAGTAATTGCCATGACAACTGATGCTGGTCCCAAGAGGACAAAAGACAATACTGCCAGCAAAATTCAATAAGCAGCACAATGAAGTTGAACACATCACAGCAAGTTAGTTGTGGTTTCATGGCATGGAGGGTGAGCAATCTGGAGGATCCCTCGAGTGTCCCATGTCCCAGCCTGGAGTATTCACATATGCTGCTGAGGGTGACCTTAGTGCCCGGGATGGGATAAAGAGATGCTGCAAAGGAGTAAATGATAAGCTTGGAGGAGAAAGGCAGCAGGGTGAAGTCAGAGGAAGAGAGGTTTAAAATGAAGTGAGGAGACTTGCAGGCAGTGGGGCTGGAAAGGCCAGTAAAACACTTGGTCTGGCCTACAGAGAATGTCACACTGATGTAGGAAAACCCAGAGAAAGATCTTCAGAACACAAACCAGGATTAGGCACCTTCCTCACGTGCATTTTCCACTTCCTAAGTTTGCAGCTTACTGGCCTTCCCATCATCTGAAGACAAACATCTAACAAGTTCTTACAAAACTGAAAAGGAAACGGCACACTTGTTTTTATCTACTCCAGTTCTAATAACTAAGGAAATGCCTTAATTATAAGCATAGGTTAACTGCATGGCATCATTACAAGGCTGATTTGGAGTTGCATGACTGAATTAACTGCATCCCTTGCCTTCAGGTTTCTTTGATGTGGGACTTTAATTCAGACTTTTATCATTTTATGATGACTGATTCCGGAATTATTATAAGCATTCTTTTATATTCCTTTCTATCAAATAATAAGTTTTCACTTTCAACTCTAACAAAGATTTCAGTTTCTAATGACACTCAAGTATCCAGCTGACTTTAGCTAATTTAGCTAACCACTGTGTTAGCATGGAGCAGGCAGGCTAACTCAGGAGAAGTGGTTTGCTAAGAGGAGCAGTTCTGATAGACAAGGCCTTAAGCTAGCTCCCCATATTTTTCTAATTTGTTTCCTGCTTTGACTCAAAAAATAATCCCTGAATATCATACAATGTCCCCCTTCAACCACAAATTGCTCCATTTCCTTAAAACCAAGCCTGGAAACAGAGCTGAAATTTGTTTGAGAAAACTCAAGAGTAGGCAATAAACCCCCAGATAGGAAACAATTCTCCAGAAAAACAAATGTTGCTAAGAAAGTTTCCTGCAGCCCTGCTGCCAGGGCACTGTGACTCAAGGCAAGCACCACTAACTAAGCCCAAAAGGAAGTGATGCAGATTGCCACAGAGAGCAGCAAACAGAATTAAGGACCCTTTGTGCCCACATGCAATGTTTGTATTACTGCTGGCAGTACAGCAAGAGGCTCAGGAAGTCCAGCATCAGGCCTACAGAGAAAAATTCTTTGGTTTGTAGGCAGCACACCAGGTATTTTACCATATCCAGGAACATAAAATCATCAGTTCTACCTGCAAGCATCACAAACTGAACTTTAAGAAGGCACCTCTGGATAGGAACAAACTACCTCATTTATCCAGATCAATATATCAGTGCAGACCTGCAGCATTTCTCCTGCTGAATAAAGATCTGGAACTATTTACACAGAGATAACCTGCACCATTACTATTAAGATTCAGCCCTGTGATAATTCCAGCTGTATGGGATAGGCTAGAGGAATATCAGTGATCTAAAGGGATGTAACATTTAAAAATTTTAGCAAGGAGCTTATCCTTGCCTAGGCAAGACGAAGGATTGGCATCTCTACGCTTTCCTCAATTCAGAAAAGGGAATTAGTGGGTATGCAATGCCTGTGGGGGATGAGAAAGCTTCTCTGTGAGCAAGACAATCTTCAGAGTTGAACCTGAAATGCAGCGCTGTGGGAATCATCTTAAATTGCAACAGGCTGAAAGGCGCCCTGCATGGTCTGCTCCCAGTCCCGCCAGCCTACGACAGAAGTCTCCTGGTGAGAGTCTTTACTGAGGTTTTATTTCCAACACAAGCAAAAAGATGATGACAGTTCAGCCCCATGAACGGGCAAACCACTTTCACCTCTGAGAAACAGGGAAAAAAAACGAAATAAAAAATCCTCACATTTCCACAATGAGCATCAGCACTGACCCCAAACAGCAGTTTTGTTTTTGAGGAGGTTTGGAGACCACTACGCCAAGAGGACAGGCACTTACACCCCTCAGGGCACCTCCCAGACCCAGACTGTGCCCAGCCACCCTGTGGGTCACTCCCCAGCTGGGGCTTCACCCCACAGGGTCCCCCTCCTGCCCACTGCCCCTGTTTGGCAGGACAAGAGACAGGGGGCTGCTGCACAGCACTGAACCAGCCAAGAGGGTCTGTGGTAAGGGAAGCAGCAGCAGGAAAACACTTTGGGCAGAAGAAAGGAAACAGGCAGTGGTGCCAAGGCACCAGGTAATTTGAAATAAAGCTGGCAGGAGCGAGAGGAAGGAAGATGTGTCTGTGCACTGCTCGCAGCTGTGCCAGCTCTGCAGCCCTGCTGCCTCCTTTAATCTCAGCTATTGCAGCTCTTCACGAAGGCAGAGTCTACTTCTCCTAAACTCAGCCCTTAAAAACACTCCAACACCAAAGCCACCCCAGATTTCTTCTATCAAAGAAGGCCTCAGAGCAAGAAAGCAGTAGATCACATGGCCTGCACTGGTAAAAGCTGAGAAAATGGGAAGAAAGCAGCTAGTGGGAGATGCAAAGGGCTTTGCTAGGCATCCAAATGACTTGTGGGCATCGTTCACTCGCCCTGAGCTGAGTGTCCTGTAGCAAGCTGGGGAGACAGACCCTTCACTTGCAAAGCCAAGCAGAAGGAGGAGTTATGGCTACAAACTGCTCTGCTCTGCTCAGCCACAAATGTTTCATTTGGGGGTGACAATTAAATACAGCCACTGCTGCCAGCACAGCTTACCTATGCTCACTTACATGTACAACCATGGGTATATTTCTCCTTGTGTTAAACACCTGTCAGTGGCTCTTTCTGGAACCCCTGTATTTTCAGGAAGCCTTGTATGTTTAACCTGGTGCGAGACTGCTAGACTTAAATAAATTAAAAATGAGTGTTGTCGCTGTTTTTAACTTAAGAGGGACATGAAGAAGATCAACAAACCTTCACTTCCTCAGGGCTTTAGCCATGCTTCTTTTTCAACTGCTTTTCTTCTATGGATTTTACAGTTTCTTCCAGACTAATATGAAATGGAAGAACACAGGGGAATTTGATGCTGTGGGTGAAGCCCAATGGCTTTTTGAAAGCCCTGATTGCTGCCCAAGTGTGGCTGGCAGAGCTGACACGTTTCTGTAGCTTTGCATAGCACTTCACAGTGTTAAGAAAAAGAAATGAATACAAATTCCCTGTTTCATGGGGATCTTAATCTTGAGCCTTACATCTAAATTATGCCAAAGGCATATTATAGGATTAAATTCTCCCGTCAGCTAAACCAGTATAAATCTGGAGTAATTCCATGATCTGAAGATCCACTGCTAATTAACTAAATCCCCCCCAAACCCAAGGAAATTAATACAACCAAACAATATTAAAAATAAAGTATCTATTTCTCAGTTAACTCAAGGCTAAGTTCTTCACAGTTTCTCTCACATGTTGCTGTAGGGAATACCCCAGACAAAGCAAAAAAAAAATCAGTCCTGGGCCAGGAACTTCTAATCCCTGCTCTCGAGGCTGCAAAACAGTGCTGCTTTTCTCTCCAAATGTTACTGTAATGGAGTTTGTTTGTTCTTTTTTAATTAAAAAAATAATTGAATTTTAAATTAAATAAACAAACAAATCCTAACACAGCTTATCTTTCTTACCAGCTTTCTGTTGGAATCTGATGTCTTTGAGATACTGATGATCTCTTTGGTCCTGTAGAGGCATCCCACCCATGAAACTGCAGCCAATCGTTATTTTTCCCTTTAATGCTTGTCACCAGCTGAAACCTTTCTGCTTTGGTGGCATCAGCTGGAGCATGTACTTATCTACAAAGCCAAGTAATTAGGTGGCAGATTTTCTTCACTGCTTTGGAAATTCAGCTGTTGGGCTATTCTTTCAGCTGAAGACAAAAGTAGCAAATACAAGGCAAAAAAATATGTTTCAATTGCCGTTAAGAATGAAAACAGCATAACCTTTCCAAACAAGTGTACTTCCCCTGGCTCAGCCCTTAACTGTGAGGGATTTTGGAGCAAACTGGCAAAGCCTGTGCATGCTATTAAGCACACGCAAGAGGGAGATGTGCTCGTGTGCCATGACAAATCACTGCCACTGGGACTTAATCAAGAGGGTAAGCACACGTTCCAGATAGGCCAAAACCCCTTGTGATATTTTTCTGTGACTACAACGGCCTTATTATTAAAATCCTTCTCTTCAGGGTGATAGCCAGAGGAGTAGGATAAAGTATTTGATTGAAAGTCCAAGTATGATGCACTTTTCTGATTTACTACCAGACAGCTGAAGAGTGCCATTATCAATACCTTGCATATGAACTTGAAATATCAAACTTTTCCTGATTAATTCTTTTATATTGGGTTATAAATCCTGACATCCCATTCCCTCCCCCTTTAAAAAAAAAAAATATGGCTGGTCATTTAAAATACCTATTTCTGTTAATTGACTCTAATTTTGTTTTATCCATTGTTTTTTTCTGAAAAATTTCAAAATTCTTGTTCCATATAAGACTTTTCCCTTAGTCAGGAACTGCAGTCTGTAATAACAGCAGTCAAGGCAGCTCATTCTGACGAATGCATGTCAGAAAAGGACTGCTGTGACTTTGAAATATTGAAAGTGACTGATAACATAATGTGTGAAGCAGAATAAATGCATAGAAATGGAAGTTTCAGCTGAGTAGTCAAAGTATGAACCAAATACAGTGTCAGAGCTCTGCCCTGAAAGCTCTCTGTGCAGGTGGTTACAATGTCAAATTACTAAATGCACTTTGCAAAAGTGTTCTATGAATAAAATAGCAAACACAGTTTTTCCTTGGCCATATCATCATTTTTGTCCACTTGCACACCATGTCTGGAAAGGTATTTGGTTTTTAGGACAATCAACAAAGCTACGATGGCTGGGATCAGGGCACTGCTTTATTTTGGGCTAGCCTAACCAACCCAATTGGAGCTAAAGCAGAATATAAACCACATTGTTGCACACTGGAGAAACAAAAAGCCTCTGACAGTATCCAGCTGGTTCACATCAACAAATGCTAGTATCTGTATTGACCCTGAAAAGCCTCTGTCACCACCAAGCCTTCTCTGGGATCTGGGCAGAGGTGTTTCCAACTTTGTGATAGCTCATCTCTGGAACATTTTTTTCCTCAAGACTACAGAGGAATCAGAGAGTAAAGGCTTCCCCACCCCATCTTCATCTTCCAACTAATCCAAACCTCTCTAATCACTGCACTCTGACATACTGGTGACCCTGCTGGGGAAACTGTCTGGCTCTTCCTCCCAGTTACCTCATTATTTCCTTGGGGAGCCATGAGCAACATAATCCATGGTATTGCTCTGAGACCCAGCAGAAGACTTCTCTGGGTAGCTTTTTTAGATTTCTCACTTTGCTAATCTCCCCCTGCATGGAGCTGAGCAGTAAGTCAGGCTCCTTTTATCTGCCTGCCAAAATCACTGAGGAGCACTCAGCTCCTCCCTGTCCTCACTGCCTGTCCTGTCACTCCCTCTGTTCCCACAAGAAGCTTTCTTTTTTCTCATATCCCATTTCAGCAAGGGAAGGTAACTCTGCTAGGAAACCTGCTGCCACTCTTCCTCAGCTCTACGTTCTGGAGACTTTCCACATGCTCTTTTTCCCTTTCCCTACCCCTGAACCTGGCTGAAGTCATAAACCAAGGCTAGCACCTTCTTCACTTACTGATGATTCAAGAATGGGTGACAAATAGCAGATTGGTGTTCTACTGTAGAGCAAATCTCTGCAGGCTGAGGTAGCCTCTGCTGCACAAGTTCTACTGGTGGAAGCAAACCTCTCACTTCAGATATGGATAAATCCCTCCAATTGCCATTCGATCGAGTTCGTTTCAGCTTTGAAAAGAAGCTTTGTTTTTGGGCCTTTTACTTTTATCTGGAAAACAGGACTGGCTGAAAACAAGCTTTATGGTCCAGCTAAAGGTTAGTTATTTTTTAAGGCAACAAAATGGGTTAGCAAAGATCTATTATTCCTTGCTCTTTTGCCACTCTTGCCCATTTTAACTGAAAAAGGTTGACCAGTGTTTTGAGAACTGAGGCCAAGAGCCAGGAACCTTTGGCAGGTAGTGCTGGTGTGGGGTAGGTGGGTTAAACCCTTACTTGTGGTTATTATTGTTCTGTCATCAGGGCAGCTGCATGACCCGATCCTTCCTGTTTCCAGGGAAAGCTTTGCACTCATTTTCCACCCCACTTTAAAGGCAATGCTGCTGCCCAGCTGAGTCAGAGTGAGTAGTTACACCTGTTCCTCTCAAGACTGATGCACACAAACATGTGAGAAGGCAGCCAGAAAAGAAAAAAATGTACTACAGGACAGTGTGCACTGACGGTAAACCTAATCTCTGCTTCAGGAATTCATAAAAAGGCAAGTTCTTGGAGGGAAGCCACTCGCTGAGACTTCTTTTAGCTTTACTGTCTTCAGATTTATAACCAAGCAGTTCCAAATTCTGCAGCCATGCACTTACTCACTCCATAAAACTTTAAAACACATGAACAACTCAGCCTACAATAAATGTCGCTTCCACATAGTTGGATGAGCAACACTGTAGCCACTGACTGTACTGCACACCTCGCTGGGTAATCTCTGGCCATTCTACACGCCAAGGCTGAGGTGCCCGAGGCTGGAGTAGCGGAGAGAAAGTAGTAAGAAATAGCTTGCAAAGTGCTATCTACTGCTAATTTAACACACTGCAATTAGACTGTTTTCTTTGGGGGGGTTCATGGGTAATGATGAGGGATTAATATGCATAAACATACCCTTATCTGGCTTGCCTTTGTGAAACTTTAAATGCAGGGCCCTTTCTGAAAGTGAGCACTGAATAGGAAAAAGAGAAAGAATGAAGCTGCTTCAGGGTACCTTTCTTTTCCCAACATGCAGCAACAATGTTGGAAAGTTTTCCTTCACCACAGCACTGCTTGGATGCAGAGGTGCCTTCCCAAGGTGAAGCAGGCAGGCAGCTCTCTGGTGCTCATAGCTCTATGCTGTGCAAATACAGGAAGATCTAATGCCTTTCCTTATGATTTTCTTTCTCATGCTTCTTCTCAGTGCTGCTACTTCACGATTCTTTAACTTATCCCATCAATTAATGTTACGGTGTATTTAAAAAGCCCACTAATTTGCTCACTGCCTTTATATGTTTTGATTGAGTAATTTTTCACTGTGTGTACGTAATAAACTCCAGATCTGCCGCAGAATCCTTTAACCCATCTCATCAGTTAATGTCACGGGAGATTAACAAGTTGCCAAAGCCTGTGTTTCTGTAGGCGTCCCCACCCTTTTCAGCTCCTAATCATGAATTTCCAGTGAGACCAGCAAGCACCAGATGCACACCATCAGGAATCAATAAAGCCATTTCTCCTGCTCTCGCAGCGTGATGTGTGGGAGCCACAGTTTCCCTGCAGTCCTACAGCCAGCAGCCCCCGCAAGCAAGCGAGCTGGGGATGGGTAATAAAGCCAGGAAACACTGCTGATGACAGTGCAGGAATCTCCAGAACCTGCAGCTCTGCATGAGGCAGCTAGTGCAAGAGGATGCAAAGGGACAGTGTCAGATCATCTGGCCCCTGGGGAGAGCTATTAGCAATGTGCTCAGACAGGATTAGAGAGCGCTGTAAGGCTGGATCAGATGCTCATGGGCTTGGTAGAAAAAGGAAGAGAGAATAGCAGAGGGACAAAAGCTTCCTGTTAGGGCTTTCTCATGAAGTAATGGATGCCATTTTTAAAAAGCAGAATGAAGCTACATTCTTTCTTATAATCTGTTTGAGGTTACAGGTCTTCAGCCCGGATGCAGTGGCCTGGAGTGAGGTGTGCAGGGTGTGAGCAGCCCACAGCCCCTGTTGGGCAGGAGGCTGGCTGAGCAGAGCTTCCTCAAGGTGAGTCTCCTGCCATGAAGGGCAATTGCAGTTTGTCTTGGAGGACTTGGCTCAGCAAAAAGGAAGATGGACGTGTTCTGAGACCTAGGGCCTGGTGCCATTCCCAATTTTACCCCTACGAGTCTAATGAAGACCATAAAAATAAGGATAGACTGGTTATTTTGGATGGTCAAGAAATGTTACATTGGTGTGGTGCTTAAGTTTTTTATTTAATATCCTGGTTATCTGAGAAACTACCTTGTTACTATGTGCTACTCTGAAGTTCAGGCTTTTATTTACAATGACTGTATCTGAATAAATTAAGACTGGGTTCTCATGTCAGACTCCTCAGAAATGTGGAATTAATTTTGATTTTTTTTCCTTTCACTAATGTAATTTCAGTTATATGGACTTGGGGCATGATCTAAGAGCACATTCTCAAAATTAAACTCTTCTATCTAAATCCAGGAGTTTGCTTGAAGTCAAGTAATTCTCCCAATTTGCAGAGTTTCTTAATTTTCTGGAATTATCACAGGAAAAAAAGTGCTTTGGGTGGATTTAGGTAGATTTTACTAGTTTGTCTGCTATATTTTTCAGAATGTTATATATAC
The DNA here is from genome assembly GCA_013399225.1 of Rhipidura dahli. Taxonomy (NCBI): domain Eukaryota; kingdom Metazoa; phylum Chordata; class Aves; order Passeriformes; family Rhipiduridae; genus Rhipidura; species Rhipidura dahli. The sequence continues at coordinate 392,711 of VXAC01002191.1, forward strand.
AGTTCAAAAAAGGATTTCAGTTCTTAGCAAACTACCGAGACAAAGCAAAGTTGATCTCTTATGAAGGCATCAACTATTCTGCAGATGATCACTGTATTTAATAATGAAAAATCCAATTACATCGTTATTGTCAGTCCTCTGCAGGGTTAGGGTAGAATCCAAAACTCTTATTTTCCACATAGCTGGTAAAAGATAAGTCGGAGAATAAGTGACACTTTCTTGACATTTTCATTAAAAGATAATATTAAAAAAAAAAAAAAAGAAAGGGGGTCTTCTCAAACAAAGGGGTACTCAGTCCCAAGGGCAAAGAAAAAGAAATCAATGGAGTTAGGAATAAAGTAATTTTCCTTGCACTGGAGCCTTTGGACATAAGTGACCTCCAAGACACAGAATGAAAATATAAGGAGAGAGAATTAATGGCGAGGAGACAGGAAGAACACATATTTATGGCTCAGGGCAGGAACTTTCTAAGTTCCTTTCAGGATTTTGCTGATGAGTTGTAAAAAGGACAGGAGAATATCCATACCATTTATTTAAAGCAGCTGGCTAATGATTTGCTAAGGGGCAGTCTGAAATGCCATTTGATGGCTTTCTTCTTTCCCTCCAAAGTTTTGGATATCTGAAAGCACATCACTTGCTGCTAGGGAGGTGTCTTTGGGCTTGCCATGAGGAAATCATTACCTAAAATGTCCATTTCTTTTCCTCCCTCAGGACAAAAAGACGTGATTGGTTTCTCTAGCAGCAGCACAAACTTGCTGTAACTTTTTGTGAACAATGTCAAATTCAGACTGAGGTTTCTGCAGAAGCCATCTGGCAGTTGAACCTTCCATACATTTTTCCCTCACACTCCCCACCTCCCACAGACAACCACCAGGAATTATGGAAATGCTGCTGCTTCTTCTGGCACACAGACAACTTTAGGTGTCCATGAGCTTGTGCTTGGCTGCAGAGGTGCATCTGTGGAAACACAGCTGATGAGCAAAGCAGGAGTCCCACACTGTGGGCTCTGAGGGCAAGCTTGCCTTTTCTTTTTTATTCTTCCTGTGGTCACTGTTTTCTTTTACCTAAAGGGGCAGAAAACACCTGGATGCTCTTTGGGATATGAGGGGTGCAAAACAACCACAGCTTGATTTTTCAGTGGTTTTGGGTGTTGACAGGTTCCAGTTACTAAAGTGAAAAAAAAGCTGGCTGCTGGCCTCTGCTAAGCACGAAATTAGTGCTTCCTCTCCCTTTGCCTCTAGTGTGCTGTGTGGCTGGGACTGCCGTGCAGAAGAAGAGAGTGAAACAGCAGAGAAAAAGTGGAGACATGAACAGCATTCCAGCACTTTGCTGCCAGCCCTCCTTGACCCCCACCAAAAGCCAGCCACGAGCGCAGTGCCGGAGCCATTGCTGCAGCACTGCAGGAAGCACAGACATCCTATGAAACACTCTGAAAAGCGTCTGCAATTATATTTATACCTCCCAGGGGTGCAGTAGAAGTTTTAAAGTTTAGGGCTGAAAAGAATTCTTAACAGGTGTCAAATTTAGTGTCACCACACAGTTCCTCAGGAACCAAAAGACACATCCTTTTCAAGTTCTCCTAGCAAATTTGGCAGTTCCTATTATTACAGCCCCTGTCATTACCTTGAAAGAAAAATATATAGAGAGGGAAAACTGACATGCTGCCTGGAGGCTGCTGGTGCTCAGAAGGTTAAGTCTTAGTGGCGAAGAAAAGAGGTCAGCAATCTACCTGAGCACATCACCTGGCTGCCCAGTGACACGGCCAGTTGTGTTTGTTAACCTTTGCAACAACATGAATGAAGGCATCAGGATGGCTATGACACGTCTGTCTTTCAGATATTACCCAGATTGTGCTCTACATTACTTGTGTTACAGTCACACACCTATTTTCAGGAGGGACCCAAAGCATCTGTTTTCAGAGAAAGCATCAGGCAGGGACTGGTCACAGATGCTGTGTGGGACCCCAGCTGGCTGCTTGGCCATCCCCGTGCAGCAAAAAGCCAATCTGACACCGCAGTCAGGCCATTCACTGCTGCTCACGTCTTTGTTTTGGCACAGAAGGGATTCTTTTGTGTGTGAAAAAGAAAGGTCTCAAAGACCAGCTTCCTCACACTGCTTCCTGTTGGTAACTTTACCAGAGTGTTACCTTGGCTGCAGCTCACGTGCCGCAGCTTTAGAGAGAAGGGCTGAGTGTTTGCACCTCTCTGTCTTTTCCTGTTTCTCTGGGAATCACCTGAACGTTCAGAAAAGCTTTAAACGTGTGCCTGTGCTTCCTGCACAGAGAACAAAACCTCCTGTAAGCTTGCCAGTCCTTTTACAGCTGCACCCTATGGATTTAACACTGTTCAGCTTATGGCTTTATATGAAATTTCTTAGAAGAGAAGACTTTATTTTCACATAAATATATTTATTTTGGGAAAGATCAAGAAGTGCCAGTATATTTTAAACCAGTTCCCTGATGCATTAAAAATGTGAAATATTCATGTGAACATTTGCTAATCCTATACAATGGATCTATTCCTCTCTCCATTTAGCATGCAGGCTGCAGCTGCTGAAGGTTGTTGAGACTTTTCATTAGGAAGAAATGTAAGGATGGTGTGTGAAAACCACATGGATGTAAACTTAAGGAACAGTACAGAAGTGTGTTAAGAACAAAACCTTGTAAGCTACCTTGTAGCATGATTTCTCTTTCATATGTTTGTTTCTTATATGGTCTTTCACTGCTTTAAACTGTAAATTTATATTTAAGGACATAATTAAAATGCTATATAATATGCTCTCACAATAGAGAAATATGGATAGAAGCACAGCAGCACACACATTTTCAGACCATATACCTCAGGCTCTCTGAATTCTCCAGGAGGTATTATCACTCCAAGCAAATTCCAGTTTCTCTGCTCAACCATCACTCCTTCTAATGTAATTAGTTATTTTCTCACCAGTGCTAAGTTCTCCGTATCCATCCAGATTATCCTGTGGCCCAATATCTGACAAATAATCCCTTTCTTCATCTACCTGAACTCTGACAGCTTTATCAGGAAATCAAAAAATGAGTGCCTATGATCCCTGATTCCACCAGGGGACAACATATGACCTTCGGATTTCATCTAAGTCTCCTGATGCTGTGGATTCCCTAAGCATTAAGTGGAAATGGCATTGGCTTTCCTGAGAGATGCTAATATTTAAGTATTGCTTCGAAGATCCTCAGATAAAAATACCTATATATGTGCAAATTCTTATGCTTCTTTCCTCTTTTGTATAGCTCCAAGATATAATAATACACTGAAAAGCTGAAATTTTCTTATGAAATAGAATTGTACTTGGAAATGTCAGGCCTGCACAGACCGATGATCCCGGAGTTGCTGCAGGCGGTGTGTCGGAAGGAGCCGTAACCCAGCCTCTCCATGCGCTGAATACTGCGGCCAAGAAGAAACTCTCTTGCCAGAACCAGCCAAAACCTCTTTCCCCCTATGCCAAGAGCTACACCCAGTATATAAACCCTGTCACAAGCAGGCTCTAAGGGCAGTTTGGAGGCATCCACCTTGACTTGCAGAGCAGCAGTGGGGGGCACGAAGAATGCGGGCGTGAGCCGTGCCGTGCCACTCAGCGGTTGCACCATGTTTAGCAATAAAGACACAGGCTGTGAAATTCCCTAATGTCTTCCAATTTTTGTACTCAAGCTTACATGGATAAGACTGTGAAGAGGATGACATAACACCTTGACAAGCACCTGAGAACTCTAACAGGTGGAAGAATTTCTTTGAAAGATTACAGGAAGGAATTTGCCTCCTTTGTTTAGAGTGACAGAGATTTTAAGCGGAGCCAGCCTGCTCACAGCTGGAATATGAGAGTATTACAGTATTTGGTAAAAATTTGCCTCTAATACTCTTTGTAATATACAAAACAGATGCGTGTTTCACAAAAAGTAAATTTTTTGCTGCTCCTCTGAAATTTTTTATTATGTTGCTGCTACGTTAGCACAAAACCCAGCAATATCACTCCCAGCATAGAACAGATTCAAAGAATCCAAGTCTTCTCTGTTCATGTTGTAGGTGTGAGCAGAGAATGATTCCTCTGCATCTGCACTATGTTACTTACCGGATACTTTTCCCCCCCACCACAGTCTTTGGACAAAAGCAAAGGCCCAAATCAAGCATATTCTGTATGTTTACCTGTCAGCCCCACAACAGAAATCCCATTGCAGCAACTGTAAAATCTAGCTTCATGCACATAACACAAATCAACAGAAACAAGGCTGAGAGGCCAGATGCAGAATGATAAAAGGATCACGAGATTAGCCCACGTCTTCTCCTAAGTACCAAACTGCAGACATTACACTTTAAGAAAGGTTGGTAGTTTTTTTACATTTCACACACATCCTGATTTATGAATCAATACTGGAGCGAAGCACAAATACGGCAAAGGCACAATAAATACAATTAATTTCATACTTCCAACCCTAACAGAAAGAGAGTACCAGTATCATCTCTAGAGATTTCACTTTTGTAGCCCAAGAGATTGATTAGTATGGGGATAAGGACCCCATATGCTGTTGGGTTCTAATTGGGGTCTTTCCAGCAAAAAAATCAAATGTTCTTGTTCATTCCCTTTAGTTTTCTCATCAGTGTCCAAATTCACTTTCTTTTTCTTTAAGAAATAGCTTCTGTAATAGGAAGGGTTGAGTTATGCTGACTCTCTATAACAAATGAAGCAACTCTTCCCTCATTTTCCTGCTAATGAAGTTGAGTTCATCTCATTAATGTTTTTCAAAAGAAACAAGAACAATTCAAATAAGAACAACACAAAGTGTTTTTAATGCAGTTTCTAGAAAAGTGAATAACTCAATGTCTTGGAGAAAATGAATGCCTACGCAAGAAAGGGACAGCAAATACAAGATCTTTTCCCTTCACCAAAAATTCAATTAAAAGAAGAGTCCAGAGCTGAGAGAAACCTTCCCTTCATACCTGCTCCTCCTACTCCAAAGCCTCACCTTTGTGAGAAGACGTCTCTGTAGGGGCTGCCGTGCTGCAGGGCGATCCCGTATCCCCTGTCCGCGACTGTGTTCCCGACCGTGTAGAAGGAGCACTCCGCGTCGTTGATGGCCACGTACTCCAGCACTGCTGCATCCCATACAAAGGCATAGTTCCCGAATTTCACCTGCAGTAAACAGAGGAAAAGCTCAGACTGTGGATGGCCAAGTCCCAAAGGAGGTCACTGCACCAGGAAACGGGGCAGTTTTGGCACAGTTTGTTCTTTAAAAGAGGTGAAGTTTGGGTGCCCAGCTGCTGCCAGCATCAAAGGTGCCCAGACACTGGTGCTGTGCGGGGCTTGGGATGAGCAGCTTGGCTGAAACTGAGGAAACATGACCTGAAAACGTGCCCTCAGTGACACTGTGCCACGGAGGAAACCTGGACTTTTCCTTTTCAGGGAGCAAAGGAAACACCACAGTCCCTCCGCCAACACTAAATTCCACATGAAATCTCCCCGTTTTTATTCTGAGGTGTAAAAACAAACCATTTAGAGGGCAGTTAGGTATTCCCATTGGGAGAAGCATGGGAGGGTTGGCATGGCTATCCAGAGGGAAGACTGATGTTCACGACAGTCCACATTTCAGTCAAGCTTCAAGTTGTGACAGGCTTCACAAACACCCATTTTTCTTATGGGTTCTGTGGGTCAGATCACACCAAGTGGATTTTTTGGGATTACTTTTCTCAGCATGAGGCATTTTCACATATCTTCAAAGACTTTCACAGAACAAGACCATGTAAGCCATTTTAACTGCTTGACTAAGATAAATCCAACCAGCTCATTACACTGAAAAGCTTTTAAAGTAATATTTTCCCATCCATTCACATTTGAAACAAATGCAGATTTTAAAAAAATATTAAATATATGTGATGTGTACAAAATTTCAGCATTCATTCAGAAGCAAGTGTATACACTTTAAAAAGTGTATACAAATCAATGCATTTCTGCTTTCCAGACAAATCATGTCGTTCTGAAAAAACACTAATCTCTAGCTGTTCTACCAGACCCAAATCTTTTACAGGTTTTCTGTTTCACTGGTCTCTATGTCAGACCAGAAGAATCACTCTGCTCTTTTCCTGCCCCTCTGCTTGGCTTCACTCAGCGCTTTCCCTGTGCTGTATTAGCCAGCTAAGCTGTAAAAGTAGGCTGAATCCATTGCCTTTGTACATCTAATGGGAATAAATACGTGACAGCTAAGTGAAAAGTAAACAAAACACAAAAAGGCCATGTGGGGCCAGGCAATCCAGAGAGAATTCAAAACCAAGTCAGCATATCAAAGTAAGCAATGTCAGTACATCATTTTGATTAGGCTTTGACAATGTCGATTATGTTTTTAAAGACTGTTTACACATGAAAGTTACTGAAGCAAGCCACACCGTCTGCTTGCTCACAAGATGTAGTGCACAAGGAACGATGGCATTTGGGACACATTCCCTTTTACTGCAGGCCTGGCAAGGGAATAATTCCTATTGCCATCTGTAGGCATGGCAGGGGGAGGATTTGTGCAGATTTTGGAGCAGAAAGGAAGCCATATTATCTGTGGACTCTGCAGGATTCACAGGATAAAGAAAATTCTTTTCAAAGTGCATGCAGACACACACACAAGTGCAGGACTGGGTCAGTTTTAATCTTCAGGCTCTGAAAATAGTCAAGAATGGTTTTTTGCTCATCCCAGTGGAGGTTTAGGTGTATCTAAACAGGCAGGGAATAAGGGATAGAAGTGAATTTGAAATTAACAAACAATACAACTTGTATGCTTGTCCTACAGGCACCGCCACTCACAGAGCTCTTCCTAGAACGAGTTGTTCTGATCTTCCTACAGGCACCACTTGAGTATGAAATAGCATGACTGAGAAGAAAGCCCTTCCTAGGAGAATTTAAAAGGATAATGACTCAGCTTGAAACAGGACCATGATGTGCAGAGAACAAGGGAGGGAAATAGGAGACAAAAGCAGAAGACCAGAAGTGGGCAAATGAATCCTGAAAAGGATCAGATGGACTTCCTGAACAAAAGAATTAAGGAAAAGTGGGTTCAAAACCCAAGTAATTTTACATGTGGGACATCACCTTTGAGGTGATGAAAAGAGCAGATGGTTATGTTTTGACACCTGCTTTTGTCCTAAGCTGCCTTTTTATCATCCTAGTGCATTGAATTCACCTAAGTGCTTGTAAAGAGACTTATCAGCTGCTCAGCTGGTCAGAAAAATTCTCCTGATTTAGCTTCCTTGCTGTAAAACAACTCACAAAGAGAATATATAAAAGTGGTAAAAGCACTTACTGTCAATAATATCTGTGATGAAGTGGTATATATAAGATCCTCAGAGCAGAGCTGATATTATCACAGTTCAGGTTCCCACGAAGATATCACTTTTCATAGATAAGATCACAGTGAGCCTCAGTTAAAGTGCATGGGGCACAAAAGAGATTGAAGAGCCAGAAGGGATCATTCCCATCATCTACCTTCAACACATGATTGCTCCATGCATTAAAATACATCCTTTTTAGCATTTCTGCCCTATTCACTTACAAATCGGAGGAATTCAAAACCATGGAGCAAACCTAAGTTGCAATTGTCATGCTTGCAATCCCTCTCTTTAGAGAACTACTTCTTGGTCTAACATTTTCTTGTTGCTTCAACTTGGTCTTAATACCTATTTTTGTATGTATATATATATATAAAACTTTCTTATGCCATTCCTAGGTATTTTTGTTCTGCAGTTCTAAATAGTCCTAGTTTGGGGCTAATACCTTTCAATTATTGATGGATCTTTCTATTACTTAGCTGAGCTGGATATGGCTTTCTTTCATCTTTCCTTGCAATTCTATCAGTTCTGCCCTCCCATTAGGAGTAACACTACTTTTCAACTGTCTCCAACTCTAAATTTTTATGCATGGGAGAAACACCTATTTCACTAAGAGAGAATCAGTTATCTAGCAGCTCTGGAGCTACAGGATTTCCTTTTTATCATTCTCTTCTGAGAATCGGTCTAAACTCCCTGCCCAGGGATCTTTCACACAGATCAAGACTGGTTTTAGCTCAAGGGACTAAGAATAAAATTTTGCTAGAGTATAGCATACCTGGAACACTGCTGGTATTTCACAGATTTGCACCTACACTATGGAAAGAGGGGATGATGCTCTCTGTAAAAGGACAAGGGAATTTTAGAACAAAATGTTAATTAAAACCTTATATACTTCGCTCTCTCTCCCTCTTAGTATGGGAAGCACATTTTTTGTAGCTCTCCAATAGCTATGTGAGAGACTTCTACTTTGGGTCTCAAAATCAACAGCAAAAATTCCAGCTCTGTATTAGGAGAAAAAGTTCAGAAACTTACATTGAGCCAATTAGGGGAGCTAAATGAAAGCAAAATCTCCTTGGAGAAGGAAACGGACCCATGCGACACACATAACTCAGTACTGCGTCCCTGATTCTGCATTTCCTCATCATTATATTGGCCTTCTGTGTAGAGAGAAGAACATTTCAGGATAGTGGCAGATCTGAGTGCTGCCCACACGTGGCCATGCAGCCCAGGATCACCAGGCAGGTGTTTGTAGGAGGGCAGCCCATTATCATTCTGCAGCCACCCCAGCTCTCCAGCCCACCGGGGCGTGGAGAAGTGACACCTCTCTCTCCTTCCCTGTGGCTTCCTGCCTGTCACTATGGCAGAGGCTAAAAAGACTGTTTGAGTGTCTGATATCTATTGTCATAGGGGATAAAAACAAAGCAAAACCAAGCCAGGCAAAATTGAAAATGTTACTTGTTCATCAGGGTGTTTTGCACTCAAGCACCACAGTGGTCATTAAGTGAAACTGGGAGGTGTGGCACCACACAGGAATGCTTGGCTTGACTTCATGGTCCTGTGAGCAATTCTGATGGAGTTACTGTAAAAAGAGTTGTTACACAGAACAGGGGTCATCAGCACATAGATGTTAAAACTGTTTCTGTAGGGCTCTTCTATCTCTATTTTCTATCACTGAACACTTAAAAAAGTTTTCTCTGCTGAAGCCCTGTCTGTAGATATTAGCTAAAATTTATCCTGGATGATTCCACCAAAAACCAGTTGAGTTATAAGAGGAAAACATTTAAAGCCAATACACTGTTGCATATGCACATATTTTATGTCAAGAGGAATGTGGATAGTATTTCTTGTTACAGCTAAGCCGCTCATGCAGAGTAAGCTGAATAATGTATTTGTGTACAGCTCTGGCATTCTAAAATCACATTTCTAGGTCTAGCAAATGTTAAATTTCAGAAAAAATAATTGTACGTAAACAACAACCAATTGCTGCAATTTTTCATACTTGTATTCTTGGATAATGTCTTTTCTGTATTTTGAATTCCTCTATAAAAGAAATACAAAGAATCCTTATGAAAGAAAAAAACCACTACACAATAGATTGCAGGTTAAAAAGAACTGGTAACTATTTTTCCTGCAGACCTCTTTTAAATATTTAATTATACATAAAATGTGTTAACTGTTATAAAAACAATAGAACTTATAAAGCCAGGGATATCTTAAGTTTAAACTGATTAAAAAGATATTAATTTTCTAGAGTAATATCTTAAAATTATTAGAAAATGCTGATGAAGCCCATTTTCTGAATGCCCTGTGCTTAGACCCCAGGTGCTTTTTCTACTCCTTTCCATTCTCAGTCAGGTGGCAACTGCTGTACACCTTTCCCTGCCTATGAAGTTGTCAGCTGTAGTATTTGTTGTATTTTAGCTAAGAATACAAACTGACTCTCCCACAGCTTAGCAGCTCCAGCTGTGACCTAAAACCAATCAAGGACACTGATTAATCACCTGCTCCATGCAGCACATTGAGGGTCCTGTTCTCTGAGATGGACCATCCCACTGCACTGACTACACAGAGGAAAAAACACCATCCAGTGCTGCTAGCTAGATCTATGCCCATCAGTGTGAAGCTGACACTGGCATACAGAAACACATAAATTAAATGTTTTATATACTCTTGCCGTGTTCAGCAAGCGTGCAGTAGCTACAGCTTGCAGAGAGCTGTGCTCCTCTCTACAGCACAAGGCTGCTATTTATTATTACACAAGGAATAAAAAGAAGGGAGAAAATTGAGAGAACATTTGCAAATAGATGAGTGGAAGCTGGTATACATAGTGTGGATGTTGTACTCTAAAATGGGGAAAGATGAAATCTGAAGTGGAAGCCTAAACCTAGATTTTCAGACTGTCAGATGCTGGCAGACAGGTTGATGGCATTCATGAGAGGGGGTTTCTTTCAGCAGAAGGGAATGGAAACACTTTCCATTATTCTCTTGCAAGAGGCCAATGAAGTTGCTGTTTATCAGACTGCAGCAGAAGTCTGATCTTCTGCCTTCAGAGAAATTCTCATTTGCTAATTTGCTTTCCTCTGGGGACCAAAGCTTCAAGTTTTGTTTTTTTTTCACAAAGGGCACAGATCTAGCTGACTTCTATTTGGATCCCAGTGAAATAAAACTTTACATTTTAGCTTTGTTGAATAGACCCCAATAATTGATAAAAGTAAATCTTTCTGTACATCCAAATTACAATTTTGGAGCTTCTTGCCCCACACTCCTTTGCAGGACAGCACGTGAGGCTGATCTGCATAACTTAAGAGTGAAATGCAGTCATGCAATCAAGGAATCTGAATCTGACCAACTGCTCTCTGCAGTGCAAGACAGGGGCTGGATTCCCAGGGTGGTATTAGAGCAAAGAATAAAAATTCATATATATATATATACACACATATATATAAACCTATTCAGTCATCAAGGCAACAAGCTGCTACTACTACTGTCTGCTACTACAAGTCTACTACTACTATCACCACCTTTAGTATGTAATTTTGCAGGGGCTGTAGAAAGTTATTTAAGTTCAATGGCCACTGTTTGAAAAACACTGAAGTTTATTCTTTGTACGTATTCATACAGAAAAGTGTGGAATAGTTTCTAAAAGCATCACTGAGCCCCCAGAACAAAGAGCAGCAGGAAATGAAGCACCTGGAAGCTGAGGGGAAGAAAGAAGAGGTTAGAAATCCCAGCCTCACCTCCTCTTCAATATGAAGCTTATCTTTCATGACATGTATCAGCTGGAATGGCAGGTCTGTTTGTTACATATAAAACTTAATCAGCAGAAGCATTAATTCCTCATATGTAACCTGCCATCAACTTCTTGAGAAAAGCCTCATGATCACATGTTCACTTGGTACACTGGGCAGACCTTGCATAATTCATCCAGAATAAGAATTACTCAGGTATGAGAGCTCTGTAATGAGAGGGCACCACAGTGTCAGAACTTTCCCAGTGCTCAGTGCCTTCACATTTTGCCACTGTAATTAAAGGTATCTTGTAAGGTAACAAGATAGGAAATAACAAGCAGAGCAAAACAGTGGAGGCCAATTGAAGGTGCAGTTCTGAGGGTGGTGGGAGAAGAGAGCCAGCTGCTTCTTCAGGTGATCACAGCAAAGCACTGAAAAAACAGCAGATCATGCTGATCACTGACATGCAGCTGAACCACAGGTTTGCTGCAGCAAACATTAATTTCAGATGGAAGAGACACAGCAGAAAAAAATAACTCTCAGCCAAGCAGGCCTTTGAAAGGTAAGGAGCAATATTTTTTTTTTTAATTATGCCAGCTTCTCACTTATTCTTTGACAACCAAATGTTGCAGAGAGAAATACACACTGTTTTAAGAGTATCACTAGTGAAGGTCATACACAGAAATAATATTAAAGCATTTCAGAAAATTAGAACTGTGGTAATCAAGTGGCAGTCTCAATAATGAGGCAAATTTTATACTAAACCAACATTGCTAAAGGCATTCCCCTCTTCTGATAAATAAATATTTTTGTGGTAATTAATTCCCAATAAAAGAACATTTAAATAAGGAAACGTACATGGGTTAATACTCCTCATTTGGGTGGAAAAAAAATAAATTTTGGATTAAAGTACCATGAAGAAGTTAAAGAGAGATGAATTTAGAAAAGCAGCCTTCCTCTTTATATTAAATCAATCCAATATGTTGCTCACTGAAGGGTTCTTGTCCCCCTTCTTTAGAATACAAGCCTAACTGCAGCATTCTTTTTTCAAAGACACTGAATACCAACTGCAAGCAGAAAAAAATCACTAAAAGTCAAAAAACTACTCATCAAAACCATTCATCAGTTGAAAAAGAACTGTAACCACAAGAAAAATCTTTGCAAAACTAGCAGTGACACTGAAAAATTCTTCAGTAAAAGCTCACTTGAAATAATAGTTTCATTTTAGAAACTTATTTTAAAGAAACCGACTTTCAGTTTTTTATATTCCTGGTACATGAGCCCTGACCACTTTCCTTGCAATAATGGGATTCAAGATGTCTCACTACTCACACAAAAGAATGTAACTATCTTCTTTTGAACCATGGTATTGTTCTCTTTTTAATAAGCATCTCCTGCCCAGATTTGGATGGAGCCAGCTTGGTCAAGATACAGTATCTTGAGCTTCAAAAGAAAATCTTCCCATCCCCTCTTTTTCACCTCTCTGGAATTGCAGTGCCCAGCAGCTTAGCATGTTTCCCCTCATTTTGATGACCTGCAGGAGACAAGAAGCACTGACTGCTGGCAACCTGCACAAGCTTGGGCTGGAGCACAGAGAACAGGCTTGGATCATGAACCTCAGTGCTTCCATATCAATTTGCTTGCATACAGACTTTGCTTGACTCAAGAGCCTCCTCTTCCTCTGGAAAACCTGCATGAAACCACTTCTCTGGCAGTGGACCTTCCCCCTAACTGCAGCAGGTCACATGGACATGGAAAGGACCAAACTGAGATTTGTCCCCATCCCTTCAGGTTTCTACCTTTCAGCAACACCTGGCATCCCTTTCCCTGAGAGCTCAATAAAGGCTTCCATAGGGTGTCTCTGAGTATTCCTTTTGGAAGACTCTTAAGTTCAGGCTGCTGCACAGACTGGTTCCTAATGGTACCATGCCCTCCCCTGTCACTGCCTTGTCAGCTCTTTGGAGACCCCACTGCTGAATGCATTTTGATTCGTGCAAGAAGGTCCTCTGAACTCACAGCAAAAGAGAACATTACAGATTTGACCTGTGAAGGTTTTATCTTTCCTTTGCAGTTTAGGACCCATGGAAGACATCAGGAGCTGTGGAAAGGGGAAAGAAGACCAATGCAGTCGCATTTTTTACTCAGTTCAGATTGCCTTCTTGCTATCACCATGCAGACGACTGTGGAGATGACACAACAGAGCAACTTGTCCCCTGAGGTCCCTGTAAATCTTGAAGCTGGTCTCTGCTGCTCTCCCTGCAGCAAGCCCACAGCCCCTGTTTGCAGTCACAAACTAGCAAGTCAAACCCCTCAGATAAAGCAGTGAATACAAAGGAAGCTGTTGGAGTCATTCACAATGCACAGCCAGGCAGAGCAAGGCCAGGTAAAGGAGCAGGCACCCAAGTTCTGTATGTGCAAAAGTAAATAAAGATGTAAACAGTGTCCAGAAGGAGTTTCAAGTTCAAGTAGCACCCAAAACAGTGTAACAGCTCCTCAGCACCCTTCACAGCCAGCTAGGGATTTTATGTTTACTGCCACTCTAATTTCAGGTGATAGCTGGGCTTTTACAGAGTGAAATACTTACAGCCTTTGCCTTCAAATGTACACAGACCAGTTCATCTCTGGCTACAGACATTTCCACTCATCCAGGGCTGTAACATTCATTTGGCACACCTTTGTAAATAACAGATGAAGTGCAAGTCACACACTTCCCTTATATTTCCTTCTAATTCATCCTGACCTGCCTACACCACAGCTCAGACACCAGGAATCAGTTTACAGATGACAGAACTGAGAAACAGCTGCCAAACATCAACTGAAAAGAAATAAATTACTGAAAAACAATCACTTGTGCTGGAGGAGTAATTTAGGACTGGTATTTTTCATCAAAGATTTTTAATCCCTTCTTTCTCCTGGAACAGGAATCAACAGAAATTCCTGGGCAGGACACTTGACACAAACTCAAGAGATGTAATGTTAAACACAGACCTTTTGCTTGGTGAAAGTGATACATTGAGCTGGACAGAAATTAGTTAACTTTCTGCACTAGGAATTTCAGGATTTTGAATTAAGGAAAAATATCACCAAAACCAGTAAAAAAACCCCACAACTCCAAACTGGTGAATATTTTATTCCAAAAAGTTGACTTCAATCCGAATTACTTTCCCTGCAATGGATTAACATTTCAAAATGAAAAAAAACCCATTTAGACCAAATAGACGTAGTCGTTGAATATGAAAATACCCTATGATGACATGTTGACAATTTTAGGGCTTTTGAAACAACACAAAATTTTATAAAAATACCTCCTTCCTTACACAGTTTCAGTTTCAATTATGATTATATTCCAGTGAATAAATCCGTAATGATAGTTCACTCTGGTTTACTTGAGCTATGTTTTTAGGCATCTTATAAAAAATTAAATTTGTATAAATAGAATAATTAAGGCAATAAGCACATGTATTTCCTGCTCCACTACTGATTTCCTGTGAGTCTAATAAATCATGGAAACTTATGTCCCTTTATGGCCCAAGCCTCTCAAATTCCAACTTGGACAAAGTATGCTGAGAAATCTCATTATATCATAAACAAGGATAGTTCTTTGGTAAACATACATTACAGTTAGTCACCCAGTCTTATTTTCTTACTTTGAATTTGATGTGTATACCCCATGTCACTGGGTATACAAATAGAATACAACTGGGTTAAAATCAAGTACTTGTTCTAGAGTCCTACCACATTAATAAATTGCCAAGGTATCTTGGAGAGGAGTCATGAGAAAAGTAAAGTACTTATGTAAGAGAAAAAGAAAATTCATCATGACGATACAATGTAATCAGAGCTTATTTGCCATCTTAAGATGAAGCAGCATTTCAGCTGGAATTATGAACATCAACTGGGATTTTCTTAGTTAGAAAATTCACTTGCAAATCAGGTATTTGTACATGCAGTGTGGGCAGCTAAGTGCCCAGCTAATCATGTACATCAGTAAACATCGTACTTGAGTGAATGAAATAATTTCATTAGTTAGCACCAAACAATGGGAAAGGAAATGGAAAAACACATGCAAAAGAATCTGAAAATCATGAACTTGATATTCTAGCACTTTATCCAATGTGTAGCAGGTATCACCCAGCATCTGATGGTTTGAAAAAGTCGACTACCTTGTTAGGAAATGTAATCTCATCAGTGTTATCTTATTTATTTCACTGAAAATCAAGTTGGAGTATGTCTATGTAAAGAAGGAATATCTAAACTGCTGTTCCTTGTAAGTTACATTTATATCACAACATAACTTAAAAATAATTTCTCTTACAGGACTCTCCCATGAGAAGGACAGTGTATTGGACATATATATAGTAAATTCAGGGAAGAACTTCAGTTTTTGTCTAGCTTTCAAAAAATTAGGTACTTCATTACACAGGAACATATGAGCTTCCAGCACAGTGGCAAGGGAGGAAAAAGACCATAACTAACTGCCAAAGCAGAAAAATAATAATTTACTTGCCCAGTTCTATATTTTTGGCATGTTCCTTTTTCCTTCAGGATGGATTTTTAAAAGGAAAACGACTGAACACAAGTTTTTTTCTTTACTTGTTAAGGGAGATACTAAAGGATGCTACACAGCTTGTGACACATTGGTGATAAGTTTTCAGGAAAAGCAGCTGCATGCCTGCATCTGTACAAACAGCCTTGCAGCTGTGCAGTGCTCAGGGTGCAGATGCAGCTCCTTTCTGTGTGCACTTCTATTAAAACATCGTCCTGCACACACGTGGGCTCTTCTCCTGAAAATATCCTCCCTCCAGACACAAAGGGAAAGCACAGCTCCTACAAACTGACATCTATGGCAAGTCAAATACAGTATCATTGTTGCTACATCACTCATGTTAAATTGTAGAAAAACTTTAATTCACAAGATGTATATAAGGAAGGAGAATAAATATAATGCCAGAAAAATATATCCTCCTTTATCTTATGTATGACATATCTATAAAGAGCATATTATATTGTGGCTGAAGAAGATAAAAACCACAATAGTATTTCCTCTTGTCTCTTTTAAAACTTCTTCTTCTTCTTTTTGTCGTACTTCAAATTATTTAGAGCTGAAAAATCCAAGTACAACATGAATCTGAGGGGCATTACAGGCATCTAGATGTGGCAGCTAGTGAAGAACTAATAGTTCAAAGGGCTTACTCTGTACCTACATGGGGTACACACTTAGGTCTAGCAATATATGAGCTGAATGAACTGAGATAAATCACAGACTGTAAAAATATGACAACAACACAATAAAAAATAAAGAACAGAAATCTACGAATTGAGAATGACGTGATAAAGATGAGATCACAACTGCAGCTACAAGATTTACATAAAATTTGTCATGGAGTTTTAGAAATGCCTCATAGCTTAAAAATTTTATAGAGCAGTAAAAACAAAAATAATATAAAAAATTATATAAATAAAATAAATAACTAAAATGAGCTGAAAGCTGTATAGAAGGTGTGCAATATAAATCCTGAAAGGCTACACTACAGTTTCATCCAGTATCAGACTAAAAGTGCAACACATGAAATTCTGTGGGGACTGAAGAAACTCCACCAGGCCTAGGAATACTACTAGAAAGAAATTCAAAACAAGCCCTCTGCAAGTTTCTCTGTTATTTGGTTGTGATTTGTCTTCCTTCAGCCAGGAATGGATCTGGATGAGATATAATGTTATGCTAAGTAATTCTTGTTGTCATGAGATTTCCCCTCCCTAACTGTTCACAAGGTTGGAAACAGCCAAGTCAGCTTCCAGTTGGTGGATGGAAATAGAAATTGAGCTGAAGTCTACCACTGACTGTTTTCAATGCATGCCAAATTTATGCTAAAGAATTTTCATGTTGGATATAGGGAGAAATTAACTTTGAAGATATGAGAAAAGGTGTGGTAGAAAAGCAGAGAAAACCTTTGATGGAAGGTTCTATGAAGGTGGAGAAACCAGCTGATTAGAGGCTGAACTGGGCAATTCAAGATCTTGAAAAGTAGGACACTAGTTTGGGAGGAGAGAGGTACTGCAAGAAGTGTAGCAAAATCCATCAGATATGATGAATTTATGTGATCTTTAGTTACATGCTTGGCTGATATTTCCACTCCACTCAAATTCATTTAAATTTTGCAAAATCACTATAGTGTCTAATAAGGTGGGGAGACTCTCAACACCACACATGAGAGAATGTATTCAGAAGTACAATTCTCTAACTCAAGATTGCTATTGACATCTAACAAAAGACCAAATAATACCCTGAGTATTTTCCACAACTGTTGTAATTAACAAACATATGTTGTATGTCATTACATTAGCCAGAATTTTGGTATGAGCTCTTCTGAATTACTTCTGGGTTTGCCTAGTTTGATTCTCTTCTAAAACCTCATATTGTTCTGCTGTCTCTGCTGTGTTCCATCTGCTGCTTTGTTAGATCTGAAATGATTTAATGATCGCTCTAATCAAGAATAAGATATGGTTTAAAGAAAACCATCTTCTTCATTTAGCTTTCAGCACAACCACTGCATAATCAAAGACATTCCACTTAATAATAGCATAATCTGAAGGACTGAAAGCACTTTGCAAACATTCATTTACCGGTGCTCACGTTTTCTTTTCGTGAGGAAACATTCCTACCTTTGCTATGTACACCAGCCCTGTGTGCACCTACATTGCTGTGTGCTCCCTCTTGACTATGCTGTGAACATTCGGACTCCAAGAGGTTCCTGCAACTTGTGCATAAAGACGTGATTTGAGAAGAATTGTAGCACTTTAGGCCAAAATTTTGATCCTGAAGACACTGCTGCTTATAACCACCTAATTTTTTTTCATGTCAAATTCTGCTTCTGAGCATGCAGTAGCTGTGGACCTTCCCTCTAAGAGGGATGAGCAGACTGGTGTCCTCTCCTGTATCAATTCTCAGTGAAAACCCAGGAAGAAGGTGGGTGACTGGGTACTTGTGCCCACTGAGAGGCCCAGGCCAGCAGCTTTCAAGTGCATACTTGAAGTGTCACATAAAACACAACCATGCTCACAACTCCTGCCACGTGAGAAACAAAATGTAAAGATTTTCAAACTTGGATTTGTCATATTTTCCTGACCACATGCAGTTTAGGAAGTAAGCCCATGCCATTTCTCCATGCTGCAGGACACAAATCATTGTTTTCAGTGTCTTCCCGTGGTAACAAATTCAGACCAAGTTATGGAATCAAGTCATGCTGCAGTACCCTGGCTAATCACAAGACATGTCTTGACCATCAATCTCTTTTAAAACAGAGTATTAAAGAACTGCATCCAGGACCGAATGGAAGATTGAAGAGAAATTTAGAGGTTCCCTGGGAATTTGTATTAGAGACAGTCAGGGACAAGACTCTCTAATGGGAAGGTGCCATATCCTTGATTTGTTTACCCACAGGTTGAGAATTCTTGCTAGAAATTTATTTGTGTTTGTTTTGACTGGGATGGTTAATTTTCTTCAGAGTAGTTAGCTTGGGCTATGTTTTGGATTTGTGCTGGAAACAGTGTCAATAGCACAGGGATATTTTCATTATTGCTGAGCAGAGCTTGCACAGGCTCAAGGTGTTTTCTGCTCCTCCCACCACTGAGGAGGCTGGGGGTGCAGCAGGAGTTGGGAGGGGGCACAGCTGGTCCAGCTGCCTCCAGCTGACCCAAGGGTATCCTGCCCCATGTGATGTCACGCTGGACATACAGAGCCAGGGGAAGAAGGAGGAAGGGGGAACATTCAGAGTGCTGGTATTTGTCCCCCCAAGTACCTGTTACATGTGAGCCCTGCTCTCCTGGGGATGGCTGAACACCTGCTTGCCTGTGGGAAGTGGTGAATAGATTCCATGTTTCGCTCTGATTGCTTGTGTGGCTTTCTCTTTACTTATTAAACCATCTTTATCCGAAGCCATGAGTTTCCTCACTTTTACTCTGCTGATTCTCTGCCCCATCCTGAAATGAGGGGGAGTGACAGAGTGGCTGTGTGAGGCTGCAACTCCAGCTGGGGTTAAATCATGACTGCATTACAAGGAAATCCAGCTCTGAGGTCAGAGTGATAAAACAACACAATCTTCCACCCTTTGATGGATGCTTTGACCAGAACCCTCACAGGCTTCTATAATGCAGCTGCTTATCTACTGGGTTTTTCATTACAGATGCATTATGTTTTCCACCCATCTCGATACAGCCCCTGGGATTGATATCTCTCCCTCTCCTACATTCAGCAGGGAATGGGGTCTGTTTTATTTGATTAAATAGCCCTTCTGCAAACAGCCATAAACACCAATCAGCCCCTGTGCAGCAGGAAAGCTTTAGAGCTGGGAATAGTAAACAACTCTCTCCTGCCATTGTAATTCAGGAGGGGAGTTGTGCAGCCTATCTAAAGCACTTTTTTCATGCAAAAGAATAGAGAAATGATATGTGATTACAGCCTGGTTAAAATGCTTCTTAAAATACTCCACATGGCGCTTTAATCATCTCCTCCCGTAGCTTGGCTCTTGAAAAGAAACTCGTTTATTGTAGTCACATTTTCAAAATGGACAGCTCTGCCACCTAATTCAAATGTAAAGAGACATAAACTGCTTGATGGCAATTTAACTAAAGAGAATAAATGGTGGAAAAAACCCAATTATAACTACTCCTCAGCCTAGAGAAAGATTTTGCTTATTGAAGCTTTATTTTTAGGTGACACACACTTTAGGAAAGCCCACTTGCCTACCTGGCAATAAGGATGGAAAAGCAAAGCACCCCCAAAAGCTTTTGCTCATGTTGTGACACCAGATGGTAGTGCAGCCTGACAACATGTGCAGAGGACACTTTCTGCTTACTGTAATTACCCTTTAAAGCAATAACCCCCTACCTCCCAAGCCCAGGAGTTTGTTGGCATGAGTATGGTTTAAGCCCACAAAAGTTAATCATAGGATCTGGTAGGCTGCAGAGTAGGACAGCAATTACTTTTGTGTAACAACTATCTTGTTTGAACAACAGATCAGCTCCAAACTGGTCTTCATTCTCCTCACTCCCTCCTTAAACACAATATAAACATTTCTTTTTCTCATAACACTGTGAATAAATAAATAACCTGAAGTGACTGAAATAAATCAATAAAATGATATATTCCGACAAAATGCAGTTTTATTAGAGGATTTCCCACTACATATAATGAAATGACTGTCAAAATCAGCCAGCAGCAAAAGTCTGCTCAGTCTCTAGTCTCCCAGACCATGTGTTTTCAGATTAGTTATGAGAGACCTCTCTGGTTGTAAAACTTCTATATGAAATTAAATGCACACAGGTATTTAGAAGAACAGGAGTTTGTAACAGAACAACTTCCAGTTTAGAAGAACTGGAGTTTGTAACACCATTTTGGGGATGTATAGGGTTCCTCTTTTGTATTTGAAAAATTTCACTTTTCTGTGTTTTACTTCTCTCCGTGGTATCTTAAACTCTCCTGTTCCGAGACCAGGATGACTTTAGGGGCAATCACCTGTTGTAATTATATCTTCTGATCCTTACACATGTTAGAGGCTAGAAAGGTTGATTTTCCCAAGTGTTCTGAGTGCATTTTACTTTGCAATTTAATTTTCCTGCACCATTCTTAGTACTTCACTAGCATGTCATCGCCTACCAATATGTTTATTAATGCATTGACTATTTAAGGATGATACTGTAAAAATTTGCCATTAGAGCAGATGCAGGCCCTCCTCATCTGTCCACTTTTTCTTTCCTATGACTTGCAGCTGTAAGAGTATTAGAATGGAAAAATTCTGAGTCGTTTCACGAGGAACTATTAAGTGTCTTACAGCAGAGACTTCCTACAGACCTACTCACTGCAATTGCATTTGCTGATGTCTGGAACAGACATTTTGTTTAGTAACAAGTTGTTCAAAGGAAATTATCTAAAGCTATCAAAACTGTTTTATGAATGACTAGTATAGCAGCTCCAAAAACATGAAACAAGATCCCTCTGTTACCTCTCATCCTTCTCTCACGATTTCGGACTCGCAGCCTCACAAAGTCATGCTTTAAGGATGGAACATAGGGGATGTATAAAATGCACTCCTTCTCATTATTTCTTATTCATCTTTTTTTTGTTGTTGTTGCATATATCCTTTAAACAACCTTACATTCAATCCCATCACTTGCATTTGTTAATGCATCACAAAGTACTTGGGAATTATTAAAATATGTTAATACACAAACATGAGGGCTGGAAACATTTAAGCGCGATTTTTTTTTTTTTGCCAAGTTCTGTGCCTGGAGCAAGAGTGTGCTCTCCTGCCTCCATCCATTGATCATTAGACAGAGCATCTCCCTCCTCTGTGTGTGTGATACATCCCCAGAGCAGCCCACCACACCATCAGCCTGCAATCGGGCTTCAAAGGGGCAGTGGGGGTTTGGGAATGCTTCATCTGACTGCAAATGGAAATGGTCGCACAGATCAACAGTGGAATGTTGTAAGGCCATGGAGATAACAAAGGGGATGTGTAACAGTCTGGAGAGGTGAAGGGTGGAAAGAAGAAAGGAATTAGAGAGCTGGGGAAAAGCTGGAGTAGCTGTTATCCAAACAGAAGGGACAGAGGGTCAAAAAGCAGATGAACGAAAAAAGTAAGAGGGAGGAAACAAAGTGAAGTGAGAATTCAGAAGGAAAAGAACAAGCAGAGGTTGCTGGAGCTGCGTAGGAGTCTGTGTAGTCCCCAGACACTCTGAGGAGGGTGGTGTTATTAATCTTCATGAACCTAGAAATGCTACAGAACCTCGCAGGAAAAGCACTAAGATAATGGAGATAAAATGGAGAAATAAGAGCTCACAGGACCAGAATAACAGATGCCTGATAACTTTCATGTTCCCTGTAGCCAAACAGGAGTGCTCCAAATGCCAAACTACTCTTCTTTGTCAGGTATTTGGAAGAGTTTTTCTTTCTTAGGATAACGAGAATGCAAAATGAGCTAGCATTTTTTGACAGAACCTTTCCATTGATGCTTTTTAAAAAGGATCTGGAACCAGATTTGGGCACAAAAGAAAAATTGTGGTTGCTAAACTACACAAATTCAAATCTTTTGTCACCCTCCCTTAGCAAAATGTCTGCAAGAAGTGACCTGAGGAAGTAAAAGAATTACTGACAGTAGGACCTTTTGCTCATCCCAAGCTTTGCTTCCCTACAGGTTGCACAGACACAACCCATAGCTAGATGCGACCAGACTAGGAAAATATATTCTTGTGAGTTTGTAACTTTCATCAGGAATCCCTCTTGTTTATTAAAAAGCAATGAATGCACTACTCAAAAAATCCAAAGAAGGGACAATCCCTCCACAAGTTGCTGACACAGGAGGAGGCTCACTGCTCTGCAGCCACCTCAGCAGTTTGCTCATCCCTCATCATACAGTTTTTGGTCATTTAAAGCTGTTGGTCATAACCTTTCTTTCCAAGGCAGTGCCACAAACTGAAGAGCCTGAGAAGGCAGTGGATCAATTTTAGCAACAGCATTAGGGGTAGATTTATGGGTTGGAAAAAATTACAAAAATTTGTTATCTAGCAAAAGTTTCCTTTTTCATTAAATATATCCAGCATGTTTTCACTGTAAGATGCCACACCAGGACCAACATCACTCTAGCAGAAGGGCCCAAATAACAACTGAGACCTTACAAAACTGACCCCTCAGTATCTTGCTGCCCCAAAGAATCTACATCTCCCAAACCCTTCCTGGCCTCTGTAGCCAATAAACTTTGGCTTTAACTGAGAGAGCAACATGCAGCAGAATTCCACTTTGCTACAAATATATCTGTAAAGGCATTTCCAGTCTTGTACTCTTTAACAAATCCTTTAACATCTCCATCAGGAGATGGTTTGCAACAGCACCCAGGAGAGCTGTTTCTCTTTCAGCCCTCTCCCATGCTAATGCATAATAAATGTGCTCATCAACTACTAAATACTCACAACCCTTTTTTTTTAAAAATACAATATGACAACAGCATTGCTCTGTTAGATGTAAATATGCACAAACTAAGCTACTCATTTGTAGGGGTGGGTTCAGCAGCCTTTTCTGTTTATACCATCCTTTCTAACAGGTATCTCCCTAATACTGAGTGTGACCAGCTCAAAAAAAATCAGGCAACAAATAACACTAGCAAAAAAAAATACTTGTGAGCACTATCCTGACATGCTCATGCTCAACTTTTACAACCTCAGACTGAAAATGCACCCTTTTTCTTAAATTATTTCCTGATTGTCAGTTTTCTTGCTCCCTGATACCTTCCGAAATTTCCGATCCCGTAAAAATCCCAGCTTCAGGACAGAACTCAGAATTTCTACAATGAATCACCTGCCAGTGCAAATGAAAGCAGCATTCATGCTGCTTAGTTATGCATAAAGTGTTCCATATATAATGCCTGGGATTATGCTATTCAGATGTGCATAGAATAGTTTCTATGTGGGCCATAGAAACAAATGTGGATACAAACCAGTCTGGCAGCAATTCCCAAAGTTCTCAGGACCAGAAAAAGGCACCAGAAGGCACAAAGTCCTCACACATGAAGCCACAAGCAGTTACTGCATAGGTGGTTGTTGAGGTACACTTGCCATCAGAGTGTAGTGTTCCCACCTTCCCTGCCTATCAGACACATCCAAAGTTCTCCAGAAATAACAGAAAACCCAACCAACCAACCAACAACACCACAGAAAAGGAAACTCCTATTTGTTATCTCAACAGCTAGAGACTGGGGACTACTGAACACAAAATTAGTTCTCAGTTTTGCACGTGCATAAGGATTATTTTAGACCAGATGGCTGGCAGTGCCCCCTGGGCCCCATAGTGGCAGCTACCCCTACACTCCTACAGAGCTGGTCTCCTGCCATGAGGACAGGGATGCACTCCAGACAGTTTGCTCCTATGTCCATCTACATAAGAAAAACATCAAGTGAAATCTCCACTTGCAAAGGAATCACTTTTCCCCTCTGGACTGTTCTGGCCTGTAAAAAAGCAGCTACAGGGTGAGACACAGGCCAAGGTGTGAAGTACTGAGCTTTGCATTCGGCCATCAGGATGAAGGATGGAGCCCACTGTCCCATCCCATGCTCACTCCTCAGAGAGCTGTCATCCATCCTTTCTCCAGCTGAAAAGTCTGGACTCAGCTCTCTGCAAAAAGCAGTTCTACAGGACTGGAGCAAAATGAGTTCCTCAAGTATATTTTGCTGTTTCTTATTTTTATTGCCATTTCTAGTCATGGAATACGATCTTAGTTTGGTAGGTACTGTACAAAATAAGGCACCAAGAAAAATAGGTTGCTAGCTTAGGCACTCCTGACCACTCTTCAGAGAAGAAAATTGCCCGTCTACAACAGCTAGGAAAGAAACTTGGACACCTAAATTGGACACCTAAGGTTACACATGATGGGGGTATATTTACAGCCATTGACAGATCAAGGTGAAGCAAGAGAGAATTATCTTTGAACAGAAGATGGGATGTATCTGTGGGGAGAGCTCTAAAGTTTTCAGGCAAAAAAGCATCTAAAAACAAGCAGAAAACTTCAAGATTAGAAACAGCCTCTGAGATTAATGCAATGATGTTGTTGTTAATCAATGAGAAAATTCAAAAGAAATATGTAGCTGGCACCACTGAGTCTGGAGAAACTGAGAAATATCATGGAGAAATTGCTCAATAAAATCTTATTTCCCCCCTATTTTTTATATTGTATCAGACTGCTATGAACTTTTAGTTCCCATGCTCATCTTTTGAAGTTAGACTGTGGTTCTCCTCTGAGGATGAAGGCTGAAAGGTCAGGCACAGAGAGGCTGTTTTTTGAGAGATACTGTTCATCTGATAATGGTGGTGTTCATTAATTTAGTCCATTCTGGGGGTACAGCAGTCCTTTGGTTTCCCCCACATCCCAGCTATGCCAGCATTTAGATGATTATAGTGTGTGTTCCTCTCACCCCCCTGATTTGGCAGCTACAAAATAAACCAAAGGGAGGGAAAGAGCACAAAGGAGCAGCAAAACAGAGCTGCTTAGCTGATGGGTAGTGATCATAGCACACCAGGGACCCAGTTGTCAAGGTTTTTGTTAGTGTAATAACAAAGGGGAGCTCTCAGGAGTTTGAAGGAAAGACACAACTACTGTCTTGAAGGAAAACATACCTTACAGAAGGGTCCTTAGAGAAAGCATCAAGATGCCTGCTTGAAAAAGAAGTTGCACTGGAACCTCAGACAAATGATTTCCAATTCAGAAATGAGAAAGCTACAGGGAGAGTCAGATTCACCATGAAAGGCCTTGAAAGTCATGGCAACTTTTTTTTTTTTTTTTTTTTTTTTTTTTTAACCCCAGGAGCATTTTCAATGGAACTAAATGCAAAAAAGAATTCTTTATAGAGACCCCAGAAAAAAACACTGGAAACTACTGAAGACTGAAGTGACAGGTTGGAGGTTGTATGGGTAAATCATAGACATGGCATGGAAAGTAAATTGGCAAGACTTAAATAGACACACCAGCAACAGAAAGCCACAGGAAAGAAAATTTAAGATTATGAACTCAGCTTCTGTAGGCATTAGGTTGAACTAAGTTAGTGGGCAGACATGAACAGACAGCAGAGGAAAACATAAAAATTTTATTTCAGATGAAAGAAGCTCAGTTCAGTTTAAAAGAAGCAAAACTTCAGGCTGTTTTCGTGAAGCCAATTTGTTTGGACTTAAGGGATGGGGATAAGCTATAGATAGAAAAAAAATATGGTCTTGGATGTAGGATGGCCCACAAAAATTTCAGAACAGGTCTGGAAATTCTCCAAAAGAAGTGAGCAATGAAAGAGAGAAAGCAAAGGCAGCCATGGAAGGCAGAATGACACAGCACCACAGCAGGACAGCAGTCAGTGACATCTGAGGTTGTTCAAGTGACTGTTGGGCATATGCAGACTGACCTTGGAACAGGAGTCAGGAGTAACCTGGGTGAAATTTCAGGGAGAGCAAAAAGGGTGAGGTACATTCAGTAGCATGTAAGATGAAACAGGAGAAGATGAACTCAGATAAACCTTTCTGAAAAATTTGGAGACAAAGGGAATACGGCCAATAAGCCAATAGTTGGCTTGCTTAGTTGCTGGGTGAACACATGTCCATGTAGATCCATTTCTTGATATGTAGGCTAACTCAAATTTTGACTTATTCATTTGAATAAAGCCCAACTCTGCTGAAAATAACTTTTACAGGTGTTCTACTCAAAATAAAACCTATGAAAACTCTCTAGATATTCAAAGTTAGATCAGACTTTATTATATATTCAGAAATGCTGGTGAGGGAGAGCAATCCTTTTATTAAACATAGCCTGAATTCTGAGAAAATGTGGTAGTAAGAAAAGTTTTGCATTTAATTTTTAAAGCTATGCATGAAATCTGCTTCATACTCTGTTAACTGTCACAGACCAGTGATTGTACTCCCCAAACACACTAAGCTCCTAAGCTAACCCAGATAACTATTAGCTGTTTGATAATGCCTGAAAGTAACACCACACTGTGTTTGTAGTGCTTTCCAGTCAGGATTCTAATTTTTATCACTGCTGTAAGTTTTTTAAAGCCCCAGATATGGCAGTAAAGATACACAGTATTATAGGGAAAAAAAAAAAAATTAGCCAGACCACCCATGATCACAGAAAACTAAGGGCAGTCAGTGCCTTTGGTACTCCAAGGCACCTGCCAGCTCCAAATCATGGACTGTACAAGAGACAGTAATTGCAAAATAGAGAAATGGCACCTTCAGCTGTGGGACCGAACACATCAAGGCCTTAAGGGTACTTGTTAATCTTATCAGCTGTAGAGCAGACACAGAACATCTGATCTGCCCAAGAGGCACCAGCTCCAGAGGCAAAGGGGAACTGGGGAACCAGTGTTTGGGTTGATAATTAGCCTGCTAACCACCAGCTGCAGAGCGAACTGAAATGTGCTGGAGAGCTGTCCCAGCATTGTTACATGCTCTCACCTCTTCTGCTTCCTGTCCCTTTCTTAGCCACTGCCTAACTCCTGAATCATGGTGCACATCCAGGGTTCCAAAAGTCTTTCTTGGCTCTCTTTTGTTTTCAGTGTCTTTTTATTGGGCTGCTCCGTGGCCAGAAACGTTCACAGGCAAGATGTGGGGACTTCCATATGTTAACTAGATGTTTTGTGGTGCTATCTGCCACAAGAACAGCAATTCCAATGGCAATTTGTGAGTATATCAGGATAATTAATGAATTCAGGAGGGGTTTTGGCCCATCTTTATGATGTCACTACTGCTGTAGACAAATTAAGAATATCCATGGTCAGTTACTGACAACTTATTCTAGCACAGAATTGCAAATTGTTATTACCCCTTTCTTCCCCATACAAATGGCCTTAGCAGAGATTTGTTATGGTTGATTCACAGATATTTTTACTATTACAGTATTTTCAGGAGGGTAAAAGTGCCATCCACAGTGTCCAGGGAAAACAAATGGGCTGAGCAGTTGCTAATGTGCTTCTGCTGGCACTGCAATCAGGATCACAAAGAAACCCACATCTCAAGACCAAACTCCTTTTGATACTGTGTGCAAGTTGAAAAGGAAGTACGAGGAGCCTACAAGGAGTCTGTCTTAATGCACCATCCAGAAGCATTCTTTCACCTGACCATAATTCACAAGCTCCCTAGCAGCTAAATATTTTGCAGACAGAGTTAAATAGACGGAAGAGGTTTCAAACGCATTCGGATTCCGCCTGGGAAAGGAATTTTCCACTCTGTACTACTGAGAAGAATGAAGATGCTGTAGGCTATGGTATCGTGTTCAGAGGAACAAGGTGGGTAGAATAGGGCATTAGGCACTATTATACTCCAGGGAAGAAAGAGCAGACAGGGGCACAATGGAAACGCTTCATTATATTTTAAATGGGAATAGTTCCAAGGGTAGGAAAGCCTGTGGTGCTTGTAAAGGATTAAGCAGGGTGATGTGCTTTTTAAGAAGACATAAAGAGGTATGTAATGTGATATGTGTAAGCCTAAATGATTTTTCTTGGAGTCCTCAATGAATGTTTAAGCAGGCATGACTTGGGCCTCTGTAAATCCTCTCTGAATAAATAACTTCTGCAAAAATAGAGGTTCTTGTGACAGAATGAGATGCATATTTCATAACCTATGCAAAAAAGGGAAAATCAATTTGAGATACATGAAACACTTAGGAATAATAAAGAAAAAGGAAAGATAAAAGTGAATATTCCCCAGAATTATTCAGGCTTATATAAAAGTACAGCTACCTGCCCATCCATTTTGATTTGACAGTGCAGGAAGACAAACACCTGAGTGCTTCCCTACCTTAAATTCAGACTTTCAACAGCTTTTTGCTGCCTTTTGAGAAAGGAAGAGACAATAAGTGGAAGAAAATATCTAAAGTGCCTGTGCTTTTCAGGCTGTCTCCTGTTTGAGGTATTTAAAACTGCTCTCTCTTCAGGGTAAATCTATCCAGCTGCTCTCTAGCTGGACCTGTGGTATTTATAGCTGTTCACTATGGATAGAACAGGAGCACACAGAGTGATATGTATGCACCTGATTTATAAGAGGAACAGGACCAATAAATATCAAAACCTGAAAACTCACAATGGCAACATCTTCCCATCCTATTTCTCTTGCCTGCCCTGCCCTCCTGCCAGGAAAAGCAGGTCAAAGAGGCAGAATGCCTGATGCAAAGTGGGGCTGTGCAATCATTGTCATTTGGCTGTATTGTACTCGCGCTCACACAGGTGCCATTCCCCACCAAGCCACTGGTACAGCAAGCAGGCAGTCCTGCTGAGTGAGAGGGGTGATGTGCTGAGTCACCCAGCAGTGGGTCCCTCTCCCCATCCCCCTGTTTGTTTATACATTAGCATTGGACTGCTACTTTCCTCACAACAAAATGGTGCCAGCTCCACTGGAGCTGTCAGTGACGCCACGATGATTTTTATCTTTTCTTTTGTATTCCTGTTACACCTTTTTACAAATTCTGTATTCTCAGTGGTTTTTGCCTACATTCTTGGACTTGTTTGTTAAGCTAAGAGACTGAACATTTTAGAGTTTCGTAGTCAGGGGATCAGTGTGCCCCAGAGCCCAAGATCCTCTCCAGAACACATTTTGTGAACGAAGACAGAACCATCCAGGGGAAGGTTCCTTGGGGAAGGGGAGCTCATTTGAGCCTCTCATTGGGGAATTTTGGATAGATATGCTAATTAGTAAGACCTAGAATATAAGACCAGATCTTGAGGAGGGGGATTGTGGTGGCCATTGTGAGGTGCATGGAGGTGCATTTGATCTGGTCATGGTGCACCTAAGGATCATTAAAATAAATACCAAGGTAAAATCCCTTTCTCCCTTCTAACCATGTTTGACTCTTGATTTTAAGTCCAGGAAAAGGCATAATCAGAATAAAAGCAAGACAAAACTAAAGAACTTCTGGTATTTTACAAGAATATTTGGGGAAGTGCCTTCTGTGAAGCACCTTGCAAGCCCCATTTAACCCCTGAGGTGATGCAGCAAGGGGCGTTGTTAAAGAGGGGAGTGTCCACTGCACCCCTGCACACCTCTCTCCCTTGGTGGTCCCTCCTATCCCAACCCCTTTGTGGTCACTACTCAGCTGAGTGGAAATAACTTTAAAAATATTAGTTTTCCTTGCCTAAGATTAGCTTTTAAGATCACTTTCTTCATCCAGCTTTATTCCTGAGCAGGCCAACCACAACTTCCCAAAAGCTTCTGTGTGAAGAGCAGCTGGCAACTAATGGTTTTCTGTGTCATTTCTTCCTGTAAATTGAAGCAAGGGGAGAAACTATGTGCCCACAGGTAGATGTGTATGTTAATTACAATCAGGCCAAAAATCTCAGTTTTTTTAAAACTGGAGGGTGGTGGCCTGTTCACTTGACATAACTTAGTTTTTTTGAAATCGTGATTTGTCTATTCCTGGGAAGCAGAAGCATGAGAAATTAGGAACTGGGATGTTTCTGGTTTTGCAGGTTTTGCCATGTTTCCAGGAATGAGAAATCAATGACTGTAATCTGGAATTACCTGCCAGCAGGATACACCATTTGTTTGGTTTTTTCAGCTAAAAGCTGTTACTCAGCACAGCTGTGTTTGATCTACTCTGGGTTTTGATCCTTCCAAAACTCTTTTTTATAACTTGAGAAGGGAAACCAGAAGGAGGGAAGGTTTTTGGGTTTGGGTTTTTTTTTAATACATATGAAAGGCAAACCCCAATTTTATCAACCACTTACAAACTGAGCTAAAATATGTTTTCTCAAAAAAAGCAATTTCCTCTAGCCAATAAATCTTCAGGCCCTTTTTTCTTGCTCTTTGAGCTTATGACTTTAACTAAAAGGGTTTCAAAAGTGCAGTTCCCCAGGGCCTCTCTTGCCTCTTCTTTTATGTTGTTTAGTCCTTCAGAGAAGAAAATATGATCTTGGTTATCTAGAGGTTGGATTGGTGAGTTTTAAAACTCCAAATAATCTTTGTTATTTTGTAGTTCTTTTATTATCAAGACCTCACCAGTGGTTTCATCATTCTTCTTAACATACTCTTTTCTCTTGCTGCTATCTAGAGTGAGAACACCAGAAATTACAAGTTTTCCTGGCCAAGGGGTTTTGGTGGAGACAAAAACCAGAGTTCATCTGGGTTTTTACAAGTCTCTAAATTGAGATTGTGACAAAGTGAACACACAATTCATGCATGTATTCTCTAAGAAATCTTCACATTTTGAAGTTCAAAATAAAGTCAGCAAAATTTGATACTTCTTTGATTTGATTTAGAAGCCTGAATAAAGAGGTACAGTGGGATGGGAAAAGCTTCTATACAGTCCCTCAACATATATTGTCTCTCAAACTGAATCCTTTCACGGACTGGTGTTTCTATAAAAGCTGTAGCTGTCAGCCAGAATTTGGGAGGGAACTATTCCATTCACAAATGTGCCTACAAAGAGCTCTCCAAGTATTTTTCCACTGGTAACCTACTACAGAAAGTGGTTGTGAGACTCTTCTATAAAGTCAAATCATTCACTCGTGCCTTCCTCTCTCAAAACAAACATGAGCCAGAGCTACGACAGAAAGCCTGGATTTTCAGTGTCAGGAGAGTACAAAAATAAGGTAATCAGTGTCTTGTATTCTGGGGTGTAGGAAACCCAGAAAAAGGTAAAGGGATTTCTAAGAGTGAGAAACAAAAAGCAGGCTTTAAGAATCAAGCAGAAAGATTTTAGGGAACAGCTTTGCCTGAGAAAATATTAAAGAAGATACAGTTAGAACATTAGCACAAGGACAGGAGAACAAAGAGCCATGGTTTCAGGCCTAGCTGAGAGAACTTTTAGAAGTTGCAAAATTTATGCTTAGCAAGAGATGATAAAGTTAAGCTTAATAATGGAATATTATGCACTATTGTATAAGGTATAAAACAAGCAAGTATTGATTTAACAAGTGTACGTGCAGTATAGAAGATTGGTTGAAACAGCTGTCTGTAACCTTTAGAGGAGTTGCTATTGGCTGAGCAGCTTTTAAGGATATTCTGTAACCAGGAACTCTGGGGTTTTGCCTGCAGCGTGAGCTTGTTTTATCTCTGAGGTCTCCAGATAGTTTATGAGGTGAATAAAATAATATAAGCTCACAGCTCAGAGCATCTGCCTTGGCTCCCCTGTCCCGTTTCAGTACGGCGGCCTGGGGTTCTAAGTCCAGCGACCCTATTCCCATTTTGCACCCTTACAAACACACCCATCTCCTATAAATACACCTGGAAATACTTTTTGGGGCAAAAAATCTAGGTGCTTACACATTAAAATTCTATTCAATGCCAAAAACCCGAGAAGTCCCAATCCTCCATGCCAACATGATGGGCTCTCAGAAACTGGTTCCAGGCACGACCATTGCAAGGGTGCAAACGCATCCCTCGTAGTTAAAAGCACCAACTAAACAAACGTGGTGTCACACAGAGCATCTCCAGTGGGAAGCATAAGGGAAGAGTGCCAGTACCTTCTGAATGCCTGCGGTGGACTCGAGGACGTTGTTCTCCGAGCCGTTGCTCCTGTTGATCATGCGCCACATCTGGGCGTACATGCCGTCCCTCTCGAAGGGGTTCATCCCTTTCACGCGCACGTGCTCGTACACCGCCGAGTCCAGGACGGTGCCGTAGGGAATATCCGTCTGCCTCGAGAGGTCCTGCAGAGACCTGGCAGGTTGGGGAAGGAAAAGAGACACGGGAGACTTTAAGCCACGTTTTCAAGAGGAAGGAGCTGCAGGCAAGCAAAGGGCAACACTGAAGAAGACAGCGGTCAAGACACTTTCTTCTGCTGTTTATTTTTTTCTTTCCTATTTTCTTTTTAAGATAAAGCAAGGCTGAGAATTTGTTTTTATGGCTTAAGACACAAAGAGGAATATGAAGTGAAAGGGTGGGGTAGAAAAAGTAGAAAATGGATGAAAAAAGAGCAGAAGTAGTACAAGTATCCTGGGAAATGCCAAGCTCCTTTGAGCAAGGGCAAGGGAGAGGCAGGAAGCATCGGAGTCCTACAGAGGTTGGGTACCTCCCTATGGTGCAAACACACACCCTGCTGTGGGGAGCTGGTGTCAGCACCAGGACTCATGAAACCCAGCCCAGAGCATCTGGGCTGGGCAGCTCTGTGTGCTCCTGGGTTGCACTGTGAAGGGCAGCTGGTGGGGTTGTTCCTGCACTGAACTCTGCATCCATCACATAGGTCACATTCTGTATTATTTTCAGAAAAAAGAAGATTTCTTTAATTTAATGAACTTGTACTTTAATGAACTGTTTTTTCATCACCTTTTCGTGTTATCATGGTTCATGTTATTTGGTCTAATAAAATTGTTCTACTTCACATATTATCTAGTCTTACCCTTCTCTATAAACCAGAAAAACAAGCCATTTTAAAAGTTTCTAAAGCGTTCAAAATGCAGTTTGGTCAACCTGCTTTGGACTTAAAAGTTGTATATTAAAACCCTTTTAAGTTTCCTTACCTCTTGGCCTGTATTTTCCTTTCCTGTAGAATTGCTCTCCCGTACCTTTGATTCTTTAATGGCACACATTAAAATTTCAAAGTAACTACTGCAATATGTCTACTGCTTAAAACCCATTACAGCTTTCCCAGCCCAAATTAACTGTATATAAACTGCACAAATCTCGTGGATGACACATAAGGACAATCAAGGAGCTCAGTGCTGTCTTAAAGAAGGCAGCAGCAAATTGTAAAAGCTTATTGCAGACACACAAAATGCAAACAGCAATGTAGGAAACTCGTCAAATTCCCAGCTGTATTTCTGAAAAATGTAAATATGAAGGCTAGTGAAAATGGCCCTGTGGGGCAGGGTTGGAAGAAATGGAATTCTTATGTGTTGTGAGGATGGCAATGAAGAAAACTGTAATCACATTTCACAGGATATGTATGCCCTGAACAAAACAGAAGGCAGGAAAAGAAGAAATCAATAGAGATCAATGGCAAGGGTTTAGATGTTAGCTAAGTAAAAAGGAAATCCTTTGCAATTTAGACATAGCGGCTTAGAAAAACATTGACCAAGAGCTAAATTCTAGTTAGATAACATATAGTAATTACACAGAAGGGATAAAGGTAATTGTTAGGCCTAAAAAACTAATATATTAAAACCCCTCAAATCATCTCACTTTCTCCAACAAGATCTCATTCCTTTTAAGCAGGGAACCTGCAAAGAATCTGTACATATATGGAATCATCAAAGGTGAGATGCAAGCTACACATAACATGTCCTGAAACCAAGTGTACTGGTCTTCTACCAGAGGACCAAGACATGCCGTGTTCTATGAAGAAAAATGTGATACTCTGGTAGACTGAAGCATCAGGACAATAAGTAAGGTGGTTAGTTTGCAACTGAAAAGTAAAAAAAAAAAAAAAAAATTGAGTCCAGATAAACACCTATGAGTTCTGAAAGATTAAATGTAGAATGGCTGAGCTGTGAGCAAAAATGTGAGCCCTCACTGCAGCCAGTGAGAGAAAGGGAAGCAGTAAATATTTTAAAAAGTGGTAGTCTGGGGAATTACAAAAGTAAGCTACTTAGGTCACATGCTTAAGTTTAATAAACATACTGAAATAAGCATTGATGTAACTTTAAAGATCAGTCCTGAATTCTAGACATAGCCACCAGGTAAGTTTCTCCAGGGAAAGCAGTTCAATCATCTGTTACACTTTGAAATTACTAAAAAAGTCCCAAGAATTTCAAAAAGAACTTCATCTCGCCAAACAGTACACAGATGGTGGAAATATAGCCAATCTTCAGAGGAGGAGTTTAGAAACATTTCCGAACAACTCTGGGTAGCATTAGAAATACTCTGTTGGAGTGGATGCTCTCGAGGGTTTTCAAGGGTAACAAGAACAGCTTTTGCAGAACTAAAAGGCTGAACAAGAAGAGTGTGACCCTGTGGATGGGCACAGAAGTCACAGCTAAAGCTGAGGCTCTCAATGCCTGCATTGCCTTACTCTTCCTCACCAAGGTCTCCCAGGCCTTTTTGACAACAGGCAGGGTTCAAGAAGGCAAGGAACAGTGAGCAGTCAGGTAAATCCCAACCAGAGAAGGCAGGGGATTGATGGGGATCACTAGATCTGTAGAAGTCAGAGTGTGCTGAGAGAGCTGGCCCAAGTCCTTGTAAGGCCCCCTGCTTTAATTTTTGCAGGATGAAGGAGGCTAAGGGACATCCCTTGCTACAGGAGAAATAAAATACCAAACTATATTAAAAAAGTTAAAAAAGATGACTCATGGAACTACTGCTGGTCCAGCCTCCTGGAGTGACTCCTCTCAGAGCACTTTTCTGAGCATGTGAAGGAGAAGCAGGTGACTGGCAGCACTCAACATTGGAAAGCCAATGACCAACTTGGTTGCCTTCCACAATAAAATTACTTTATTTGTGGACAAGACTAGAGATATTGACATAGTTTACCTTAACTTTAGCGAGGCAGCCTGCCTATCTGCATCCCACCATATTCTTGTATCCAAATGAGGTCATTAGGTATGACCATGTGGGAAACCAGATTTGATAAATTCCCAATTGGATTGTCATGCTCACAGGGTAGCACACCTACAGGTTGCCAACAGGTAGAGCTCTGTCTTTCCCATGCAAGCTAACTAAAACAAAGTCACCAGTTTTGTAAATATTCGCACCTGCAAATTGTTTTGCCGGGTTGTTACAGCTTCAACTAGAAAAACATTCAGGAATGGACGTCTTAGAATTTGGCCAATCCCCTGAAGGCGTGGATGACCAGAGAACCAATTACTTTATGCTATTTAACTCACTTTTTGCAAACTAACGTATAGAAGCCTCAGGAAAAAGCCATTAAAGGGGCTCATGCTGCCATTTCTACCGACCCTGGACTTTGTGTGGTTTTTCTGCGCGTCCACGTTGCGACAGCGACGTCGGACCAACCACCTGCTCAAGGACAGGGTGAAATTCAGATGGGCCTAGAAAGGCTGGAGGAGTGGGATGTGACATTCAGCAAGGACAAATACAAAGCTCTGTACTTGGGGATGAATAAAACCCTGCAACAACCAGGGTGAGAGCAGCTCCGCAGAAAGGCACCCTGGTAGGCAGCAGTGGGCCTGGCTGAGAGTTCCTCCTGATTTTACCATCAGGCAAAGTGTTGTGCAAAGTGCTGACAGGCTGTCTATCTGCCAAAAGCATCACTGATGAAAGGCACTAGATAAATACAGCGTACTATAGTCATCCATTCTGTTTCTGCTGCTGCTGCTCGTGCACTCCTGTCATCACCTGGCAGTGCTCAGAAGGGCAATGAGCTGTCACAGGATGCATACTGCAATGTCCTGTAATTGTAATTTGTTGTACTAGGAAAGTATACAAAAAGTATTTATCCAGTTTCCAATTTCTAGTGACAACTGTAAAATTGCAATCATTACTTCACAAGACTCTGTGTGGCCATATAATTTCTAACATAACAAGCATCAAAGCAATTTTTGGATATATTATTGCTAAGGAGTGTACAATTGACAGGTGTAGCTGCTGCCACGAATCAGTTAAAAACAGCATAAAAGAGCTCCTGCATATATCTCGTGGCTGTAAAAGAAACTTTGTTATTTTAGGAAGGGCAAACCAGCACAAGACATGAGCTATTAGTCTTGAAGTGTACTACAGGCAGGTATGGGAAGCAAACAGGCTGAGAAGCAAGTGTGCTATCACACACAAAGGCACCACCAGCAGGGAAATAACAAGGAGAAGAATTATGTCAATGCCTTCAGGAAGGCATGTTGCAGTTGCCAAGTCTGGCATTAACTAGAGTCTGCAGTGCCTCACTGTTAGATGTGCTATCCCATAACACAGGATGCCTCTCAGCTGCCCTTCTTGCATCTTTTCACAGTCGCAGGTGAGGTTCCATGCTGAGAAAACAATGACAAGAGGACAAAAGCAAGATAAATGTAAGTGTAAGCTCTATGGGTGCCCTAAACGCTGCTGTTGGCAGTAAACCCAAATTTCTGGTTCACCTGGCCATATGCTGAGGAGCAAGAAAGACTTTTGGGAGCCTTGGAGGTGTACACGTGTATTCTGCTGCATGGACAAGCTGCAAATACAGTAAAGACCTATCACACATCAGTGACTCCCTCCCCTCACACAAACATGTAAAGTTGGATCATAATATATGTGACCTCCTTCAGAAACTGTTTGTTTAATAACCTACAGCCCTGCAGACTATTGCTGAGACATTGAACCCAGGAGCTACAGTACAGCAAAACAAAGAGAAATGACAAACTTTGAGAGGACTACTAGAATTATAAGACCACTGAAGTTCCCTTACAGAAGAGAGAACTCTAATAAGTGCTTTGCTTCCAGCCTGGTTTATAGGTTACACGTTGTTTGGTGTGCCCGTGTTCCTGGATTAAACAATTCCTTCTCTTTTCACACAAATGCATTCAGTGGACATGTAAATCCTCAGCCTCAATCTGTCATCCAGTCTCACTGCACAGCTTGCCACATCAGATCTCAAAACAAGGAAAGAGTGTTTGTCAAGCTAATTAATTCCTACAAGGGATCCTTTCATGACCAAATTCTGATTTCCTTACCCACATTGAAATTTAACTTTTCGATAGTTCTTAGCTGAACCACCTGTAAAGCAAAGCACTTGTTAGCACGAGTAAGCAAATGATAACTTTACATTTTAAAACATTTTCTCCTTGAATTTCTAATTTTGAAGCAATAAGGTAATGAGCGACAAAATTTTTTTAAGAATATAAAAAAGCAGATATAGTTGAAAAAACTGTTAAAAAATAAGATACTTTTAACTGAGTTAGTATACAGACAAATTTTATTTCTAGAGAAGTGACCATGCATCCAGGTCATAATTCAGCTTATTTTTGTCTATCACACATGCAGCATTGTGGGGAAAAATATTATGTGTGGCCTTTACTCTAAGTTTTTTTTCTCATTGCAATTACTGGGATAATACCAATATTATCCCAGCATCAATATTATCCTAAATTAACTAGGCTAATAGGGCTATTCAGAGAAGGAATTGAGTCATTTGAGGAAGAATAATTAACAGATAGATGTATTTTTCAGCATTTGTTGATTTTGTTTAGTATTCTACAGCCTTAATCAGGCAGCAGTTGTCAGGTCACTTTCATTTTATGGCTTAGTGCAAATCAATTACTTTGCAATTTAAAAAATTATCTCTGCCTCCAGCTAGAAGAAAAACATAGTAGGATTTGGATATGTTTCTTTCTCCAAAGCATACCCTATTCTATTAATTCAAATCCTAGACTCAGAATTGGAAACATGTTCGCATATGTCAGCCAAAAGTATTAAAAAAGTACACAGAAAAAACATTGAAAAGCAAAAGGTCAGCTTCATAAATAAATAGTCAAATTTCTATTTAGGTGATAAAATACCACTGAGGTCAGAGACTTGGGCATCAACACAGCTTTGTAGACCTGGGTCATAGATCAATGCAGGATGGCAGTGCTAGGCTTCAGTCCTGCACAGAGCTGCCTGTAAGAACTAGTTACTGAATTTTCAGCAAAAAAACAACTGAACTCTTTATTTATTACTAATTCAGCTAAAGCTTTCCAGTGCTTTTGGGTTTTTTTCTTTGTTTGTTTGTTTTTTTGTCCAGTTGGTTGTTTTTTTTTTTTCCCTAAGACAGTAAGGATTAATTCACAAGCAGATTTAGGGTTAAGGCACAGGGCACACAAAGCCAACACCCCTGCCCACACCCTGTTGGCAGGGTCAGCTGGGGCAGAAACCATGTTAAATAAAAGATGAATGGACATACATTGGGCAATACCTAATTACTGTGTTCTGTGCAACCCCCTTGCAGAAACCCTGTAGTCAGTTGCACTGAGCTGCATAAAGCCTTGGGGACTTCTTAGCTTCAAGTGAATCGTGGTTTAGCAGAATGTTGTGAAAAGAATGACTAACAAAGAAAGATCTGCTTTCCCACTACGCCTCCATTGTCAGAGGCAGAGGTCTCACCTACCAAACAAGACACACCAGTTATAGCATGGAGAACATGACAGGAACTTCTGATTTTACAGAAGACAAAAGATGCACACTTTACCCCACAATATGTACAAAACTCTTAAGCTTCCACACTTTTAGAAGTGGATTAAACTTGAAACCACCTAACACCAGGTTTTCAGATGGCAAATCCTTTGACTTCTCTGTTCACTCCACTCCCCAGCCTTCCTGCAAAATGTCAGTGCCCATGTGAAGGTGATGACACCCTCCCCTATTCCAGAAAACAGTGCAGTAATTTGAGTAAAATCAATCTCTGCCAATGGACTCTAATTCGGTCCTAAAGGAATCATAAAACATAATGATGGCAACACTGGCTCAGTGATGAACAGCAGAGCATGAGCACCTATTAGAAATAGCTCAGGACCTCCAAATTTATTTGGCATTTGCCAAGAAAAGCCACTCCTAATTACTATTAATTTGTGTTGCGTTTGAGAAAGTGATCTAAAGATTTAAGATGCATAGAAATTATGCTTTGCTGCCACAGTGTTCTGGCATTTGAAATGCTGACTGCCTTGATTTAAATGTCATCTGCCATGTGGGTCAAGTGTGAACAAAAGATGCATCCAGGAGCTACCTTAGAACTTGAGTGCCTCAACTCTTGATATTACATGTTGGCAAAAGGTGAGAAGCTGAGCTCCCAAAGGCATTAAGAGAAGCCATTTCTCTGGAAAAGCAGATTCATCACCCATTCTTTCCCTTCAAGTTTCTCAAAATTAATTTAAAACCGGTAAAAATTTGATTCAAATTGAACATTGAGGCAGAGCACAAATGCCGTCAAGTGAGGTTATGCAGCAAAGATCTGCTTTGAGAGTCTATAGAGAAAGGCAACACTTATCTCCCTAAGGGTCCTCCTTAGTGGATGGACTAACAAAATTTGGCATGCTTTGCTTCTCAAAGTAGAGTTCTGGATAGCATGAGGCACTGACTAGGAAGAGTGGCCCAATCTCCACACCATCTGAGGAAGGGAAGCTGCAAGGACTCTGAACACAAACTAGCTTCATATCCAAAAGCTGAAATGCAGTAACTACCAGAAGTTTAATGGAAATGAAACATGCTGCAGGCTGCTTGGATCCTCCTATCTTTTGTAAAAGATATCACAAGGACCATACCTACAACAACACACTGTAATATCTGATGCTAGCTGCAAATCTGAAATGAAAAATTGTGAACTACATTTTATATTTGTGCAAACCCACTGACTTCAATTTCTTTCCTTTTTTTCTGGCTTGTCTAAAGCTGACAAGCACTACTAGCGGAATCTGGAATATTTTTTTTAAATGCTTATACTCATTTCCATTCTGGCCTTGAAGGCTCCCCAAGGTACAATTTGAACTGTTAAAAAAAAAAAAAAGAAAGAAGGAAAAAAGGAGCATCAGCTTTTTTGTTATTGCTTATTCATGTTTTTCACTTTGCAGTAATTCAGCATGGTAAACAAACATCCTCTTATGTACTAGTTTAAGTTCCAAATTTGGCAGTTTTGTAAACTAAAGTTTTATACTTACACCATAGTTAGGATAACTTCATTCCCTAATGGATACTAAACACATCTAATTACTCTATTTTTGAGCTGGAAGTGATGTCGAAAAATGTCTGTTCTTTCATTCCAGGAGCTTTCCAGCTGCAACATTTCCTACTGAATAAAACATTTTCAGTGACTGCCCATAAATAATACAGCACAAAGACCAATGCAGTCCCAACTGTACATAATAACCTCTAAATTCCACTGAGGCTTTTCTAGTGACATCATAATAAACTGCAAGAAAAAGTTGAAGATGTATTAAATTATAGTTTGGGTATATTTTATTCTTTTTTACACATCATTAGAAAACACAGACATTTGTCACAGCAATTTGAATATTTTTCTAGACTACTTCAAAACTAGAAGGGATGTGATTTCAAAGGAGAACACAGAAGCATATTTAATTCTTGTAAGGACAAACTGAATGAGTGAATAGATCATTATTATTTATTTTTCATGTATAAATTCCCATGTGGTTTCTTCACAGTCCTTAGTCAAATTAAAATCTTTTTAAGCTTAAAAAAATAAATAAATCAACTTTCCTCAAAGTATCAAGGTCAATGTTGACAAACATCGACACAGGATGTCATTTTACTCCCATAGAAATTTTGAGGGGATTATAATTGCAACTGCAGAGTCAAATGTTTGAGCTGTGTCAAAATACCCCAGCAGCATTGCATCATCTCAAGATCTGTTATTTAGAACACAAAAGAAAACGATAACCTGATTTAACTGGTAATACAAGTGTATCAAGGGAATAATTTGCTCATGTGACTTTAGTCCCTTTTATATATCTGTCTTACAGTATGTAGCCCTCTAATAGATGAAAATGGCAAGGTTGTTACCTCAGAAAGGAAGGTTAACAGCTGTAAAAAATTTCCAGTTGGGAATAAGTGAGGACTGGTAAAGCCTGGTCACTTTGGGCCACGGAACACCAACTTCTCCCTCCACCTCCATCACCCAAGAGCCATAACCATGCACTCAGAGTTAGGTACTGCTTCTGCTCTTGGGTCTGATTTGGGCTTCAAATGCAAATGAAACTTGTCTGCTATTGCAGATGTTTATTTGCCTGCTATTGCAGGTATTTACCAGCATATGTGAAAGCCTGGCCTGGTTTTAGCACCTAGAAAATACTCACCTAGAGGGGAAGTGCCTCTGTGCAAGTACAGTGACTGCTGGCACACAGTGGTGCTTGATTGTGACCTGTGAATTCACAGGGGGCCAAGGTTCCCCCTGCTCAGTCTGTGATAGTGGCTCACTGTCTCAAGAGGAATTTCAGAGAGATTTTGAAAGCAGCTGAACTAGAGGCAGGAAGACCTTAAGTGATGATACACACAAGTCAGGGACTTGAATCAATGACTGCACTGGGAAAATGGAATTTTCCCTAAGGTCAGTGTTGAGCCTGACTTGAAGGTCGGATCCTTACCTTTCTGAAGGAAGAAATATAGTGAATGTGCCTCTCTGCTTTCAAGTCACTCTATGATTTTTGCAAAGAAGGATATATTTGGTAAGGGTACCAAAGGGTAATTTTGTAAAGGGTAATTTTGTCACTCTCACATACTTTCACAGACTTGTAGCCTCAAGATAAACCTGCTATGAAAAAATGGCCAGCTGCCCCTCACAGTGCTTGGCTAGCTAATGCTTCACTGTATATTCTAGTCTCTGCTCTGACCTGTGAATGGGCACTCGAAGGTGATGGGTATCACTGGAGCCATGGGAGCAAGGATAACTCAGCATGCAGCTTGCTGAGGGAGAGGATACTGGAGTGCAAAAGGGCAGAGAGAGAGAGTAGGAGACCTAAAAAAGTTCCTGTGGTATGGAAAGATGACACGATCTTCAAAAAGGACTGGAAGGTGTGACAGAAAGAGTTCACCATAAAAGGGATAGGAGGAGACCAGGAAATTCATTTTAGGGAGGCATGAAGCAAAAGAACAAATAGGTGGAAAAGAGAGAACGATGTGATGTGTTTAGGCAGTAAGAGAGAACCTGGGAGCAGAAGTAGCAAAGATTACTGGTGACTGAGTTTGTTGCTGTTAACACATCTCTGCCTTGGAAAGAATAGGTGAAATCAGCTTTCAGCTCCCCAAGCACTGAAGAAGCATTGTGTTCTTCCTGACCAAAGTGTCAGAACATAAGCATTGTGGAATACATCTGAATGGAAAGCAGAGCTGGAGAACACAGCAACAATTTATACTTTGCCATTTCAAATACTGATACTGCGTGGTCATCTCAAACTGAATCACTTCTTTCAAAATATGTATGTGTGCAAACCTACATATGTATGTCTGCCACATGGGAAAGTATCTGCTAGAGGCCAACAATTCAAATTCTAAAAACAAAGTGTCTCCAGGGAGACTGACAGTCTATGGTATATTGTTATTTTTTTGAACTTTTGAACTACTTCTCAGGAGGATAAAAGCTTATTCCTTTCCTCACATTTAAGTAGAATATTTATACCCCTCTACATGTATATTTATGTTTGCCCTCCTTTCCCTTGAATCATTCTTTATCAACTTACTGGATGGAGTTCTCAATGCGTGTGATGGTGAGGAAAGCTGCTAGGTTGGCCGTGTAGGAGGAGATGACAATCAAAGCAAAAAGCCACCAGGCTCCCATCATCAGTCGGGTTGCCAGGGTTGTGTATGGAACCTCTCCTCCTGTGGGGAAGAAGGAAAAGCAAGAGTTTTCATTTGGCAGAGGAATGCTCATGCATTGCTCAGGATAACCAGACCCCAAGGTTAACAGTGTAAAGCAGTTCATTAAAACCTGGTGCTTCAGTAAACTGAGAAGGATTTGGAGCTGCACTTTCTATGCAACAAAAAGCACTGAAGGAAGCCCACACTGTCAGCTGTCATTCCTGTATTTAATCTCTTTTGCTATTGTGCCTTTAATTGCAGTTCATCTGCCAGTCCTGTCCAGTAATGGAAATAGACTTCTAGATCTCAGAACAAAGGCAGCCAAAGTAAATTCTTATAATGTTCTTTCCTTAGAGATCTTATCTACAAACCTTAATTAAGTTTTTCATTCATGCTGGGGAACATAAAGTCAAAAAACCCCATCAAAACACAATTAATTTTCAGAGTTCTGTAGGCAGGCAGATGCTCGTGAGAATCATATGTGTGGGTACAACTTGCTGCAAGTGAACTTGGATGTGCAGGAAAAAAAACCACATGTATTGAAGAAGAAAGCAAATATTATTTTGTATTTCTATGGTTGCTTTCCTTTAAAATCCAACTGCCATGTGAACAGAACATGAGCAGCAATTAAGCCTCCTGGGATGAGCTGCACACCATCGATTGTATGACAAGAGCCTAGTAATGCAAGCCATGAGAAGCACTAGTTTTTATTCAAATAGCTGCCCCAAGACACACTAATTTGGAGTATTTGCAAGAGCACTTTCTGTTAAAAACACAGAATCTCAGGTTTTTAGAGGAAGGAAAATGTTTTTTTTTTATCCTCCTTTTGTCTGCAGTATGTTTTGTCACAGCTACAAGTAACGAGGGGGGGGATAGGTGAATGCAGCAAACACCCACA
This sequence comes from Rhipidura dahli, assembly GCA_013399225.1. NCBI lineage: Eukaryota > Metazoa > Chordata > Aves > Passeriformes > Rhipiduridae > Rhipidura > Rhipidura dahli. The sequence goes on from VXAC01002191.1 coordinate 436,331, forward strand.
GTCAACTGCTCAAGATGTTCACCCTTCTTCTCTCCCTCTATTCACAGCAAGTTGGGAAGCTGACATTATTTTTGAGGTATCTTTCTGAGATGTAAAATCTTATGGTGGTACAATGCCTGTGATTTGCAAAAGCAATTTGTTACCAATTCAATCATCTGTATGTAGTTTGTTTTTTACTTATGTAAAAAACTCCTTAATGTTTCCAGAGCAAGTAGGTTTAAGGGAATACAAATTACAATTATTCCCATTCCAAGAACAAATAATTTTCACTTATGTACAGAAACTGGGTCTTTAATTAATGTTGTCTATTAAGGATCCTCTCACTGCTTTATTCAGAATTTTTCTTACCCAAACCAAACACTGGGAACTCTGCATTGCCATACAAATTTGAAACTTTTTTCCTGCATCAGTGATGTGGAATTGTACCATATGTGAAATAACAATTGCCTCCATTAATTTATACTTTCAGTATACAAACACTGAAATGCTTTGCCTTTTGAGAATTCCAGAATTGAAAGACAAAATCTGTTAGACCTCCTTTTGTTTTATTTCCAAGATGCCATGTAATCATCTGAAATAAGAATCTGCTGATCAGATTGGGAGATTTCATTTCAGTCTAAGGATCATCGAAGGTGAACACTAACTTCAACATCTGAAGATATGGATTTCTCTGCTGCAGAAAGTTTAAATTATTTTTAATGGAGTATCTCTAGAACAGTTTTTGCCATGTCTTTGAATACTTAATTTAGAAATTATTTCTTATTAAAATGAAAACAGCAAGCAATTATATTAATTTATCAGAAAAGGCTGTTTGCCCTTTTAGCTTTCTCGTGTCAATCCCTGCAGATAATCTTCATACTTAATTGAAATGGGTAGTGTGATTGACAAGAAGCCAATGATGTTTTTGGACATCCTTGCATTTTCATTTTTCAGCTTAATGAGTGAAACTCTTAAATTCTCACATTTTTGAATTGAAAAATTTCAGAAGAGAGAGGACCACTGAAAGTCACACACCTGCCTTCTGCTTCAAGCAAGGATGCTGTGCATCGAGTGAACATGGAAGTCACTTCAGATCCCTCAGCCACAGCATTCCCTACTGTCCATACAGCTTTCCCATACTTCAATAAGGGTGTCCCTACTATTCACTATTACTTTTTCCTTTTCCACCTTATGTTAAAAACAGACTTTAAAACCCACGACTGCTGGTTAGCCCAAGCACTTTTATTTTATTTAGGTGTTTGTGAAGCCTTGCTCCTAATTCACAGCTGTATCTTGTATACCAGCAGTCAATAAATGAAGCTTGAGGACCAAGCTTGTATCTAAGTACCTGTATAATAAACACATAGCAAAATAGTTCCTCACTACTCTAACAATCCTTGAACTGAAGCTCCTTAAGTCATCATTTCTAAAGCAGGGCTGACACCCCAACTGCAGAGGTGCATGACTTTTAAGCAGTACAGGCAGGGTACTCCACCTTTCCCAGCAGAAGAAGAAAAGAACCAAAAATCAAAGGAGACCTTTTGCTGCCATGGTATCATTTCTTTGGCATCTATTAGGAGACTTTATGCAATACAATCTTGTTCCATTGCACTGTTTGCTAAGACACTTCCTGCACCATGACAGCTCACCTTAAGAAAGCTCACTCTCCCCAATTTTGTTCCTGGGGATAAAACCTTCTGAAGTTTTCTTTCTGTCCCCATCCACATTTTCTCAGTGCAGAAGAGTGCCGAGTCACTCAGGAGAGCAGCAATCCCTGGTTTTCCATTAACATTACCATGACAGAGAGCTACAGACCTAAAAGATACTGCTCTTGACTTTAAATTAGTGTGCAGGAGGGACAGGCATGAAAACCTCCCCAAGCTCTGCTTTCCAAGATCTAGGATGAGTTTTGGGTGTGTTGACATCTTTATGGGTGACAACACAGTCAGGTTACAAGAGGCTACACACAGGACACAGAGAACAAAGGATTTACTATCTGCGTATCACCTGTGTTGTGGCTACAGCTCCCAGTATGAAACATCTGACACATGATGTGTGCTAAAATCACTTGGAAAAGATCTAATCTGCCTTTAAAACTTTCAGATTGCATGTGCAGGAAGGGCAAAATATTTTCCAGGGTAAACTGAACTAGAAGAATCAATCTTATTGGGAGTTTTCTGAAAAAGTTGAATTACTGGAGAAGTCACAATGAAAGAAATTACTTTTAATCCTCCCACTCTCATCTAATGCAGCTCTGCTTCATCAATCCTAGACCATTTTAATGCTGGCCTACTTCAGATGACAGGCCTAGACTGCAACTTATCTTATAAATTTCTGTTTATTCCCATTTCTTTCCAAGTGCTTCAAGCTAAATAGAAGGCAGGAAAAATAATGCACTGTCTTGACAATGCAAACAATATAATGCATAATTATGACAGACCTAAATACCAGGAAAACCCCAACTTAGAAGATAAAATGTGAAACTATACAATTACCATACACATTTTTACTTTAAAAAAGAAAAAATCTTCCCTCATTAGCAGTCAGTTTAAAGGCTTCTTCACGTCAAAAATCACAAGAGAGGAGTACAGGCAACAAAGAGGAATGAAATCACAGCACAAATGGGCAAACTAGGGAAATTGAGGATCTCAGCCTAGAGAGATCTTGGTATTTTATAATTCTGGACTAAATTTGAAGAATTCAAAATGCATAGGCTCTTTTTCCAAACATCTTGTTCTCAGGAATTTGTCAATTGTTTGCCTGAAGAAAAACTGCAGTGAGCTGAATTCCTGTGTAAGGAGTTTTCTAGATAATTTAAAGAAACATGAAAAATATGTTAATTGTGACTGTTTTGTGGAGGAACTGTAACACTATCAAAATAGAAAGCAAGAATCTCAATTGTGCTTTGAAAAGGAAGGTGAAGAAATAATAGGGTGGGTTATCTGGGGATATTTTGATTTTTCTTGCAAAAATTCTATCCACATGCAGTGAATTATTGGCCTTTGGTAAAAAAGCTCAAAGGACTGGGAGTTGGCTGCAATTTAGCCTTTAGCCTGTTAGAACAGTCACATCAGTTATGCTGTGCATCTGCAATTTCCATAAATAAAGAAGTGTAGATGTCTGTTGCAAACAGTTTAGATCAATGTATGTCTTCTGTTTTCTTTGTGAAAGGGACATTAATAGAGAAAGGGTGCAAGGGAAGTAGTTTGTATTAACACAGAGGAAAAGGCACTTTATATTTCCACTTTTTACTGCCACAAGAAACAAAACCTAAAGTTTGACTGAGCTCTGTGATCTTTGCAAAACTCTGCAAAGCAGAGCTCTTCAAAGGCAGAATCTTTCAGGGCATTAGCTATTGCTATTGTTCTGTTAAAAACTTTCTTGATAATATAAAATCTCTCCTGTTTTCAATTGGAAATGTTCAGTTCAGTATAGGACAAAAAATATTTTACAGTCAATGAAGCCTATACCTATTTCTACCAGCTGTGAAGTAAATGCAGCTTGGAACTTGTCAGGAAATCTCTCATCGTGAATTTTTCTTCCTTTATTTTCTTTTTTTTTTCATCCATACTTCTCCATTCTTCCTTGAACTTTGCATGTATTCCTTTCCATAACATTTAAGCTGGCATACCATAGGCTGAGCTTGTAATATTACATTTTGTGCTGAAGTTAACACCCATTGACCACAGCAGGCATGATGGATTATTCTACAGGAGAATACAACCCCTTGAATTGGTAATGCCTTCCAAATAAGCTTGTAAATCAGTGGCTGAACTCCCTATCCTTGCAAATATTGGCATATTGCAGGGGTTTGGGAGTGGACAAGGAACTGATCACGAGGCAGGGCTGGCAGCCAGATCTTACAAGGTGTGGAGAAGTTTGAGAGCCAGCTACAGTTTTTACTCACCACACCACCTGTTCCTCCTGTAGCATTTGGTTTGTATTAAAATACAGTGATTTTTTTTTTTTAAAAAAAATATATATATGAAAAGAGTCATTCAGATATTTTGTTTCACATTTCTTCCGGTCTTTACTTCCTAAAGAGAGAGCTCTGCATCTACATATTGATACTATACTTTGAAAATACTCCAAATACATTAGCAATTGCTCTTTGAGTTCATTGGAAGTAGTAGGATTGGAAGGGAAACAATCTTTTTATAATCACTAAAGTGATTATAAAAGTTTCCATCAAATCCAAATGATAATTTTTTTTTTTAAATAAAATAGTTAAAGTCATGTGTAGACATTTTTAATGTTTGTATCTTTTGAAACTGTTAAATGTCTTTCTATATTTGTTAAGTCTTTCATCTTGTTACATCCATATATTAAGACGGGAGAAAAACTTCCACTAAAGCTTCAGCTGGGCCTTTAGGTTTACAGTAGATTTTTGGGTCATCTTTTTAAAACCTGACCAATGTTCTAAGACTCAAATCAGCAAACAGAAATCTTGGAAGCTGCACAGCAAACTCTCTTAAATGTTTGGGTGAAATTTGTTAGAGTTTGCTGATTTGAAACTTTCTGATGTTAGTAGCTATCATTTAACCTCCACTACACAGAAAGTATTTAATATTCTTTTTCCACAAGTACAGAAGAGAAATATTTATTGCCTTTCTGGCATAAAGATTTTGAATGGTGTCACCTTCACCTAATGCACCAATATCAGTAAGGATTTCCATACCTCCTAAGAAAGTTTGCAGTGCCCTCATTCCAGTTGTTCTCAGCTCTGCCTGAGGGTACACTTCCTCCCCATGTAATTTTTCTGCTCAGATTTGTAGAATTTAACACTTTGGTGCAACCAATGTTCCTTTTCCTTTCAATATACTCTACATGTGCATTCCAGATGCTTCAGCATGGGCAGCTGGAGGCTTGAAACATCCATCACTCAGCCTGACTGCCCCTGTTACACCTCACACTTCCCCTTACAGGCGTTACAGATGTGCAATATGGGAGCCATCCTCCACTCCAGGGTGGTTTGGTGGCCTGCAGCAGACACTGTTTCCCATCTCATTTTGTGCTCCAGTCTTTAGCACACAGTCACAGAAAAAAAAATCAAAGTCAGTTCTTTCCAAGTTCTCAACTTCTGAAATACCGAATGCTGTTTGGCATAGTGCCACCTTCTTCCCCTTTTGCCCACCTTGTCCATCTGACTTTCAGTACTTCCCACTAGATTTCAGAAACACCATGAAGACCAATTCTATATTTCTGAGTCTGACTGTTTTTGTTTATTATTCAGATTTCTCCTGCTGGTCTATAGGCAATTAAAGAATGTGTTCACTTTGTCTTTTGGTTCTCTGATTAATTTTTTCGCCCCTTAACGTCTTATTTCTGAACTAAACAATCACTTACTCTTGCCATTTGCTGTTGTTAGTGTAATGATCCCCTGACTAATCTCATTACATTTGCTCCCTGGAAGATTGTTTTCTTTCAGCTGGGTGGGAAGCACTGCCCTCACTGTACTCCCAGAAGGGAAGCAATGATGCACAAAAGAAAGCTTTCCTCATTTATTTCTCCCCTTTATGTGACAGGGAGAAAATCCGAGACTATCATTCCTCTCCTTCAGGCTTATTTCAAATCATTCCTAGTTATCTGAAATCTGTGAAGGAGTTTGAGAAGCTGCATCTTATACATGCTTAAAGATCCTTATCAACATCTCTGGAAGCCAGCTAACCCGAGGGCATATGCACAACCTTGTACAGGCAGGATCCCCCAGCCTCCTACCACGGAGGCCAGGCACGAGCCAGCTCCAATCTGAGAGAGAGAGATTGCTGTGCTGCCTTGTCACCCTCTGTCACTGCCAGCCAGGAATCACCTCCAAGCTACATTTCATATCCTGAAAACTCCCTCTGAAAATCCTCCATTTGCTACTGCTGTGTATCTGTTTGGATGTGCCTTTGGCATTTGACTCACGCACTAAGGCTCATTGCTTAGCTCTGTTTTCTCGTTAATAAAAAGAGATTACCCATGCTGAGACTTCAAATGCTGGGACTAATCAAGGACCAGTGGCAGTGCCACAAAACCCTCATCAAGTTATAGCCCAGAGAACCCATCTCATAAATCTGGTCAGAGGGCCTTGACATACGACCTGATGGACAAGTGGAAATATCCACAAGATTGACCAAAGGCCTGCTCACAAACTACTTTGCTTGAAATACAGCTTCTTCAGTTTTGTTCTTTGAAAATATCCTCTCCTAAGCTAGAAAATCCTCTAACATCAAGGAAAGAGCCAGTGCTACCCAGTGCAAAGCAATTCAGCCTACTACAGCATCGCACAGCACTGGGTTAGTAACCTACAGAGTTTGTAAGCTCGAGTCTCTGCTATGTCTGTTATCATATTATTTTTCCATCTTCAAATACCCAGCCTGCCTAACTTGCTGTTAGTGTCTGCTGGAACTGCTTCATTCCAGTGACACAGGGCTAATCATCTGGCCACCAGGTTCCCATGGAAAATTCTGCCAAGATACAGCAGGCACTGTCAGACGTCCTTGAGGAAAATTTTGTTTGAAAATTACTCTATTTGCAGCAGTCTGTCAGATGCACCACTTCACTACACGCTTCCCTTTCCTCCCTGGGTCTAGTTTCTATACCACAGTGGTTAAAGGGGCTATGAAGATGAAAAATAATTTGTGACAATAGCACTCCTAAGGGCAAACCAAGGAGGGCATCCAGAGGTAACACACCTGTAGGTAAAAGGGAGTTGTAACCATAAAGGTCAGCTTTAACTCTGTCTTAACCCTCGGGTACTGAACACACTCCTTTTATAAGGTTCACCATTTCAACTAAGCTGTGACTAAACAGTGCAGGATTCAGCCTGAGAATAATCTATATAGAGCTGTGCTCTGCCTGCTGCTACTTTATGAAGCTGCTGTGTCTTTAAAGTTGTAAAACTATTCCATAAACCAAACTCTATTCCGCCCAAAAAAAATTGCCAGGTTTGCAGAGAAGAAAGCAGAGAATGAAAACTGAGAAAATTTGTTTTATGGGAGAAGCAATAAAGTCAAAACCAAAATCTAGTTGACTTTCTTTTAGGCTATTTTAAACAGAAATTCAAGCCTCCATCAAAAAGGAGAGCAGTACAATGACAAAAATTTTAACTGACTTTTTCTATTCAGAGATTTTTAGATAAAACCCAAACATTTAAATATATACTGAAAGTATAAGAAAGGGCCTAATAACTACATTCCAGTAGAATGGGATCTAATGTGATAATAAAAAGTCTAAACTCTTTTCAGCTGAGCTGAGATTCCAATTTTCTGCATCACTAGCAATGATAATGTTACACAAACAGTGTTCAATCATTAAATTAATTTCCATTAAATCAATGTCCTTAAAGGCCAAACAGTCCTTTAATAATTACCTGATTAAAGTGATGTTAGCATAACATATTAGTTATAATATATTTATAATTCCCTTCACAACAATAAATTGTTTTTTTCCACCCACCTTGCTGAAAGGGTGGCAATAATGCAAGAGTTGGGAAGGGAAACATGTCATATCAACCATTTAGCAAATGGCTGTGGTCTAGCTTCTCCTGGTGTCTGTGATGCTTCAATAACATACATTAATCAGTTTTTCATTCCTATTATGCAGTATTTACAGGGTGAATCTTCAAGATCTGTAGAAATTAATTCCTGGGTCTTAGGCCTAGACCCAAGGTTAATGACTTATTTTAGTTATTAGCAAATTTGCAGTGGTCAGATTCTGTCTTTCCGTGGAATTGGCAAAATATATTTTTGATTGAAAATCGAAGCTCACAAGAGATAAAAGAAATGTTAAAAACATTAGTGTGCATCAATATAATGCCAATACATTGTAGTGACTTGCAAAACATAATCAGAGAGAGAGGGAAGTACCCTTTACAGTGCTTCTTAAAGCTCTGGAAAATGTATCACCAAGTATATTTTGTTTTGCTCTCCTGCTGCCATTACAAAAGAGGAGCAATGACTGCAGCTAAAATGAAAATGGAGGCATCTAACAGGACTTGCTGAAGTCCTTAGAAGAATAATAACTAGTCTTACACTACAAGCCTGAATATCCGAAAGTGCATCTTTTGATATCTGTAACTCTGGTCACATTGAAACTGTGAGGCTTGCTGTCCACCTCTCATCAATCTGCTAGACAAAATATACTGTATTTATGCTGCTAAACAGCACTGGTTTATTAGATGACTTAGCAGGGTTTCAAATTTAATTTTGGGGTTGCCAAATACATAACCATAAATAATTGTGCAATAAGCCCAGCAATTTTACCAACAGGTCTTTGCAGGAAAAAAAAAAAAAAAAGAAAAAAATTCTTTGTTTCTACTTTAACACATGTGGCAATAATTTTACAGAATATAATTATTAATATACACACACACCTGGAGACAAACACACACTAGAGCTCAATGTGTATTTGCAAGAAACAAAGGGAGCTGCTGGGGATCCTCTTCAGGAGCTCTGTGATGTGATGTGTGCTTTTAGGATTGCACTTGGTTGCATGCCCTGGTAAAGGTGCTATTTGCAGCCACTGGGAATGCATCAAAGGGATGTATCCTTGCTAGTATTTTACAGGGTATTGGCACTGGATCTTAACAAATAGCCTTGCACACTGGAAACATTTAGATCAGATTTCAAGAGATGCTGAGACCCAGTCTCTCAATTACTAATGGCTGGATTCAAATGCTGCAAAGCCTCAAGCAATCAGCCACAATTATCATCTCTGGTACCTATTCCTAAGTGGCTAAGGAGATAATGTGTGTGTTACTGTCACATTGAGTTTACTTGGTGTGGCCTTTCCATTGGCTACTGACAGGGTTGTGCATAGCACCTTCAGGAAGAACTGTGCACAATGGACTGCAAGCAGACCATCTGTACAGAAAATTAGCATTGAGCTAAGCAACGTCATTTATGAGGTATTAGCTGAGAGCCTATCAGAGAAGATATTGTAAATATGGGAGAGAGTCCCCTTTGGCTGAAACTGAACAGCTGTGAACAAAGAGGAACACAAAACAATGCAGTGTGACCATAAGGACAAACCCTTATGCCAGTAAAGCCCCCACATCCTTTGACAAGGAGTTTTCCCCATAATCTTTTTACCTCTATATAATTCTGTGACTCAAGAACTTAGGGAGTGAAGGGAATTTGAAAAAGGATTACACACTAAAAAATATGTTTTTGCTTGAATTCTAGAAGTTATGAACTCTTTTATAAATCTGTTCTTCCAAGATTTCCAAGCATCCATCAGTACAGAGTGACCCCTGACTACTTCAGAGGCAGGTGAATCACAGGCATCTCAGATACCTTAGTTCAGTTCTCGGGTCACTAATTCTAGTTATCCTTTAATTTTCAGAATGCTTCTCTGCAATGAACTCCTAACCTTATAGAATTCGATCATCACCAGTGCAGGAGCTCTAATTATGTTCCTAAATAAAACATTTTAAAATTTAGACTAAAATTCCACTTCAGGTGTGTCCTGTAATGTTGTTATCAAAGTGATCTCTAAACTCAGATGACCTGATGTAGTATTATGGCTGTGAGCAGAGGACAGAATGAAACCCTCATCCTTTTAAGTATCACAGAGAAAAATGCTATAATGTCATATATTGATGAAAATCGCTAATACAAATGCGTATGTTTGAAAGGTGAATAACCTGGTTTTCGCTGCAAATCAGCTACCACCCTGCTTAAGATCACAACTCAGGTTTTTCAGAAGGAAAAAGCAACTTCAAAGGTGACTTTACAGGATAGTGAGGATTTTTCTCTTTGGGGTTACAGAAATAAAAGAAGCCATTGTAAGAAGGAGGGAAATGCTTATAGCTAAAAATGTTCTACTAGCAAATATATCTGGGCATGAACAACGAACACCCCACTCAACAGATTTATTATCCCTGTTCCTTAACAACCTGTTTGCAGGTCACTTTCTTTCCCTTTTATTGCTACCTTTACTCTGTCCTAGCGTGGGGGAAGAAGAGTCTTCAGTCAAAACCACACGTGTTCCTTCATCTCCCTTTTGCCTCGTAGGTGAGGCAGCACATATTTTTAACCCAGCCCCATCTCACCAACTTCAAAAACACTGAAAAGGTAAAGTTCTACTTTAAGATGTCTCCATCCGCTATGGATAGAGGAAGAATAAAAATTGAGCAGCAGGAGATTCCTACACCAGGATGCTGGTACAATGAAGGTAACCCCCTTGATTTGCATGCTGGGAAGCTGACTAAAAGAAATTACAAACAACTCCCCCCCCAGGTAGCCCTCATTTTGCTCTCATTTTAACATATTTGCGGAGACTGGTTCTGCATCTCAACAGTCAGCAAAATGAACAGGTTTACAAAAAATCATTTGGTAGCATGTTTTATTTCACTTCTTCATTAATTTTGGTCTATTCCTTTTGTAAACACTTTCATATTACAAGATGTAATACTAAAAACCCCTCAGCTGCTGAAGAAGGGAGACTTTCCTGCCAGCAGCTTGAAAACCTCTTTGCTACTCGTGTTTTTACAGCTTTCAAGAAATTTTCCTGGCACCTACCCACCAGCTGATGCTGTGAAGTGGATCTGCATGGGTGGGTGCAGCTATGGCACAGCTGTTGCAGAGGAGGGACTCCTCACAGGGCAGAAAATCAACAGAAAACTACCAGGGGCTGCCTCTAAAACCCATGTTTATCTGGTACCTTGGATGTCCTCAGCTGAAAAAGGCTGATCAGTGTGTGGATGAAACTGCTGTCAACCCAAGCAGAGGGGGAGCATTTTTAATAAAGCTAAAAGTAATTTCTTGCTTCCTCCCTACCTTAAACACCTGGAGTTGTCAATTTAAGTGTCACCTCCTGTGCAGGAATATCAAATAGCAGGACAAGACTTGCCTCTTCAGCTTCTAAACATCTCTGAAGATAAAACTGGGGGTTATATTATTCCTCCATGCAAGAAACACTCAGTTCCTGACTAAATTGTTCTTTCTCATTTCCTCAACTGAATGCATGTTATGCACAGGTGAGCCCTGAAAAGTCAAAATTGATTACCCAATCTGAATCTAACTTATCACACCTCTTTATCCAATTACAGCATATATTAGAAATTATAACAATTAAAGAAACTGTTCTGAGTAAAATATTCACTTGTTTTTGAAAAGAACACAGAATGATGGACAGATGCCATGCCATCCAATTCTACTTTCCTTTTACCTCCTTTGGTCTTGATCAGCATTTATACTATAGCCAGTCAGACATTGCCTTCTCACAGTCAGTCAGAGCTAGTCCTAGGCAATTAAGGAAGTTTTTGGGCTTTCTCACTGCCATTCATTCTTGTCTTCACAAGTGGTATATCAGACACAAAATCTCTAAATACACTGCCTCATGTACCCAGTGCTATTACTCGAGCAACCATGTGCAGAGGAGATGTAAAAATGCATTATTTAAGATGCTTCTGAGAACTGCCTGAATCTTAACTTCAAATTAGGAGAAAATCCAAGCATACCCCCTAGTAGTTTCACACTAGTGATATCACATTGCTGTAAACAAACGCCCATACTCCAAAAAATCTCCAAATAACCACTTATTTGGAGCATGGTTATTCCTTGGAATTACAATTTCGAGAAGAGACCATCAAACAAACCTCTGAAAGGACATAAATCTACATCCAGGGTTACAAAAGTGTACCGGGTACATGACAACAACTCGCACCGTCAGTTCCAGTGATCATTTGTGGTTTCCAAATTCATACAGGACACAATTGCCAAAATGTATTCATTTTTTGATGCTGTCAAAAGGGTTGGCCAAACCAGTGAGATAGGCAAAAGAAGCTTGGGTACCACAGGGCTGCAGTCCCCATTTCAGAGAGATGGCTTTATGAAGGTAAATATATCTACTGATACACTAGCCTAGATTTAGTACAATAACGTGAGGATTTGAGGACTTTAAGGTGGAGCTATCATGTCACAAATAAACCTGCTGGTGTATGAAGTTTGTTTCCTAGCATGTTTGGTATCTGACTTATCATTTTCCCAGCTCAGTGCTGTGCATTTTAGGTTCAGCAAGTCTGCTCCCCTCACTACACAAATATGTCAAGACTGGCATTAGTTTGAAGAGCAATTAAAATTATTAATTAATGAGACTGGCATTTAACTTCTGCCTTCCATCAGAAGATATAAAACATGTTTTTATGAAGGAAGATGGGTAATATCTCCATTTTACAACTAAGAACTGTTATCTAAGATATTAAACAAAGTTTCTGTGGTCAGCCAGAAGATCAGGTGAAGAAAACTAATTAGGAACTAGGTCTCAGTCTTAAAGCCTTTATACTGCATCATTTTTGTATTTTTAAACATACCCCCCCCCCAAATAAATCAGGTTTCACTCCTAATTATTACATATGAAGATACCATTAATTTCTAACACAATTTTTCCAGAATGATTCTAGAATTTTCCTCTGAATAATAAATATTTGATTGTTGTATAGTTAATTAAGAGAAAATGTCACTAAGAAAAGACGTTGCTACAGCATAATGGTTTCCTGCTGATAGGGATATGCCGAGAGTGGGATAAGCAAGATGGAGTAATTTATTAAGCAACAGCAGACTCCAGGCAGTACATTTCAGGAGGATTATATCACACCTTGGGTGGTAATACAAGGAAGAAGACTGAGAATTCTGAGCAGCTTTAACCATCTGAGAAGTATTATAATGACTTTGAAGTGCTTGGAGGCTGTTTTATTGCTCCTGTGAAATGTAATTTACACAAGGCAAACAGCAAGATTTGCTCATTTACCAGGTATTATCAGCCTAATTGGTCATTACTGACACCACTGATGACCAATCAAAACCTCCAGTTGTGACCAGCATTTTAAACAAATATGAGTGGATAAAAAAATGGCCCACCAGTGATGCTTTTACATCATCCATTTCATAACTTTGCTAGATTAAGCAAGTGTATTAAGATCGCTGAAGAAAATTATATTTTTGCAGGTAACACTTCAAGCACTCATTATCCTATGGTCAAATTCTATTTGTAAAACTATAATGAATGTTTGTTTTGTTGCAATCACTAAGAAGTGATTAACTCTTGAATGATTCAGCCATTTAAAAAGATATTTTACATTGTAGCCAAAAAAAAAAAAAAA
>VXAC01002191.1:449423-531375 GCA_013399225.1 Rhipidura dahli
AAACAGAGCCTTGGATCTTTACCTGCATAATCTAAAATCCTGTCAGGCCAGCTCAGAAATACCTTCTCTTACACAAAAATTCAAAGCAACAGGAGCAGAGTGTGATAAGATAGAGACAAAGTCTTTTATGATGTCCTTCACATCAAATACAAAACATTGTAATTTTCTCTAACTTCATTGTTCTGTCAACATTCAGTTAAATTCTATTATACTAAGGTAGCTCATCACTGTATTCCGAAGCAAAATTTGAGAGGCTGCCTTGAAAACAAAGTCCCCTAAATCATTCTTCTGCAAGTCCTTGGTAAAAATTTATGCAGCATTTCACCTGTCTCAAAAACTGATCTATTATACCAAAAGGGTAGGGAATAACTCTAGATCTTGAACTTCTGTTTTTTTAATCATTGATTTTCTCCAGTGCTGGTGAGAGCCGAGTGGTCCCTAGAGTGTGTTGTAACAAGAGCCCCTAATAGGAAGCTAATAGAAAACCTTCAGGAGATTAAACGAGGTTCTCATCAAGTATAAAAGTCACCAGGCTATTGCAGCAACTTGATTTAGTTGATCTCGATTAAGACTTTAGTGAAGTTTCTAGAAGCACCAAATATCTTCTCTGAGAGTTCATATGGCAGGTTCCCAATATTGGCAAATTCTAATATGGGCAAAGTTTGAGGGAGCAGAAACAATGCCACGGCTCAAAAGAAGGGACTGTGGTTGTATGGAGTAGTATGAAAGCTGAGCAAAGAGTGCATAATAAATCATTATTCATATATCACTAACACTCTTTGAAGTAGAAAGGGACCTTGCCAAACAAACCCTGCCCAAGCAGGGCTGCCTAGAGCCAGTTATCTGTCCAATTGAGAAAGGGTAATATCCAAAAGAAGCAAAATACAGAGCTTTAGCCACTTTGTTTTCCAGGATGAGCAATAGGAAAAGAACAAATTCAGAAGCTGTGACACTACATTTCAAGACAACTGCAGTCTTCCACAGTCTGAATCTAAAATTTGCTTCGTCTTTAGAAGAACAGACAATTCAGAGATAACAGAAATTATCCTAACTACTCATGCCTGAATTCTGACTTCAGAGTGAGAAGCATTTGCCTTTAATATAATCCACATCAGCATCACCATGATCACCTAAAAGTCTCTGCCTTCCTAGTGGTCACAGATTCAATGGGTACATTGGGTAGGAAGCCAAAGCATTTTAGTGCACTGCCTGCCTGGTTTTTGTTTGTTTTCTTAATAATGAAGGGATTGAGTACAGGATAAAATAACCCACTTGGCAGTTTATACACTTTTGTATTAACTGAGCCTCCCCAGTTACATTACAGCCTTATCCTCATGTCTCTCAAATATTAAAAAAAGAAAAGAGTATATTATTTTGACTGATCTCTATAATAAATGAACATCTAATAAAAAGAGAAACTTAAAATATACTTCTATATTACCCATCTGAAAATGGTGCCTAGAGTGCCACTGAAATATGGAGGGAGGAAATTGAAAACCAAGTTCAAAACTTAAGTTAAAGTGATACAAGCAGCTGTGACATTAAATTTCAGTCTACCTTTAAGGAAGCAACTAAAAATAATTAACTTTTGTAACTGAATATGTAACTCTAAATATTGTAAGTGAATAATTATAGATCTGACTCAAAAACCACTGGATTGACTGTGTTGACTTTTGTCAATAGACAATGACACAGTATTCTGGTGTTTCAAAAATTGCAAGAGGTTAAAACTCATTAACAGCATTTAAACAAGACATCAGAGTCAAGGATGAACAAAAATAAAAAGGGACACAGGGAACTAAAGATACTTGCTTAAATCTGCCAAGTTTTTAACTCATTTCAGAAGAAATGAACTCTTAGTTTCAGTCATAATAGGTTATGAGTTTCCTTAAGGAATGACTTGTATTTTTTTCCACTAGACGGCTCTTTTGTCTTTAGAGCCATGGCAGGTCTGGAGCCAGTCTGCATGCTTGCAAATTTTTCCTCTGTCTAGAGAAAAGAAAGAGAAGATGACGCCACAAATCACTTGCTAGCCCCAAACAAAGAATCCAGAGCTATCAGAGCACAAGCAATGCTCGGTTCATGCAGTTTTGTTTCTGTCAGCACAGGACATAAAAGCATCTCTGGCTCTATGTTTTGATAACAGAAATGAGTACCTTGTCATGCTTTAAATTGTTGCTGAAGGACTTCTTAAGTGAACCTGACAGTATTTGAAATGCCCCATGCTGCTGCACTTAAGATCTGCCAATCACAATTAACAGCAACAGATTTACTATTCCAAAACAAATAAAACCTGCAGTTTTTCTGCTGAATGAAGAGCTGATGAACGAAAACAGAGGCAAAATTACCACAATAGCCAGTTACCCTGTCAATGAAAATTATTGTCATTTGTCTGTATTCACAAGGATTAGTAAACAATAATGCCCCAGCTAATATAGTTTTTGTTATATTCAAATTGAACGTGAAATACAGGCTGACTTTATAAATGGATCTCTTTTGTACTGAATTTCTGAGTTCTTCTGAGTCTTTATGTTTATATCAGCCTGTAAGTATCATATATTTTGGTATCAACCCTTTTCAATGTGTTTCATTTTTCCTTCTAGCTAATTCAACACAGTTCTGCTTGTTCTTTGAAGGAGACGTATCTATAGCTTTCCCTTACTCAGTAGGAGCTAAGTGAATATTTTATATTGTTCTGGTGAATTCTATAGAGTTTTGTTGAAAGTACACACAGTAGGGTGGTAAGGTCTCCCTCTCTCTGTAAATAATTCCTCCCACCTTCCAATTTTGTGAATTTCTTTTTCTGAAGTCACACAACAGTTTTGGTGCCCCCACATGCTTTGAAGCACCAGCAGGTTTTACTTAGTTGCACCTCACATCCCTCTTACCACAGGGAGTGGATGCAGATCTGCTCAAATAAATTCCTTTTCTTCCTTTTTTTTTTTTTTTTTTTCCTGTTGAATTCTGCTATTTTTGTCACCTGGTCCTACTTTTCATCTAACTTCTTTCTCAACTTCATGCTGAATTCAAGGCTTCTCTCTTTTAGCCCTCCTTAAGCACTCATTTTCATTGAATGGCCAAAAAAATCCTTTTTTTTTCCGAGCTAACTGAGCATCTACCAAAGGGCTCCATTGTGGGCCACCACTCTGGACCTACGAGTCTGGAAATTTCAGGAAATCAGGCAACACAGGCTTCCTTGGATAATAAACATGAGGCAAACAATTCAGGTAACACTTGTTCAGACTGAAGTGTGTTAAACCAGCTGTGCCTCCTTTGAACCTTTGCTGGGCAATCTCCTAGAAATCTTTTAGGACTCATGTTGGGAGTACAGCAGGGATGCTCAGGCTAATAAACCCGTGTAGAATGACTCACATTCATGCAGTAACAAAACTAATTCACAAGTCCTAACCTAACAGGAGGACAGATGTAATGATTCTCGTTCTGTAACACACCAACTGCTCTCTCACAGCTGGATTCCCTAAACAGTTACACTGGGGATGTTTTGGACAGAAAGAAAGCTTTATAAACCCACACATACACATTCAAAAAACTTCCACAGGTCTCAGCTACTCTGAAGTCTTTGGTGTTATTTGAAGAAAAACAAAAATAAAATCACAAAAACCCTGAAACAATCTCTTCAGCTCTCCTCAATTGACCATTACTGTTCAATGCAAATGAGAGTTTTAAAAGTAATGTCTCTATGCTCATGTGTTTAAAATCACCCCCCTTGTGGAAAGTCTCAGCTTAAGCTTTTCTTCTTTTTTTGGATAGTGATATTAATTTAGCTCCCCCTGTTCTAGGAGTTTCATACTTCATTTTTATGGATACCTTTAGCTTTTTATGGATGCCATCAGGTAGTTTTGAAACAAGAATAATGGAATGTTAAATAACATGTTGCCAGTGTTCGCTAAATATGACACCTTTAGCTACAGTGTTCCATCCAAATTCAGGTTAAAATACAAAGAACTGTCTGTGAGTTTGGGGCTATAGTGGCCATGGCTCTTTGTAGAGCAGATGTTTTGTGAAATTAAAACAGGAGTACCTGCAGTGCCAGCAGTGACTGAGGAACAATTACATGGATAAGCAAGAAGGTGTTCATTCTTTTTTGCTGTTGAGCATTATTATCTAAAGCCCCTTTTGCTCTTATGTTAAGCTGTGTTTCCTTATTCCACTTTGCATTACAACCCCACTGTGTAGACCAGAATCCTCAGTAGTATATACCCAGCCCAGACCTGCAGTCCCTGATGTCTTTAGGATGCATGATTAAAGCTCTGCCAGAAGAGCAAGATTGTTAAGGACTTGGGAATATAAGCAGAATTGAGGAACAGCCTGGGCTACACCAGGTGCTAGAGGGGATTGAGAAAGCGACCAGGAAGGCCAGAGAAGCTTGAATCTAAACATTATATAGGAAAATTGAAATAAATCAGAAGAGGGAAGAAAGAATATCCAACACAATAAAATCATTTAGCACTGCTGACTAGTCTAAACTTAGTTCAGAATCCAAATCCCAGCATTCTCTGCCTACATAAGAACAGAGTACTTGTTAATGTTGAATAATTCTCCAGCAAATGATGAGCAATACTTCTTTTTACTCAGAGAAAAATTGCCTTTCTGTAATAACAAAAACAACAAACCACAAGCTAGCATTTAGTGCTGTAAACTTCTCAGGGTTCCCACAGAGGGCAGCCAAATATCTAGGAAATCTTTTAGCACAAGGCTTTCCCATTTTCCCAGCTCCCTGTGGGCTGTGGGAGGCAGGCAGGGAAGAGGCAGGTCTCTACAGCAATGGGGAGCATATATAGGTTTTCCCTTGGAGGCAGAGCCTCCCTCTGTCTCTTACCTTGTTGCACAAAGGATCCATAGACAAACCACATGGAGTTGTAGAGAGTTGTAGACGTCATGGACCCCATCTGAAGGCGCGGGGGGTTGAGCCAGTTCAAGAGGTAGACCAGGAGCCCGACCAAGAGCACCGTGCCAGCAATGCAGGCCCACAGGGAGAGGTCAAAGGGGGCCAGGCAGGCAAACATGTCCACTGTCTTCTCTGCCTTCCGCAGCAGCACGCCCACCGAGTAGTCCATGTAACGTGTGGTGAAGTCCACCACGTTCTCCCTGTCCGGGGTGATGGTTAGGGCAGAGATCCCTATGTCAGCTCTCTGAGGAGAGGAGGAGAAAACAGTGTGCGTGAGTAGGAGTTACCAGAAAGGTCTTTGTTCCTCTGTGATGTACAGCAGCTAAGCTTAGGGAGAACAGGATGCCAACACCAAGGTCTTCAGCATCCTATATGTGAGCACAGAAAGGTGGCAGGGTAGATATGCCATGTGTCTTATCTTCTGCAAGCAAACCTCACTTGGTGGACTCTGGCACATTAGCTCTCCTTGTTGTTATTTTCCAAGAAATCAAAATACTATAAATACAGGTAATACCTGGAGGCAATCTACTTTTTGGACATTTTTGCCACCTTGGCTTACTAAAACATCACTGCTGTTGTGGCAAAAGGCAGATTTTGTGCACAGCAGAATAGTAACCATAGGAAATTAGTTGCCTTATAGAGCCCAATTTATAAAATATTTTCATGATTTGATGATCATGAGAATGGGGTGCTGCCCTAGGAGAACCTGAAATTCCATGAAACATCAACATTATCTGCAAAGTCTAAAGTGCAGAGGAGCAGATACTGCATGCAGTTGCTTTACTATTAATTCCTCTCTATCCTCCTGATAAGCAATTCCTCCAGCAATGCCAACCTGTCTTGCTACTAGCTTGGACTTACTGTGTGCCATTTCCTTTTTTTTTTTTTCTGTAATTTAAAGAACCCATTTCAGATGGAAAGAGGATGAATAACATTTCTTGGTCTAATAATTGTATTTCACAGTATGTATTAGGTGTCCAGGGACACCAGGTACAAATACAGCAGGTGCTACTTTACTTTTTACAGGTACAATTAGAACTTCAGTGAAAACAGGAAAAGTTATTTAAAGCAGACACATGAATACCATTTTAAAAAGCCCAAACACTGAGCAATAAGACTGTCAATTCTTGTTGTTTTAATATGACAAAAGAGTACTTAAAATATTTAAACTTCTACTACCTTAATTTAATCCATTTTTGTTCTGCCTAGAGCAGTGTGGAGCCCCTTGGAAGGGGGTGAGGAGAGCACAAAAACTTGAAAATACCAAGTCAAATTTTATTAACTCTCTTGAGTTTCCTTCTTCTTCTTCCTTCTTTGGTCTTCTTGACCAAAGAAAGCAGAGATTCCTAGTTCCTTAGATACACGATACAACATATTGAGTGGGAAGGTATGGCAGCTGAAACTGATTAGAAAATTTTGTAAATCAACTGGGTTCTTTTAATATGCTGTGCAGAACACTCCATGGACCATGGTACAAACATACTCCTAATCACAGTCCTTTTAAGACTTCAGCTTAAACGATGTTACTTTAACTTTATATTGATTGTTCACTGGCTTGAGAAAGTGGCAGAGCCTAGCTGGAAGCCTGATGATTTGGGCAAAAAAGGGTTTGAAAATATTGATTTTCTTAAAAGCTATGAATTAGAGCTTCAGCTTTAATTTGTGTGTTAAATTCTCCCGTGTCATAAGTGAAGCTGTGTTGATGAGCACAGCTGAAAGTATGGCTTCATGAATTCACTTCAGGTCCCTTCCTACCAAATTCTTGTGAGTGATGATTGAACTGCCCTTGGCCCACAGGCAGCAGCAAACTCAGTCAGTAATTAGAATTTTCTATGGAATTGTTCAGGTTATCTGAGTCTCTCTATGCTCTCATTGTGTAATTTATGTTCAACGAGTGACTCAAGTGATTCACAACATCTGCTGACAGTCAAGTCCCAGCTCCAATGAGCAGGATGCAAACCAGCCAGCATTTTCCACAACTGTGAACATAAATATGTTTTAAGAACAACTTACAAATATAAAAGTCCAAGAGTTGTCAAACAGGAAATTACGATTGTATTTAATGAATAGCATAGGTTTGGGGCTTTTTCCCTGAAGGCTTATCAAAAAACAAAATAGGAATTTAAGGGTAAAGGAGGACATGTGGAAAAAAAAAAGTCCTAGACTCAGCCTCTGCTCATTAAGTTAGTTGGGTTATTAATTATCAGCATATTACTAAAATACTTCCCTACCATACTAGATCATTGAGTTTCTCATTCAGCTTGTGTTGTTGTACAATGCTTTAAGATTTTCTACTGAAGAGCAACATACACCAGTAAAGATACTTTTACCAAATAATAGTTGACTGTATGACTATTAGAATTTTTTTCTGCTTTTACCCCTCTTTTTTACAGGAAAACATTTTTTTCCCCACTAAATACTTTGAAGAGCATTAAAGGAAAAAAACAAACCACATGGAATCTTGGAAAGACTACTTCTAATTTGCGTCTCTGGGAAAGAGTCTCTCTGCATTCCCCAGAATTATGGTTCCACTCCAGTTAACAACCAACTATGACAGTGAATAATATTGTACTAATGGAAATGGTGCATTTCCTTTGTTGTACTGCAGCAACAGTAGTGATATAATTAATTATGTCTTACCACTTTATATGCTACATATGTAATTAAGGATTTGAGGTGACCTCAACTGCAGCCTTCCAGTACCTGAAGGAAGCCTACAAGAAACTTGGAGAGGGACTTGGATGGAGAAAGAGCTTTTTACAATGGCCTGGAGTGACATGATGGGGGGAAATGTCTTCAAACTGAAAGAGAGTAGGTTTAGATTGGCTATTAGAAATAAATTCTTTACGGTGAAGGTGGTGAAGCACTGGAACAGGTTGCCCAGAGAAGCTGTAGATGCCCCAACCCTGGAAGTGTTCAAGGAAGGACTCTGAGCAACCTGATCAAGTGAAAGATGTCCTGCCCATGGCAGTGGGGTTGAAACTAGATGATCTTTAAGCCATTCTGTGATTCCATATGTCTCTATTTCTTGAGAGGTAGTAAAGTGAAAAACAGAAAGGAGAGAGATAAATTCTGACTTAGCACTCTGATGTTAAGCTGTTTCAAAAAAAAAAAAAAAAAGCTACACTGATATATGACAACTCATATTCTTAACCCACTAAATTGGATCATAAATACCAGTTTCCTGGAAAACTGCACTTTAACCACAAAACCAAACTTAAGCTTCACTTGATACTTGATTTACTGATAGTGAGCATTCTTGATTACATATAGATTCTGTTACCTTGTTTCAAAATTGGAAGATGAAAAAAATTAAATGCTTGTCATTAACATGTCATATTGGATCAGAGAACACATCGGTTTGAAGAAGTAAAGGTTCCCTTAGTGCTTTTGAGATAGAAAAGAAATTGCATGCAATTATGTCAATATTTAGATCTAGAGCTGCCAATCTGAATTATAAACATGTATAGCTCTCCACTCATTAAATTTTTGCAGTGCCAAAATCAAACAAGCATCATATGTCTTACATGTTTCTCATGAATGAAACTGTGACTCCTGAAACAGATTGAAAAAAACAGCAGAGGGCATTATTTTGCTCTGTATGACCCGCACAGGAATTTATATTTATCTTCCTTAGCAGCAGTTCTCCTGAGGCCATTGTAGAGCAACATAACCAGAATGAGAAAATCCAAAAGAAATGACCAAATGGGTCTGATTGCATTGCTACTGGTGTCACAGAACCAGTTTATCAGCAAAGCCTAGAAATCCCTGAAATGTCCCAAAGCTACTGCTGCAGCAAGCACATCTCATACACGTGGAAAGCAATCTTCTGATGATTCCTGTGGTTCATGATCAAATTCAGGGAAAATAAATGGAACTATTCTAAACTGGTCCTGTGAGGAGCTTCATTTTATCCACTTTCAATGTTAAATCAAGTTTCAACATATGCTAGAAGTGATAAAACGCAGTCCCACATTACACAGTTATTAACGTGGACATGCAAAAACCAATCAGAGAGACATTTTTACTCAAGTTAACACACAGATCCAAATAATTCTCCTTTTACTCAGCTATTATTTTTTCTTCTCACTTTGTCCTTCCTGTATGGTTTTTTCCATCTTATGCTACCCCCCCTTGGGAAGGTGCAATAAAAAAAGAGCCACTTGATTTGCAGTTTCTCTTAAAAATGGTTAAGAATGTATTTTGCCTTTTCTGATGGGCCTAAGTGGAATCAGGCTGTTTTCCCTATGCTCTTTGCTTCCTCATGGTTCCTCATTGGAAAAAAAAAAAAATCCTTGCAATCAAAGAAGCATGTGAAAAGCAATGGTTGATGGATGTGAATATCACCAGAAAGCCCAATCATGCTGGAAAGCCTACAGTGCTCTCCCAGAAGTGGCATTAGCCACTTCTCTTGCCTGTCACACAGGCTTATCCCTCAGGCAATCTGGATAGACAGCAACTAAAGGAATCACTGTGAGACGACACAGATAATTAACAGCAAGAGAAAGATTTGTGGTGAAGCACTGCTCCCTTGAGATGGCTTTAGCCTCTCCACGGAGGGCTGCTGCTCTCTGAACTAATCCTGTTTGCAAGATGAAGCTCTACAAGATGCAGTGAGAGCCCTGGTCATTCTTCAGGAGAGCAACAAGAACACCACATGCTTCTCTCAAAGAGCATTTATTCTCTGAAGACCACCTAGTTCAGATGTTAAGCAAGCAGAAACCTTTGTATAGCATGGGCACATGCAGGTTATTTTGACTAGAAAAGGTGCATAGACCAAATCTGTACCTAATATAGGTCTTGACAGTCAAAGGAGGGGAAGCTTGAATCAGTTTCCAAGTTCAAATTAAAGACCACTTACTATGTTCTGCTGCTTCCAGCTCCTATTTTAGCAGCCAACAGAAACCTTGTCTTCAAAGCTGGAACAGAGTGAACCTGGCACAGGGTCATGTCTGCAAAGCCAGCTGTGGGCCCAGGGCATGTACTTGGCACAGCTGGCTCCTGCCCTGCCATCCAACTCTAGCACAGCTGCTGCAAACAGCATCAGCCTGGGGCTGCTCTCCCTGATAGCAGGACCTGCACCAGAGGCTGCTGCACACTGAAGATGGCTCATGCAAGCAGTGAATATTGATTTTGAACACAGAAATCATGTGGTTGCTACAGCAACTGCTATTTCATATGGCTCATCTTTAGTGGCCACAGACACCCTTCCCAATGAGATGCTCCCTACAACTACCTGGAAGGAGGCTGTAGCGAGGGGGGGAATCCATCTTCTTAGTAACAAGCAATAGGACAAGAGGAAATGGCCTCAAGTTGTGCCAGGAGATGTTAGGAAAACCTCATTCACTGAAAAGGTGGCCAAGCATTGGAACAGGCTGCCCAGAGAAGTGGCTGAGTCACCCTCCCTGGAGGGATTTAGAAGACAAGTAGATGAGGCACTTTGGGACATGGTTTAGTGATCGACTTGGCAGTGCTGGGTTAGCTGTTGGACTTGATGATCTCAAAGGTCTTTTCCAAGCTAAATGGTTGTGTGATTCTGTGCACTCAAAAGCAGAAGGCAGCTATTTTCCATTACCCTTGAGTGAGACTTGTCTCTTGCAGAACTCATTCCTGGCTGACATACTAACAGGCAAAGAGTACTCCCACTGTTTCTGGAATTCCTCCACTTGTTGGCCAGACTATCATGTAAAACGTGGTTGGGAAAACAAGGAAATGCTGTGTTTCAGACAGGTTAGGCCTTTAATTTAAAACCATTCTCTGCTCTTCTACTTCCCCTTATAAAGTTGCCAAGTGGAAGGAAATTTGGGGTCTGGGAGCAGAACTCAGTTCACAGTAAGTAAGAAAGCAGCCTTTCAAGAACAGCTTGCACTTGGTAAGGGGTAGATAGACACTGGCTGCTAGCCCAGAGGTTCTTTTGCCTTGAGAGGGACAGAGAATGGGAGAGAAGGACACAGTAAACCTTTACTGCTAATTAATTAAGTAAGGGTAAGGAAGATGAAAAATTACACAGTGCCACAGTATAGGGAAAACATGGGTTTTGAATTGCAAATGCACTTCCATTAACTCTTCATGCACTGTAATGGTACAGAAAGATTTTATGTCCACAAAGGCTCATTTACAGCAAAATCATAACAGACAGACTGGTAAATCTTTTGCACCTGAAACATCAATTTACAGATTTGGGTGGTTACCACCTTCAATGAGCTATTAATGAGTTTGAATCCCTGCCTGCCAAAGGGACAACAATGCCATACATGCTTTTACTTTGAGCCATTTCTGTTGTTATGAGTTCTGCCTTACAAATAATTAATTTCCAATAAATAGAAAACATTCCAGGCCCCCTTCCATTTCCAGACCATCTAAGATTAAGACCCCTCTAGTCTGTGTTTCATAGTGACCTGATGAGTACTGTAGAGAGTGGGGTGTAGCATAACATCAGATTTAGAGGTAGAAAGAATGGTTAAAAAGAAATCAGTGGGCCACTGTGGTGCTACCTCTCAAAAATAGATGGGGAATTTTTAGTTGTCAACGTTTAGAAGATGAAGGAAAATCTACTTTTCTAGCTGTGTCCAGCTTACCATTTGTGAATATGCAATTCCACCTTCCAGCTTCATAAGGACATAGGGAAAGGGCAAAGGATGTTTATCATTACAGTGTAGCTGTATGGAAGGTGCTATGGCTATAGAATGAGTAGCTGTTTCTTTCCTTTCCAGCAGGCTTCCAGCTCCTCAGGAAGGCAGAATAGGTTAAGCCTATCAGTAATTTTTAACCCATGGAGGATAATACTTCCTTTTTCTTAAAAAAAAAAAAATATTATCTTTTCTTTTATTACAAGACTTAGGTCCATGATGCTCCTTTCTGTTTGCTATGCTTATGAATTAAATTCCACCTGCATATTTGAAAAACACTTCTATAGGCAATGTCTAAGTTATTTACATTAATATCTACTGCTGTTCTTTAAGGAAGCACAACAAATGTCAGTCTCTGTAGCTGTAAAAGCTGCCTCCACATGTTAATTAAGAGCAAATAAAATACATATACTCATGGTGCAAATGAGGCACCAGCAGAATAGAGTTTGCCTATTCTTCTCTCTGTTTGCAGGGAGAAACTGCAAACAAATAAAATGAGAGGAGCAGGCAAAAAGAAAAAAATGGCATATGCATTTGGTTAAATTTATTTATGATATATTATTGAACAATTAATGTCAAATTAAGTAGACTAAATTGTTTATTAATTACAAAATAGATGATATATTACTCTTGATTCATACATCTACATAATGTGTTATTATATATCAATAAAACATTTTCTGTTGATTATGTACTTCATGTATTCATCACACCAACATTTCTCTAAGTGCTATACATTATTTATGTAATGTATCACTAATTGCTGCAACACCAGTTTTTCCTCTTTTGAACAGCCTCTTCAACTCATTTGTGTCAGGTCTTGCCAAACTAATTAGGATAATATGCATCCCACAATTTGACTGCATTTAGATTTTACTTTGGTGGGAAAAAAAGAGCTTGCCTTGTTTCTTAAACAGTTACTAGCAAGTGTTATTTCTAGCTTTTTTTGGTACCGCCCAATGGACATTATCAAATGCTGGCAACATGCAAGAAAAAATGTGTTATCAATTATTCATAATAAAAGGTTATGGCTGATGCAAACAGAACATACCACATATTCCTTAGCTTTATCACACAGCCTAACCTGGTAAATTATTAATGAGCTTACCTTAAACACCAGTTCTCCTATCAGGCCGTTCCACGACCCATCATCCTGAGGACTCCCATACTTGTGATCCGGTGCTACATAAATTTCGTACTTAAAGCCAAGGTAAGTGGCCAAGGCCTCCAACACGTCTATTGAGAAGCCCTGATACTTCTTTGGTTTTCCCAGAACATTTTCAGACACCATGACAAAGGGTTCTTCCTAAACAAAAAACAAAGGAGGAATCTGTTAATAAAGCAATTATATGTCAGGTTTGGGTGCTGGTGGTTTTTCTAAACTAAAGGAGGAACTATTCAAATATTATTTATACAAAACTTTCCTGAAACACATTGTTAGCAGTGCCCCTTGCATTCTGTGAAATGCTATTTTGTTTTGAATTTCCTTCAACAGAGAAATTTTATTCCCTATTATATATTTTAGAAGTAGATCTTCTGCTGTAACATTTCGACTGAAATGCTGTTTAGTAATGCCTGCTGACCACACTTATGGTCAGCAGGACAGACATACACTCGATATCTGGCCATAAATATGGAGGATTCAACAGAACTCCCATTTTCCACTAGCTGGGCAAACACTGTACTGTAACTAAGGCAACCACTAATTCATGTTTTAAGGAAAGAAAAACATGGCAAAACTGAAACATGTATTGCTCTTGTCCTGCCACTGTAACCTAAATATAGGTTAGTTCAATTTAAATAGTTCTGTCCAAAGAAATTCCATTTGATTAGTTTAGGAATGATCAATTACAGGACTTAAGGTTGTAATTCTGTAAGAATTATTTAAGAGTTCTATATCATAATTCTATAAGAATGATTCCCAAATATTCATCTAAAACATGACCATGATAAAGGATACAGATAACAAAAGCTGATACTGAAAGTTCAGATTTCCAAAAAACATGTTTTCCTTCTTACTTTTCCAAAGACTTGTAATAGTTTTCCCTATTTTGTTATGAAATTGCCTAGCTTTGTTATTCTTTCTGTTGTGCAGTCAGTTTCTACACATTTCCCTTCACTTCTTTTTTAAATGATATACAAAGAGAGATCGTATTTCTAAGAGCAAAAATATCTATATTTGCCATAGATGGATTTCACTTGTGCTTGTTCTTTATTTTCTCTGAAAACTCCTGAGTGATCTAAGTAGAGCAAAATATTAAATCATCCCAAAAAGCATGGAGGCACTGTAACACCTAAGTGGTTTTTAAAATGTGTTACATGTTGTCATTTAATTCATTACATGGTGCTGTAATTTCATATGAGGTTAACAGAAACACCTTTCTGAGTTGCAAAAAAGTTAGTTCTGACTTGTCATGGCCTGACCAGGGCCAGCACATGAAACCACTCCCTGACTACTTTGTCCTAGTCTGCAAAACCCACAAGTATATAGAAGAAGAAAGAATTGATTTTTTGCAGTATTTCTGCCCCAAACTTTCATTGTTTTTCCAGTGGCATTTTTGTTGGTATTTAAAATATTTCTTTATTACTCTACTACTTATATGTGTAAAGTGCTTTAAAGCCAAAGTATTTTCCACATTTTTTTACTAAGCCTATGCCTCACAATTATTTTTAGCTTGTTGGAATGTCCTTCTTTATGAACAGGTGTCACTGAATTGCAAGCAGGATGTTCTTGAAATAAGAAAGCATTATTTGTAAATGCTTGAGTAAATATTCTCAAGGACAGCCACATGCTGAGGGTGCTGCAAAGAAGAAAGGATGAAACCAGAGTGCCCTGGCAGAATGTTCTTTTCTGACTCCAGGAAATCCAGAAAAAACCCCAAACCCAAAACAAGTAGAAAACAAACCGAACAACCTCACCCCTGACCAAAAAAAGAGAAGCATTAAGGGTGGACTGCCTCAAGTTATTACTTCTAGTTGTCAGATAGAATTTCTTTCTTCCATATTATCCAACATCAGTGAAATTGACTAAAAATGGAGGAGAGAAAGCAAAATGAATTTTTATAGTTTTCCAGTGCCCAGGTTCCAAGAACATTGAAGAAATTGAGACTAAGTTGATGAAAGCCTCTCTTAAATGAGAGCGCAAAATGAATTCAGTTTTGCTGATCACCTGAATGATTGAATCCTTAAATACAGACTAAAAATTACTGTGAAGAAATGTTCCTGCAAAAAATAAATGTGGTAGTTTATCAATCTAAACACAGTATGCACAAAATTCTAAAGATTTATGTGTACAAAGGATGTTTTAGAAGTTGATAATATTCATATTAGAAAGGATTAATTTTTATCACTAAATTATTTAGAACATAGTTGCTCATAAACCAATTTTCTACCCAGTTGCTCATTGTAGTGATTTAATACACTGTTTAAAATGCAGTTTGTCACAACTCATATCAGTCCTTTATTAAGCATTGCAATGGTTTTTGCTGTTGAGAGACTGACAAAAAGCCCTGATGTCCAGTGTTAAATATGTATATGTAATGAAATATAAGAAGTCAATCAGCTTTATGCAAAGCAACTAACACTGCCCAATTTTTATTGAAGTCTGGAGCAGCAAATAATTTAATCATATTCCAAACAGAACAAAACTAATCTACTGCTATGATTTTTTTTGGTGAAATTGTTTGCATTTCTGAGAATGCATTGAATGAGGACAAAAATATTTGTCTTGATATTTTGCCCTCACAAATGCTTCAGGCTGAAACTAGGCTAGATGTCCTTTTTTTTTCTTTTTTTTTGCACTTGGGTGGGTGCCATGGGAGCTATGGAAAGGTGTACACATCCCTACAATATGGATGTTAAAATGATTGTCTCCATCCTTGAGAAAGTTGAATTTGCTGAAAGAAAATGCACAAAGTAAAGCAACAAGGACAGTGATGAGCTTGTAGAAAATAAGTGTGAACACGGGTGAGCTAACTGATGAATTTGGAGGTGGAAAAATTCACCTGGATGATCAAAGTTCCATTCAACCCCAAGAAATTCAGGAAAATCCTGATACACTTTCTGTCCAAAGCAAGTGTTAATTCAGACTATATAAGGTCTTTATCAGAGAATCCATACCACTGCCATCCTTGGAGATGCTCAGAACTCCCCCGGTCACCATTCCAAAAACCTGCTCTAACAGCTACCCTGCTGCACACAGCTGCCACCCAAGGGTCCTTTCAAAGGTAAGCTGTTCCAGAATAGAGTAAAGTGATCCAAGGAAGGCCACTGCTCCTGCTTCTCCTTTTCTTCCTTTTGGAGACACCTCTCTAGGGGTCATGTGAGGCAAAAGCAGACTTCACAGCCTGTAAAGCCTGTGAAAGGGAGGCCTGGAAAAGCAAACAAGTCACAACATTCATGACTGAAGAGGGGAAAAAAAGAAAAAGAACAGGTTGGTCACCCGTAACTTCTTGTTTCGGCAAGGCTGATCTGCCTCCCTGAACCCCATAGGCATCCAATATATTTAGGGGATGGTTTTTCATCCAACCTCAATGGAGATCCTTTAAGAGAGGGGCTATTTTTGTTCAATGTTACCTTCAACATGCCCCCTTGTCAACTGAATGAAGCACTACTAAGCCCATGATAAGGGTTCCTTCTGAAAATAGCTCTACAATTATCACTGCCTGGCTTCTTCTTGGGATCAAAGCTGTGCTGCCCTGACCCAAAGGAGGATGGGCTTAAGACCTGGTAGGTTTTACACAGGGCTGTGGGTTAATGCTGGTGGACAGCTAAGCACCACACAGCCAATTGCACCTGCAGCTACATGGAAGTCAGCAGCAAACAGCTAAAGGTTATATTGGGTGAAGCTGTGTTTTTTATGGCTGTAGGAAGACAGAAGTCTGACTTCAGAGGTGATTATGTCCCCCTAGCAAGAGAAACTGCAGAATGTTAGACTGGCACATCTTAGGAAGGATAAAGGTGAACCCAAGATTAAGGCAACATGGCATAAAAAAGGGAAAATGTTGGGAAGATGACGTTGCACAAGAACTTCGGGGGAGGTAACTCAAGAAAATGTTTGTCTCCATTCATTTCCCTATTATCACACGTTTTAAGGAAGAAACCACACAATAAGACTGGTATAGGTTAGCAATATACTACATATGAAGACTGATATAATTTAGCATTCCCAGCACCCCTGGAAACTGATGTGAGATGGTATAGCATAACCTCTGGGTCCTAGCCATGCCTCCTCCGGTCTACTGCAAAACTTATCCCTGTCCTAGCCAAAACCAGGACAATTTGCTAAATGCTTCAAGAGCCTAAGATTTGAAAGTACAAAATACAGTTCTTATTTACTCTGATGAAATTCAAAGACATATCCAATAATTTGGATAAAATATCTGGTTTGAAGTAATCTTTTTATAGTCTTTAATATACCCTCCGATAAAGTTTAATACAGAAAGGAGAGAAAAGCTTTTGGGCACAGAAGACCTTCACGCTTGAAAACAGAAGGAGCAATACTCAAGCTAAATAGCAGAAAAGAATAATTAGGTTCAGTTTAACTTGGTTGTGTTAATTAATTAGACAATCAAAGAGAAACATTTGTTTGTAGCTGTGCGACAGATGTGGATGATAAAGTCGAGCAATAAATTCCAGCCTTAGAGGAGGCAGGGAGGGAGAACAAAAACATAATTGCTTTTCAGAAGTTCAGTTCCCTAAACCCAGAGTCTCTTTTTGGGACGGTTTTTAGCCAGAAGAATAGTGACTTTAAATTCCAAGCTTTGATAGTAATCTTTTAGTTCCTCACTGGAAATCAGGTTTTACAGGTCCAGTATTTTTCTAAAGATCCTCTCTTTTTTTTACAGAAAACTTTATTGAAAGAACAGAAAAGCCCCATTCAGGTCTTAAAGACAGCACTCTAATGAAATACATGAGAGGAATGAGAAAGTTGTATTCAGTGGGCTGTTCACAAGGAAGTTGTGGTCTTAGTTCAGCTGCTCATGATTTTACCCATGCCCACCACCTCATTATGAGATCACTGAATGGGCACTAAGGTAGATTTTCTCTGCAATTGCAAATATGGATTCTGTGGTTTTAAGTTGAGACTTCTTTCAGGACAGAAGTCATATGGAGCTATGATACACTGCTCTGCTGCGCTTATTTGTGAGGGTCTTTTGCTTGCTCTAAATATAAACATGCTAAAAAGCTAGGATGTACTTTACAAATGAAAAAGCAAAAGCAAAACAGATTGCTTTGGATTATTTCCCTGGCCAGCTGAATCCTCTTTGCCCCTTAGCATGGACAAAAAGACTCCCTAGTGAGGGCACCATACAGAAAACATAAACATACAATAAAGAAAATGTGAGAGAAACTAATCACTACTGCGATTTACAACACAAATTGAAGTTTTATATGTTTCTACTATGTTTAGAAGAATCCTCTGTTCAGTTTTAAGCCCCTCACTACAAGAAGGACATTGAGGTGCTGGAGTGTGTCCAGAGAAGGGCAACAGAGCTGGTGAAGGGTCTGGAGCACAGGTTGGAGATCTGTAGATGTGACACTATGGGACATGGTTTAGTGGTGGGCTTGGCAGAACTGGGTTAATGGTTGGACTTGATGATCTTAAAGGTCCTTTCCAATCTAAATTATTCTATGAAGAGGGTTTTGAAATTAGGTAATTATATGGGTGGTTAGAATTCATAAAGCATATGAAAATGACCTCTTGTGTCTACTCATCAAAAATTTCTGAACACAGTGTATTTATTCAATAGGACTCTGCATTCATTAAATTTTCCCTCTTTCTCTACTGAAAGTAGTGAGAAAAAAGAAAGCAAGAAATGAAGCTCAGTTGTGGGTGAGACTGTCAATCTGTGCTTGACACTGACTCTAGAAACAGTGGACAGGCACATTAAATGATTCCCATAGCCCAGGCTGAGCCTTGGCAATCTTGTGAAGTAAATATTCACTGTGACACTTTAAAAACTCCCATTCCCTGCAAATGTTAAGAAACTGCTCCCCAAACTAAAATTCACTCTTATTACTAGATTTCTCAACTCCCTTCCAATGGCTGCTGGATGGCCAAGCACAGCCATTATAACCAACAGGAAACACTAAGTCTTGTAAACTATAACCAAAATATTTTAAAGCACAAGATGCTATTGTCTTGTTGACAGGCAAAATCACTCCTTCCTTGACTCATAAAATAATTAATGCCCCCATTTTAAATGTTAGTCTCTTTGCACTTCCTTCCCCAAAAGTTTTTACTGAAATATGCAGCCCCAAATACTTAATTATGTCAAGTGCTTTATTGACCACTGTTTTGGGAATAATATTCGGCTAGGAACAGCAGAGCAGCTTGTTATTTTTAATTGAACAATAATGTACATTAATTCATGTTAGAATCAATGACCAAAATTTAACTGAAACATTTAATTCTTTCATTACAGAAATTCTCCCACTATCAACAGCTATAAAATTCCTGCAAAACATGACACAGTCCCCACCTCTCTAATGACACTAAAACATAGAAAAAGGATTCAAATCTACAAGATCTTGGATAATTAAATACTATACTCATTCAATATCCTATGGTGCCAATGGGATGTGTAACCGTATTGGCACTGAACGCTACCAACCTCTCTGATCCTGTGCTTTTCAAACAGATTGATTAGAAAGTCACTTGTACTGACAGAAAAGAAAGCAAGAAGCCAATTCACATCCCAGAAATGGAATACCATATTAAGGGGATTTTAGATTTGGCCTATTCTTATGCATGCCTGTAGTCTGTCACTTTTTTTGACATTTTTATTGTCATCTTCAACTAGACATTAAGCTTGTTCTTTCAGTTACAGTACTTTAAAAAGTATTTTTTCCTCCTGAGGGAATTGGTAGCTTCTGGATTCATTATGGTCTTTAGTTTAGTGCTATTTACCAGAAATGAATGAAGGATATTAGTCCCTCTTCCCAGTTCCTCCCCTTTCTCAGCAATAGGACTAGGACTTCTTTCAAAGCCATCTGTGGCAGTGGTCTATTAGGATGCTGCCAAGCTTTGTGTGTATTGATTTTAATTCACAATAACTTAATGCAGGTAACAGCTCTTTCTGGACCATACGACAGGAATATGGATTGAGATTAGAATTGATTGGAATGTTTTAGAGTACATCTAAAGAGCACAATGGGTGGCTTTAATGCAGGTAGTTCAGACACTTGAATTAGCAAGAGTGTGGTGTGGGTACATGAACCTGCTGGGAACAACACTGTACTCCTTCCAGCAGCCTTGCAAGGGCTCCTGTTCATAAGGAGCTCTGTCACACAGTTCACCTCCTTTTCTGTCTTGCATAGTATGGAGGGATAATTACAGTCAGAGCAAGAGCCTCTTTCTGTTTTAAAGTCAAATTTCCGTGAACTGTGAGAGTTGCTCTGGAATGCAAATATGCCCACAGAGCAGATGGGCAAGGGTCAGCAAGAAGATAAGAGCTGAGGAGCCCTGAAAAGTAGCCCTTGACATAGACATGAGTTAGGTTGGTCCTACCAGGCTTCGCACTGCCCCTACCTTTCTGTCAAGCTGTGGCCTCAGCAAGTTCCCAAAACATTTGAATTGCTTGATATCCACCTTATCTAGTATATAGCACCTGCTACTTTAGAAAAATGGATTGAAAATAACAATAAATGAAAAAAAAAAATGGTGCTGGGTTTCCCAGCAGGCTGTGAGATTAAAGCTTGTCAAACAAATGATCACAGTAGTGAATAATTGTAAGGTTTATGACCTGTTCTAATACAAGCTAGGTAGCTCAAAGGGGCATAAAGCAGCTATTCAAAAAAGCCTGGACTGTCAGTAGCAGTTTAAACTTGGGTCTTGTACAGGTTTGGTAGCTGGAAGAGGAATAGAAAGACAGGTTCTGCCTCTATCAAGGAATATTACTTTCTGCTCTTATAATAATGATTTTAATTATTACTATTTTGGGTACTATAGTCCAATATACCCATACAGAGAGCAATACATAATTAAGTATAGTACATGCCTTAATTAAAATTATTTTTCTTAGTGCAGAGATAGAGCTGCCTGGAGGAATGAAGAGACTTTACAGAAGTACACAGCATACAGTTATGAAAATGGGGAATGGGATCGGGACTGCATAAGAAAAGTGATCACCACAAATATTGGGAGAACATATAAGAAGCATTATCTATGAGCCTATTCCACAATATTACAAAATATTAATTAAATATTTAATGAGGTATCCAGCACATAATCTTTCCTAAAGTTGATCCTTTTTGTACAGTCATTCACTGATGTTTTTCTTCTGATATTTTTAATCCGTTTTTGTTCTGACATTTTTAATCCTTTACCACTTCTGACTGTTTGTTTCTCCGCATATGCTTAAACATGGTCTTAATTCATCTTTTTAATGCCTGTCCTTTCCCCAGTCACTCTGAAAGTTACTCCAGCTTCTTGGAAAGAACTGTTATTTTTTACTTTCTTTAAGCCAGTGTTGGAAGTCAAATCCCAAAGAAAGTTTCAGCTTTTAAAACCAGGCCTTAGCTTCGTATCTAACTTTTCATCTTCTCTCTGAGTGGTAAATTCAATAGAAAAAGGGACTGAAGATGCAGACCTCCTGCCAGCTCATGTCCCTAAAGACATTGTCTACTTTTAAATTCCTTTCTCTTCTAATCTGCACAACAAATGCTCATGGATTTAATACCAACCACTGAGAATTAAACTAGTCCACACATGATAACATTTTCCATGGTGCAAATGATGTTTCTTAATTAATTTTTCTTTCTGTGCTCATCTAACCTTTTGCTAGTACTTTCACTAAATCACATCCCACAGTGCCCACCTGCAGCCAAGGGTGACCAACCTGCAGCTCTGTGCAAGTAAGCCAGGTAGCAACTCCCGAGGTACAGTGTATAGGGATGGATGGCAAAGCATAATTCAGCATGGCTTGCTGTTGTTGTTCTCTCCATTATCCTGCCTGCCTTCTTAGAACCCTCCGGATATGAAAATACATTCCTGTTTGAGAGCTGTTTTGAATTTTCATGTAGAGTCCCTAAAAGTCACGTAGAATCTTTTGCACTGTTAGGATATTATACCTTATGCACTTCCAGGAAAGGCTCTGTACTTTTCAGTCAAGGTGTTAATGCTCTAAAACAGGGAAATTCAAACTTTTTCCTTTTTTGAACAACAGGGGCTTTTTTAAAAATATGATTTTACAAATACCTGCTGGCCTATTCACTGTCAAATGGAGCAAATCTCATTCCATTTCCAATGCCTTAATATTCATATGAATAATTCAGTAATTGCCACAGCTAGTAAAATGATATTATGAGAATATCTGCTGTATTTTAGGTCTTTTTCAATAACACTGAACAACTGAAAAAGAGAATAGACTGAGACAGCCAAAATGGATATATAGCTAAATTTGTTCTTGGCCAATTGTTCATTCAAGACACTCTGAATTTGTTTGGAACTACTGTGCTGACCTTTGATTGAGCTACATTTCAGAAACTCAGAATACATTTCAGAAATTCACCACCAAGTGACTTGAACTTAAGAGCAACTTGTCAAACACAAAGTTCAGACTTCAGCTTCGTATGTGGAAGCAATCCAAGACAGAGACATCTGATATTTAAGTTAGACAAAATAAACCTTTTCTAGAAGTGTACAAAGTGTGGTACTAATCCAATTCAGAATAAAACACTGAACTACAGGTACACAAACATGACCATAGCTCTCCTCAGAATAAACCACAAAGAAATATTTCTTTTTGCTATTTATGCAAAGGAGGGTATTTGCATTTAATGCAGAGGAGCCAGGATTCTCTGCCAAGTGAAACCAGATTCTTTCCAGTTTGGGACTGTATTCTGCTGTACTCACAAAGAGATTTTGGTTTGGGTCTGCAGATACATAGCCCATAATTATTAAATTTACTTAGGGAAAGGAATTAGTAGATGGATGTGGATGATGGGAACTGAAGAAATAAGTCACAATCATTTATGATTTTCAGACTCCAGAAGGTTTCATTTCATTAGTATAATGGAGTATAAACCCAGGTGCTGCAATTTTCTATCCTCTCAAATTCTACTGCAATTTTTAGAATAAGTCCTTTTCAACCTGAAGGCATAACAAAATGAAATTGGAAGAGGAGAAGGTGTGCTATCTAGAAAGGCATGAGAGATTTGAACTGTTAACAAAACAAATTTACAAATTAATGCAAACTTCTCAACTCTCCATGAAAAAGAAACCTATTAATATTCAAAGGTACTATTATTTAATTTTAACACTTTTTTTCCCTGGATCAAGATCATACTGATAGAGACTGTAGAATTAATAACATAACTAATCATTCATAGTCTGCATAGATTCCTTACTTTTAACAGAAATGTATTGACTTAATTGAAGAACAGGGAAAAAGATGGAAGAGAAAATATAAAGAAGATCATCACTAAAATAAATTTAATTGGTGAAATCCCTCCTGCTCTCACATCCAAGGTAAGAGTCACACATGTTCATCACACAGATTAAATATAAATATCCAATTTTTTCCCATCCAGCAGATATAAGACTAGGGAGGAGACTGAAATGTCGTGTGCTCTGTCTTGAACTTGAAATGTCTGTTTTCATTTTAATAATTACTACAGAATCCTACCAGCATAGCTATTTTTTTTGTGTATCTTTGCCTGTTGATAAGTATTCATGCTATAATAACATAAAAGAAGATTGCTCTCTGGCAAGGTAACAGATAACTGGGGACAAATCAGGAACAGTGGGGAGAGAGGAAAAGAGAACAACTTTATCTTTCTAAGCAAAATCCACATATAATTTTTGTCAACAGCTAATTGTGCTGAACCAATTAATATGACTATCAGGGAAAACAAAGACCAGCCACTACCACCATGATGCTATTTTGATGAACATGCAATTAAAATATGATCTTCTCCCTCTCTGTTACTAGTCCTTTTTTTTCTGTGCATTCATCCTTCTTTGGCTGGCTTTTGCTGTTGTTGTTTGGTTTCTTTTTTTTTTTTTGTTTGTTCTTTTTTAGGTTTGTGGGTTTTTGTTTTGGGTTTCTTTTGTTTGTCTGTTGTTTTGTGGGGTTTCTTTTTTTGTTATTTGGTTCGTTTTGTCTTGTAGATACTATCACAGGAAGTTCTCTACTGTACTAAGAGCTGTAACAGAAAGTTCACCCTGACAGACAAAGGTGTTTAAATACCCATAAAATAACTGGAGGGGTACAAAACTGCTGTGTCTGGGGCGCTGACATGCTCTGGTGATTTCACTTTCCACTCCTGTAGGAGCCTCTTCCTTCATCATGCACTGTCAGCAATGCAAACCCTGAAAACTCCTCTTGTCTTCTTCTTTATAAACAAGTTCTGGGCCCTCAGACACTGAACTCAAACACAAGTAGATAGTAGCAAGAGGGAAATAGCTCAATCTAGCCTTTACCATTCTGCAGCCCTGGATCAGCTTTGTGTTTGGGCATTGGTCCAAAGAGGGCTGTATGTCTCTTACTATTTTCTTTATTTGTTTTTTTCCACTCTTAAACTTCTCAAGTAGAGTTTATGGCAGGGAATACTCATAACACAAAGTACCTTCTATTCTGGTAGACACTGTTCAGCTTTAAACCAAGAATTTTCCTGTGGCTGCTTAACGTGAGATGCCCACAAAGGGGAAGAACCTGGCTGAAGAAAAGCTAGGTTGGGACAGGAGATGTTTTACCAAACTAGCATTACTCGCCCTAAGCTGACCTTGAATATTTCCTGAGTGTGACAATATGTGTTAGAATGCACTCAGTTTGCCAAGGTGATTGGAACTCAATCATTTAGAGCTTCAGCTAGGTAACTTTAGCTAACAAGGCACTTGAAGTTGCCCTTTATCAGCTCATATGCTTCTGTTACCTAATTTAGAATGTGCCTGTGCAAGAAACAGGTTCTAACATGTTTGATTCAGTCTGAAATGCACTGTACTGATAAATTTTTTTTTTGTGGAAAATTATCCATTTTTCTGTGTTTTTTTTAAACCAGCTTAAATCAGACACTCTAGCACCAACTACTTTCTTGGTAAAATGAAGTGCTTAATAAAAGGATGAGGCATAAGGAAAAAAAATACATTTCTGCTAGTGCAGAATGTTGAGCATCTGCTTACCAGCACAGTCACCACACGCAGAACCACTCCTCGCATGTTATTCTCCAGCTTTCTGTCTGTTAGTGACCCATTCAGACCAGTGATAGGATTCCAGCAGCCAAGCTAAAAGAGAGAACAAAAATCATTTTCTCATTGCCCATAAAACTTTGCTAGTCATTCCTCTTAGGTGGCTTTAAGCAGGAACATATGAAATAAACAGAACACCGTCTGGAATCAATGGGATGGAAACTCAGGGAATGGTTTGTGCACAGATTCATCTTTAAATTGAAAATTAAGCAATTAAGGATATCAGTTTCTGATTTAAACTACCAGTGTGCAGTGGATGATAGCATCCAGTATTTGGGATTATATGCTTTGCTTTAAAAGAGGTCAGAGAGGACTTCTATATTACTTGAAAACATTTTAAAAGTACTGCAGCAGTAACAATATTTCTACCCTACTTTCAGTAATACACTAATTGGAGAAATAATAGCTACCATCATTTTAGCATGCTGTCTGCTCCAGCCCATCCTTCCTAGTGGAACTCTGACAAAAGGAATTACACCAGCTTTAATTAAAGCTTATACTACTAATTGCTAATGAAACAGCAGTGATTTTAAGTCAGGTTAAAAATCACATTTAAAGATGATTGAGGAAAAGACCATTGGATAGGCACACCACAGTACTGAGAGAGTACGGCAATAGATAATGCAGAAAAAGAAGTTAATTTATACCATTCTTTGCATTGGTACTATGGTATTTCGTGAGCTTCTGTGGATGAAGCTTTTGCTCAGGAATCTCTCCAGGATTATCTGCCTTCCAATCTGAGTTTAGTAGATACTGACTTGTAATTCAGCTTCTCTGAAAATATAACTTGCCTGTTTTTCCTATAATGGTAGATGCTTTTTTCTTTGAGCACAGAGAAAGAAATCAATCAACCACACATCATCTCTTAGCACCACATACCAAGATAACCAGTCCCATTTTTGAAATTCATTACCACACTCAGCCGGCCTGCACAATTACCAGTGTTAAATCCAAAACCCAGTAGAAGGACAATGACTGACTTCAGAGGGCTTTGGAGCAGAGTCTCAATTAAGGCATGTAAACCAATTGCCTGTGTAAAGCCATTACAAAGCCAAAGAGACAGGCACCTGCAGCTACCAGTTCTTGCACTGAATTTCCTTCTCCATGGACTGTGAATGAAACCCTTCCAGGGAGGCTCATCTTCTGACTCCTATTTAAAGGAGCAAAAGGTCTTGCTCCCTCTGACAAGTCAAGATTAACATCACTAGGTTATTCTTGGCTCCAGTGGCCTCTACTAAGACTATTCTCTTGGAGGTCAACACCATACACTGAGAGAATCAGAAACTGCAAAACATTGAAAATATTCCTGTAATTTCACACAGTCACAGAAATGGCAGGTTGCCTCAAACCATCCGAAAGCATTTGTAAAGAAGGGGAAAACCTCTGCTGATTGTACTTCATCAGGAATTTACAGAAATAATTATTTTCAGCTTTTGTGTGAAAAGGCTTTTTTTATGTGTTTCATAGATCTCTCAAAGCAAAACAGAAATCAAAGAACTAACTTCAAGTAAACATATTTAAGCATTCCAGAAGTGGATAATTTGAAATATTTGTTTTCTTCATTACACCTATTTTAGAGCAGCTTCTGTATTTTTTAATTTCAATAAGATTCCTATCAATTCTTTGAAGATGCCTCGTTAAGAAATGTGTGTCTCAAAAAGTAAAAAATAAAAACTTTCTACAATGCCACAGGAGTTGGGTTTGACTCAATGGTCTCTAAGGTCTTCTTCAGCCTCAATGATTCTATGTTTCCCAAAGGAAGATGGCCTTGAAGCAAAGTAGTCACTTCTCTCTGCCGCTTTCAGAAGTACTCACAGCTAATTCTTTCCCTTCTGAAGTCAAAGTTATACCATTGTCAGGGAATGAGTGGGAGAAATGCTGAGCATACTTGAAATCTCAAGTAATGACTGATTCAAGGACCAACTAGATCCAGAACACTGGAGAAACTGAAAGCAGCAACAGGATACAAGAAGAACCAAACTTAGGAGGCGTCATGTTAATCTCTTGCAATTGCTCATCTTTCCAATAGATGTTTCTAAATAAAAGCACAGATCACCCCTGCTTGGTTTCCCCACATCTGATCACAGAGACCAACAAGAGATCACACGAGCCCACTCTGCTTCTTCTGGACCTCCATCTAGCTGCCCACTAGTCCTGGAGGGACAGCTGACACATTCCAGGTCCCCACCACTCCCCTGGGAAAGCCCTGCAACACTTGGAGCTGAATAACGTGATGCTAAAGAGAATTGCCTACAATAACACAGGTAATGCAGCAAATGTCCTGGCACTGTACTCTGCACTTGACAAACCACTGACATCCTGTAAAGCCAAGCATTCCACAGGTCACAGCTCCTGTACAAAAACCAGAGAAAACACTCCTGAGATCAGAACAAAACTGCATTAAATTAATTTGGTGATTGTCATTCTTAGTCACACAAAGAAACTAATTAGAACTTAGATGCAATTAGCATAGCTAAATGTGTTGGATGTATAATTAATACAAAAACTCTGCTGCTTTTGCTGGAACTAAAACCTTAGGAAGTTCCTGAAGAGCCTTTTTATCCTTTTGAGGTTAAAGTCCATTTTTAATTATGTACATTAATGTGTATGTATTTATATAATTAAGTTTTTAGCCCAACCCTACCTTTTTTAAGGCAACCCCTCCCCACCAACATAACTGATTTCTGGAAATGCAGCATAGCACTAATTTTCCTTTAAAAAGGCACTTTTTATTTTCAATTACTGTTCATTTAATTTTCAATTCAATTGTTCCTTTATGCAGCTCAGTCATGGTGAAGACAAATGTGCAGTGTCTTGCCAACAAAGTTGAAATTGATTTTGAGTGGGAGCTGCTTACTGTTATTAGGAGAAAACAAATCAACATTTATTGATGACAATTTGAGCTTGTCATTGCAGCGAGGAGCAAATGTAAGTACTGCTGAAACATCGAGATAGGGGTGGTATGAAGCTCCCTCTTCAGCTTTGTCTCATTTAACTGCTTCTGCAAAACTTTTGCTTCTTTTGTTCTCTCTCTAATGGTTGAAATGAGAGACTAGATCAGACAATAACAGAATCTCACATTTATTCTGGAAGACTTGGGCAGATGGGTGATGGGAACCCTCTTACTGACCACAGTGCTTGTCATCTTCATACCACGTGAAATTTATCATTTATAGTGCTTTGTACTTCTGCTGCAGTTTATTTTATTTATTCTAATGACAGCTTTCACTCTGCTAGGTTTGATATAACATGATGAGGATGGAAAAGTTGTCCGTCTTCTACTTCCTTTGCTATCCAATTTGCAATCTCATTCTGTTCATCCCACATCCCAGCTTGTTATCCTCACTACCATCATTGCTGAAATGGGCTTTGTTCTGTTTTTCTGTCAAAGCCAAAAATTTACTTCCTTTCTTCATTAGAATATTTTGACTATATGAACGATGCGTTATGGAAGGACTTTAATTTGTGTTTCAATATTAAAGTAGGCAAAATCTATTTCATGTGTATTTACAAATTCATTATTTATAAGGAACGTGGAACACTAAAATCTATAATGCCTTTATGGCAGAGCTTACTGCCAGTTCTCCCCTACTTCCTATGTAATCATTGAACTCTGCTGAAT
This sequence comes from Rhipidura dahli, assembly GCA_013399225.1. Lineage (NCBI taxonomy): Eukaryota > Metazoa > Chordata > Aves > Passeriformes > Rhipiduridae > Rhipidura > Rhipidura dahli. Next base: position 477,776 of record VXAC01002191.1, read on the forward strand.
ATCTGAGAGCTTTCACTATTTTTTCTGGCAGAGTAAATGGTGTCAATTAATCAAGAAAAATACATTGACCTGGTATGATCACAGTTGATGACCATCAGAGAAAATGAATAAAAGCAGAATACTGATACAGATGAATTACTTAAGTGCTTGCCACTACATCAAAGTTTAGAGTGTTCTGTTACTTCAATGAATACAGAAAATATAAAGGAACTGCTTTATTCAGCACTGCAATGGAACCACCTTGGAACTCAGACCACATTACCACAATACCACAAAGAGTCAAGAGCAAAAAACACTCCAGAGAAGGTGCAGTGGAAATCTGAAAGATAAAAGTACACTACATCTGCAACCAAAATCTGTGAGGACATTGGATCACTGACTCCTATTTCATTTATTTATCCGTCATTTAAAGAAAAAAAACCCACCAATATCTTGTTTTTAGTATGGAGAGCCTGACAAAACATTTCCAGTGGAAATGCCTATGACAGGGTAGTTCAGACAGAGCTGGTGAGCCACAGAAATAGCAGCCTCCTTGCCTGAAGTACCCACATGCTCTTCAGAAACTCCCTCCTCAATTTTAACCCCGGTCCAACCTGCTCTAGGAACTGAATTCTTCCAAGATCTGACTTCAACAGAAGGAATGTGCTTTAATAATCCTCTTTTCCATTCCAAAGCATTCTAAATTCACAGAAATGGAAAAGACCCCATGAAGCTGTCACAAAATGACACTTAGTTGGAAGACTCAAACTCCCAGGAGTGCTGGGAAGACTTGAAATGGGACATATAACAAAAAATGATGAAGAAAAAGGTGAAGGTTTTTTTGGTGATATGTGAATTCAGAATTTGCAAAATTTTCTAGGACACCAGTCTAGGCAAAATTCAAGCAGGACAAAATAGAAATTGTTTTGCACAGAGTATTGCTGATGCCTCTTGTCAGCTATTGTAAAATACAACATCCAACAGCAACTGGGAAATCAGAGACTAAGTCCTTTTGATTAAAGACTGTCTCACAGAAGAAACACCATAAAAAATACCTTTTCAGCATCAATATGATACTGCCAGTTATGTAAAATGTAGTCAGATGCTCTGTTACCTGGTTAAAGAGTCCTTTCAGTTCAGCTCTTTAGCCAGCAACCAACAGTTTGTCAAGCAAATCTGCAAAAAATCTGATGGCCAGGGGTTAACTGAGGGTCTGTGTAGCCCTGGGCTTGACTGAAGAAGCAAGGATCAGTTTTCTTCTTCATAGCCATTTCCTAATAGGGTTGGTTAACAGCAAAGCTTTATGCATTTAAATGCTTAGGTAATAGTCAGCAAATAGTAAGTTGTTAAAATCAATAGAAAATACAGCATTCAACAATTGGATAATGTATAGCAGCACTTGCTTCTCCTGCTTTCTGCGTGGTGAAATCCATACAGTTCTGTGCATTCAGTTAATTATTCTGTACAGTGTGTTTTATTGCTTTAATCTGTCTCTGGACTGGAAGGAATGGCCTGCTTTACTGGCTGTGTTATTTTCGAGCTGTTAGGGGGATGTGAATACCCAAGTTTGGTTTTATATCCAGCGGGCTAAGGATTGTAATTGCAGCAGTCAAGGTGAGGGATTTGTTTTGTTAACTGATCATAGACACAACTGCAAGTGACCTAAGTAGGAATTTCTTTCCTCAAAGCACAAGGCAGAATAATGCTGAACAGAGTTAATAAAATATTTTGCTATGGGGACTAAACAAATTTCCTTTTCTTACTCAACTGAAATAAAGAAGCTAATGGAAACTTACCTGCTGGTAACCTGCTGTTCATTTGCCTACTAGCTCCTGACTCCTTGTTTTCTCAAGACCCAGACTGCTGCCAAAAGTTATAATTGGGTGTTTTAGACCACTGACAAATGTTGAATTTATGGGGGAAACAGCACAGACTTCATAGGTGTTCTCACACTGCATGCTCTACTCACAAATCTGATGTTTAGGCCAAGCTTCTAGAATCTAATGGTATAATTTTTCAAATGTATAGTAAATCACCACATCTCAAAGAAAGTGAACCATCTCTCCAAGCCAGTGGTGGCATCCCAATGATGCCCCACTTCTTCCTTGCCTCCCCTTCTCTTTATCTCTGGCTCACTTTCTCTATTGCTTCTTTCCCTTTCATTTGAAATTTGATGGTTTTAATCTATCATTTTCCCCTTCTGTCATCTCTTATCTTTGGAAAATACCCCTTTTTTCCTTCTTTAGTCCTTTTTACTGTAAATTCAGTACTCCCAGTGGTTCTCTAACCCGTGGTTATCTTCCTCTCTCCTACATTGCAATACCTCTTGCCATCCATTTCTCTTTGTACTTTCACTGTACTTTCTGTTCTCTCTGCTTTTCTTTCCCTTGATCTCCCTCTCCATTTCCTGTGCCTTTTTCCTGTCTTGATTTTTGGTTTTTGTTTGTTTGCTTGTTTTTTAGGGTTTGTGTTTTTGTCATGAGGGCAAGGGACCTCACTTTTCACTACATCCAGCTTTGACTCACCTTTCAAATCACTTTGAGTCCTTTCCCCTTTTTCTTTGCCCTTGGATCTCCTTTTCTTTCAGGCAGTCCTCTCAGGAAACTTCCCCCAAACTCCTCCTTCTTTTGTGTTATAAGGGAGATGGGACTTAAAAAAATAAATTACTGTATAGCTCTGTTTTGTTCACTTTCATCTTACTTGCATTTTCTTTTACTCCCATCCCCTGACAACCTTAGATAGCTCTGAAGAAAAGAGTCAGACAAGGGTAGTAATGAATCAGATGTTGATCTCTTTTCCCACTGCCTCCATACTTCAGTTAACGTCAAACACTCAGGAAAGCCTGTTCTTTGACCCAATACTGACATCACCCCTTTGCTAACAAATTTCTTCATACCACCAGAGTAAAATTCATGAATATCACTTTCATTTTGCACTAGAAGCTTTCTCACTGATGTCTGAATTATTCCAGGGTAATTGATAATACCAAGTAAGTACAGGTTTGTGTGTGTACAGTTTAAATAGAGTCACTTTGATTTTTAATTGCAAATAATTATCTTGTTTCTCATTAAGCATATTAAGAGTTAAAAAGGATGTCCTTTATCTAAGTCATGTAAGGTCTGGAAGAAAACCAAAAACCTTAAAATCAGGTTTTCTAACTGAACTTGGTCCGTTTTGTCCACCACTGCATCTTCATGAAATCAGAGAAAAGTGTTCAAGGTTACTCCAGCTTGTATTAAATCACAATTTATAAGCTCTTGATTCCATCATAAAACCTTTGATCAAACCTATTCAGTGACAAACAATGAAAAGCACTGTTTTACACTTGGTTTCATGAAGCTCCCTCTCTACAGGTAGCAAGAGAACCCACAGAGCACATTTCAGTTTCTCATCAGCTCCCTGGCAGTATTCAAACATTCTTCAGCAGACTCCCAGCTTTTCCCTCAGCTTGGTAAGGTGCTTTTGTGAGATCCCAATTTTCAGAAATGGTTTGTCAAAGTGGAATACCAACAAAACCTGTTTGCTGTTGCAGGGCTCAAAAATTCTGGGGGCAGCATTCCAGTAAGAAATCCAAACTGTAATAGTGCAGAGCAAACCCTACACTGTTTCATAGAGAGGAAAGTGGCTTTACAGAACAGCATTCTGAATAAAACCAGTCCAGCAAAGCCCATAGGTGAATCCTTCAGAGCAGAGCAAAGTGGGCTATGGTGAATGCCCTGCTTCTGCAGCAGAGTGCTGCCAGCCCTGAGCTGCCTGGGCACCTCCACACTGCATTGCAGTCTGCTCAGTGAGCACGTGTGCTGAGAAGCACCTTGGCTTTTTTTTTTTTTTTTTTCCCTGCAATAAAGATCTCCCCTTTAATATAACCAGTGAATTAGTAGTCTGGGAGTCAGCTCTGGAAGTAAATCCACATGGAGAATTGTGTATTAGATTCATCCCTCTCCAAACCGAGAAGGGAAAGAAAGGCTCCTGCAGAGCAGTAGTACAGACCTGTGCTTGCACTAAAGAAATCTGTTCTTATTTTAAAGGCAGCAGACAAGGAATGCACGTTTAAGAATACATGGGGCCCAATGAAGCTACAGAACATCTGGACTAACCTCAGTGCCACCTCTTTAGCACTATTTTTGAAGTGTAAGCAGAATTATCACATCACTGATTTCACAGAAACGCATCAGGGAACTCTACATCTGGTTATCTTTTCATAGGAAGTACAATGTTATGAAGTATACTTTTTTCAGGCCTAGCATATGGGAATCTCCTTTTTTTTTTGGCAGGCTAAAGGATTTTAAATGAAGCAATACCTCAGCACTATTTACTCAAAAGTATTTTTATGTACTTATTTAGCTACTGAATGCTCACTGGGCAGTACTGCTGTGGTTGTTTTCCTCATGCAGGAAGAATGAGTTCACTGGACTTGGGTGAAGGCTGGGGGATGTTCCCAAGATGCATGTACCATGGAAATACATGTCCTGAAAACCCTGGAAATAGAACAACCCCATTTCGTACTCCACTTACACTCACCATCTTTGGCATTGCTACACAATTCTCAACCTCACCGTGAAACACCAAATAAGAAAAGGGCACAGAAAATCACCTCCTTCCCTTCGTCAAGGCACTGATATAATGATATGAAAACACTGCTTCCAAGTACAAAATACAAAGAGAGGCAGCTGAGATGAGATACTATTTTTATCTCAAAGACTGCGGGTCCCTGTCTCCTCAGACACGTTCAGCCTCTCATTGCCAACATGAAAAGTGAAGGAATTAGCATGTAGGTATGGTGGGAACACACACCAGTGCTCAGCACAGACAATTTCTATACCTTTAAGCATATTTGTACCTGTCTAGAAGCTGTTCAACTTACACAATATCAAAGTACCTTACAGAAAGTGCTCAGCACAGCAGAGTTTGCCAGCTCCTTCTTAAATGAAGTACGAAGAGAGATCTGACAAGAGCATCTCCTATTCACCCATGCTAGTGGAACATGCTTCCCAAGCACAGGGGCTAGGAAACAGCTGCTCACAAAGCATCAACACCAAAAAGTAAATATTAGAGAGAAAATTAAAAAAAAAAAAAAAAAAGAGAAAGAAAAAAACCTGATGGAGCATGAGAAATTTGCCTGAAAGGGCAATTTAGCTTATTTCCATTTTAAATGTGCATATGTGGAGGCACTCTGGAGAGTGCCTAAAGAATGGAGAGCTTAGGTAAAAAGTGCCAAAACAAAACGAGCTTTTACTCAAATATTGCCTTCAAGTTTCTCACTACAGAGGAGCTAACATGGTAATGCAGCAAGAGTAGCACTAGATGACAAACTGCTTTCCATTGATTCTTCAGATTCCTGGGATGCTTAAATGAGGAACACAGAGATGGAAACAATCTTTGCTTACACACAGATCAATACTCTGTTTTAAAATCCAGGATTTATTCTTAGCACTGGCAGGAAAGAGGTCTGCTAAGGTGGATGTGTCAGGCTTCCCAGCCTGATACTGGCTAGTAAATCAAAGCTGCATTTTGCCACTGACATGTTAGAAAATATTACTCCAGTATAACCCATGCTCACAGAGTATATGGCTACAGAGTCACCAGCCTTTAGTACATTATGGACCAGATACTACAGGTGATTTACTAGATCATATATTTTTGAGAGATTGGTAGTGAAGAAAATAAAATAAATTGTGGATGTTTTTTCTCACTCCTTCAGCCCAGAACAGCATTCTTAGGAATCAGAACTATTAGTGAAGAAATCAAAAAATTTAGCACAGCAGTGACCAAGCAGAGTTAGTTATCAGTACCAGGCCCCAGCTGAGAAGAAACAGCACCTTCTTCTGAAGGCTCTCTTTTGACCCTGGCACTTGGGGCAGTGGAAAACAGAAAGGTCAAGAGTGAATTTGAGGAGATGGTTGTGGCCAACAACCTGGATTACAAGAAGTAACTTCTTCCCACTAAATTCAGCTGCAATGAGAGCAGGTGTGCTCACCTAGAGTCCTGAAGATCATCACAGGTACCAGGAGCATTAAGCACTGGGAAATATTTGAATATTTGGTCTGGTTCATACCAGGGGGCCCTCCCTCTATGGCGTCCAGATAAAACTTACTAAAATTTTCGCCTGCAGATGATCCAGCCTTAGTTGCAAAGCACAGGCCATTTTAGCATCAATAAACTGAAATTTCTTTGGTCTAGAGGCCATGACAGAACTGCTATGCTGATAACCAAATGCTGTACTGATAATGGTCAAAAGCAATTCCCTAATTACCAGCACCATAAACTCACCTTCAGCACAGCCAATACATTCAACTCCATTCCTTTCTATATGCCAGAGGGCATCTACTTCATCATTAGCTGGCAGAAAGGCTGTCCCTAAAACAGACCTCTACTCCTATGGCCTTCTGATGTTGCCTCCAATGAGACTGCAGAAGCATCCTCACCTTACCAGCAGACCCCCCAGCTTTTCCAGGGGGTGATGCTGAAGAGCTACCACAGCTGTACACAACCTGTTTAAAATATCTGTTACACCTGTACATACAGGGTTTAGAGCAAATTTGGAGTCCACTGTGTTTACTACTAGTCAGTGCTCCACTGAAGAGCATCTAAATCCTATCAGGATCTGTTAGTAACTAGTTCAGTGGAGCCACATGCAGGAGGGGGTACTTCTGCATAAAATAAACAGAGGCATTTGTGTGAGTCAATTTCATATGCTTTCATAAACATTAAATGGCAAATTATATGCTCTAGAGTACCTGAAGACTTAAATAAAAGATCCCTGTAGAAAATAGTAAAACATTAGTTTAAAAGATTAAGTGACACATCTAATAAGCCCTGCCTAGAATAGCTGAATCACTAAAATAAATTTTTGTTACAAATGAAAATCACTGCTCTAATGACACCGAATTTGCCACAAAAAAATAAATTAGAAATATATCTTAGTAATTAAAACTACAGAACAACATGATAAATCTGTCTTGCAGAGGATGAGAATTATATTTGCTAGAACACTATATTATAATAGATTCATACACACTGCTGAAATTGGGTAAAGAAACCAGGAACTTTAAACCACTGAGAATTTTCCTCAGTTTATTATTGCAAAGATCCTTCTAAGAACATATTGGCATCTATGGCAGTAAGCTAAGTAGTAATACTGTGCTCTTTACTACAGTCTTTCTGGGATTTAATTTTAAGGTATAATACTATTTTAAAACCACCTTTTCATTTGAAAAGATCTGCTACTTTTAAGAAGAAAGAAACATCTGTCTTAGGAGTACAGTAAGATATCTATAGTTAGGTTCAAATTACTGTCCCAGCTCCTTCCCATATAAAAAACTTCTTACAACTAGGAAGGGTGACTTAAAAATAATACCTTTCCAAGTACTAGACAGAGCACAAAACCAGAATGCTCAAGTCCTTTTTCTCCACGTTGTCTCCCAATGCAGACTCAAAGCTTTTGCCTGGGGACGCTGATCACCTTTTAAGGAGCAGGCCCTAAGGTAAAGAGCTACTAGAGAAGGTGTAAACATCTGCAGGACTAAGAGTCATCTTGAAAGCTGACTCTTGGTGGGACTACTCTTGTCCTAGAGTTCACCTCCATTTTAGTTTTGATGGAGAATGTTACTGGTTTTCATAAATTTAGAAAGAAGATATTATTACCACTAGTTTCAGATTTTAACAAAAACTCCCCATAGTATTTTTTTTAACTTATTTTTTTTTTTTATTTTTAATATCACAGTCTTTTAAAATTTTACTGCAAAACTAACCTCCATTTATGCAATCCCAGGTAATGTGCTGTTAAGTCTCCCACTTCAGGTTAAAGAGACAAAAAAAAAAAAAAAAAAAGCCAAAAGAGCCTAGTACCTGGTGTGGCATCTATCCATTGTCCAAAGTGGTGATGAATGCTATTAGTCTGTCAGCATTTGTTCTGATTTAAACACTTTACTCTGGACACTTTCATTAACTGTGTTGGCACAGCTATATATTACTGATTTAACCTGCACTTCATTGCACTCCTAATACACTGTCAGGTTTTCCAAACATGAACCTGAATATAAGGCAGTTGAGGATGCAGTCTGGTGTAAGCCAGAGGATTTTAGTGAAAATAACCCTCCCTAGCCTATATGAGAACCCAATCCTATCCCTACACCTGGAAATGCAACTATATTTCTTCTTAGAATAGATCCTGAATGTGTCTCCATTTTTAGTACAACACCTGGGAGCTATGCTCAGCTCACTTTTCATTGCATTAAAGCACTCATTAAAATGAGAATTCGTACTGCTATAGGAAACATAAATTGCCTCTATGCAAGATGCACTAAGTGAATAATTCATCTATTTTTCATATACAAATTTATTCATGGAATAATTTCATGTAATAGGCTCCTTTATGGAGATTACAGGCAGTTTATCCAAAGCATTCAATAATCAGAAAGCTATGCTGGTTTGTTTGCCTGGACACATTGTCCTTACAGGACATCTTTTTCTCCTGATTGGACTGTCTGGTTTCTGGCATGAACATTTGCATTTATCAGTTCAATCCTTACCAAGTTTACAACCTGTGAAAATACACACCACATACTTTCTAAGAAAGCATTGGCAGTAACTTGGTGCAAGCGTCACACAGCTCATGACAGTCCTACTCTCAGGAGCCATCACTGTTCAGCAAATTTAAATTCCTTGAACAAGCAGAACTAAGTCCTTGCACAAACAAGCTGTTCTCAGTCCAAGTCTCTGACATCCAAACCTGTCTGTCTTGTGATTTTAAGACAGATCTGAAAGCTCAGGATACTATTAACAATGTATAAAACTAGTAAATATTCATTGAAGTCCTCTTCTCTCAGCTGATAGGATTCATAAATATTGTACTTCAGTAACTAAGAGAATTTCTTCCATATTTCTTTGTTACTCCTTATGTGCTATTTCACTGATAAAAATAAGATGTAAGTCACTCCAACAGGTCTAGCTTTAGTACATTGGCATTTTCTATTCCCATCTCCAGAAACCTGTATTAGGCTCATATCTCTTTTGAAAAACACTCTCTAATCAGCCCAGTCTATTTCTGTGCTAATTATCACTATGCTCAGAGTGACTACATTGAATAGATGTACATATTAACATACATAATATATATTATTTTGAATTGTACAGGCTTCTGCCTCCCTGCTCATACAGAAGTGTCACTGTAGCTCTGCTGGTGTAATTCTATGAACCTGCTAGGCTTGTAAAGAGGAGTAATATCTTTTATTAGACCAAGAAATATAGTCAGGGGAGAGAATGAGCTTTGAGCTCAGAAATCTAATGAATGTCCTCTGAGACAAAAATCTTTGTTGTTTTTCTTCCAGCTGTATTATTTGGTCTTATAAAAGATATAAACCTTTCCCTGTAGGCCTGACTGCCCTTGGTTATAATAGATTACTTAGGAGGGAGATAGGCCAAAAAGGAGTTGTAGAACATACCAAAAAGACATGAACACAGGGAAGGCGAAACCATGGCACAGAGGAACAGCAACTCCTTACATAAAACAGACTGCTGACAGTCCTGAGGATGGTCTCTTCAACCTCAGCACCGTGATAGGATTTTTCACCAAGACTACTGACCTCTAGACCAAAACACAGGGATCCATTTTTTTGGAGAGAGTGCACTGTCAAATTGCTAATGGGTACAGCTGTCTGCAGGAAGCAGGCAAGAAACTGGATATTGCACAAGGGATGCATCTAGGAGGAGTAAGGATGTGAAGGCATGGAAAGAAGTGCTCCCCATCCATATCTGCAGCAAAAGGAAGGCTATAGAAAGTACAGGCTTGCTGCTCAATGGGCAGGGGACCCTGAGACAGCAAGCTCAGAAACAGATGAGGAGCATGCTCTCCTTGACTGGATCTGTATTGCCAGGGTCTGTCCTCAGGCACCTTGTGTCAGAGTCTGGGGGAATGAAGTACTACCCCTGACACAGGGAAATCAATGAGGCTGTGCTTAAATAAGAAAATGAGTCCATGGAGCTGCACAGGATATAGCTGATAGGGCTGAGGGAGCTACAAATCTCTGAGGTTTTGAAAAGCCTTAGTGGCTGGAAAAGGGTGAACATCACACCCATCTTCAAAAAGCACAAGAAAGAGGATCCAGCGAAGCAGAGACTGGTCAGTGCAACCTCAGTTCTCTTCAAAGGATTTTGAAGCCCTCTCCATTGGAAGGTGATTCTCTCTGGGAATCAAGGCATGACATCCTGTCCATGTGCTGCCCAGGCAGTTGATGCCTTTGAAATAAACAGTCTATAAACAGAGTGCAGGAAAATGTTGGAAAGTTTAAAGCCTCTCCATCGAAACAACTTCTCTCTGTATCATCCATCCAAACAATCCTCTTTTCCTATGAGATCCTCATCCTTAAAGCCTCATTTATCAGTTAATGCAGATTGCTTTTTACAGTAGACAACTCCTCCTCTAGTTATCTGCAAGTTTTATCAATGATAGTTGTCTAGTTTCTTGAAGATTGATATAAATATATAAAAGGAAAATCGAACAAGCCACGTTTGTTGAATATAAATACACCTCCAAATTAGCAGCACCTGTAATACACAACCATAGAATAAATTTATTTATTCTTAGACATACATAATAGGTGGAGGCTTAATCAGTAATTATTAAGGTCACGCCATCATTTGTGCTGTGAAGAATCATTTTTTGATAGATTTGGCAATTTGAACTACATTGGCTGAAGTTTTCCACACCAGATGTCAGTTCAGGATAAAATAAACTATCATAAATCACACAAACATATCATTTGAATTACAAAAGATGGTGCTTAAATAAATGGGTAATTTTCTAATTATTTTTTTTTCCATATTCAACCTTGGAAATGTTTTTAAACAATTTTTATTTTTTAAGTGGTAATACAGTAGGAAGTGTTTTAGTGTAAATTTACCAAGTTCCCCTCCTACTATTTTTCAACTTGTTTCACACTTTCCAGCTGGAAAAGTTCCAGCTTTTGTCTTCTTTGACTGACATTTAATTTTTTTTTTTTTTAAACTAGGGCAAAATTTCTCCAACTCTGCAAAAGAAAGATTGCAGGAAAAAAATTACTCTCAAAATTAAAAAAAGATCTAAAGGTGTCATGACCTACTTTTGATGCTGTTTACGACAGGAAGCTCAATTCAGCAAGGAAACAAACAAACTCTGAAAAGTTTGCTTGCAGTAGCTTAACCACTTCTGAGACAGGCAAACAGCTCCACTCACCATTTTCACTTTTATATCATCCTCCAACTCACGTGGGAGATGACCTTGGTAATACCTGCTTTTGACATTTTTAAAAATCTTACTAATGTGTCTTTTCTCAGCAGAAGAGGATGGAAGTCCTAATTCACAGCTTAGCATATTAGAATTAGAGGTTTAAAATTTAGCAGGCTTTTTAGAGATTGTTTTCAATCATAACACAAAAGGCACTTTTAAGACAATTAAAAGCACTAGCATTAAAAACCTGAAATTTCCTGTGGACTTCATGAAGCTGTTCCTGAAGCTCTGATAATGGCTTGCTACTAATCAGTCATGAAAAAAAAAACCTCACAACACTGTTTTATGGGATTGGTTTCTGCTGTTTCTTCTTTGATGAAACAATCCCTTGAGCTTCAGGAATGGCTGTTTGTTCTGTAATGCAATGAACTTTTTTTTCTTTTTTTTTTTTTCTTTTTTTTTTTTTTTTAGAAGAGCACAGGGTTGTCATGTAAAATACCTAAGGAAAAATCTCACTTTGAAAAGGATAAAATTGCCTTTCCTAAGGTAGGTTTGGCTCAGTGATTTTTAATTTCTCAAGGCTTCAGGTGGGCTATTTTTTTCTATCTCAAAATCTTCCTCTTTGAAATCAATCATGGGTACAGTTCATAATTTGAATTAGCATTGTATAAAATAACAACAGATTCCTGCTTAAATGCAGAGGAACAAAAGGTTTAGGAAATTTTGACACTGAAGAAATAATATTTTTTCTATTCCTTAGTTAGTACAGAAATCATATTAAAAAGGAATTTTGCAAACAGCTGTCTTGCACTCAGGTCCCAAATCAAAGACAAGGAACTGAGATGAAAGTCTACTGACTTAAGACATCTTTGGATCAGAGTTCTCTGGCTTAGATGCTCAGCCCCATTTTTATTTTACTCTTCTCAAATTCTGAAGGAATGTGGCTGAAAAATTCTCTATAAATGAGTTACCTCATGGAATGATCTGCCCCAGTTCCTTGTGATTTGTTCGTAGCTATTAGGTATTGACAGAATTAATAAAACATAGAATATGGCAGAGCCTCAGATCATCACTTCTGCATTTCTCTACTTTGACTTAATCTCAGAAACTCTTTATTGGATGCTCTGATAGGAAAACACTGCAGCACATCCTGGGCACAAATATTTACCAGAGAATTCCTGGCCAAAGAGCAAAGGTGAGCTACGGTGGATGACTTCAAGCCACCCCTCCAGCTCTTGGCTGTGCCATGAGTCTGGCAACAGCACCAGCATTTCTAGCAGCCTGCGTAGGCTACAGCACCGAATACTTTCAATACCTGAAAATATTATCTTTGTCATCATATATTGGTTTTAATCCATGCACCTCTTAGCCCTAGCATTCCGAGATCAAATGCCTAAGAAAGACGTTCAGCGCATTGTTAGAGTTCAGAAAATGAGTTAATAAGCAGTGAGAGAAGAAACCCAGAAGAAACAACGGGTGTGCAGTGGGACTGAAAACAATGGGATTAGTTGGAATACAGAAATGCTTTCTCCTGAATTTTTTGTGTTAACAATTCTGTAAACCCTCTAATTAGTAAAGCACAATTCTAAAATGTAGAGCTTAATAAACATCTGTCTTCTTGAAATTGTTTTTGCTCTTATGCCAAGCAAATCCATTTGGTATAGATTTGCTATTCACTTTATCTGCAACAGTGTAACAGCACAATGACAACCACACCACAAAAACACAAACCCAGGAAATGATGGAAAAGGTATTGTGTGTCATAAAATAATAAAATTCATTGCAGAAATCGGTATCATCTGAGTTAATCTGCAAGTGCAGAGAATTTGCAGAGTTAAAAAAAGAAAAAGTCTCCAAACCAACTCTTCTGGCTCAGAGCCAGGATGCACAGCATGTAAATTTGCTACTTCTCACAGACCTTTTGTAAAACTTACTGCTGTTGTATCACTTACCTCCTCAATATTTATAGATAATGGATGAAGTTAAGGCAATTTACAATTTTTCCTTGGCTTGTTCTGATTACACAAACACTGCAAAAGCCATAAGCACCAGAGAACTGGCCTCATAAAGCATAAATTAGCAGTGGAGTTTGGATTTTTCCTGTATTGAAGCTACTGTCAGCTTTCTCCAAAACACCATAAGATGAACATCAAACCTCTTGCATAGCACAGAAGATTCTACACTTGCAATGCCTTTAGTCCTAGGTGGGATATATGGGAGAAACTTAGGGTGATGCAGAACTTTCCACTGCCCCATATTCAATATCTTGCCCAAATCAGCAGAAACAGACACAAAGACATACTCTTGCAAAAACTGAAAACACACAAAAAAGCCCCTAAGAAAAAGCAATAAAAATAGATGAAGGTCCTGGCCAACCAGTTCTGGATCCAATTAACTCTTTGAAAATTCCATATCTTGACAAAAGTCTTCATTATCTCCTTTGATCACCACCTGCCTTTTTATGACCCATTGTAAACTGAAAAGGGTAGGTTACCATCAGCATCACATTAAAGAATCACTGTGCCCTCTCCACCTCACACTTCTACTTTTGAAACCATAGGAATGTAACAAACCCCTTACCAAGTATATAGTCAAAGCTAAAATGTTGACAGCTGGGATGAGAAGAACGAATTTCCCTTTATCTAAAAGTTGTGCCATTCAAGCTATATATATCTAAGAGGAATGTAAACGTTGAATTTCTTCCTTGATGCAGTGTTCATATAAAAACATCCATTCAAACAGACATGGTTGATGCTGGTGAGAGCTGTAGTACAATATAGACAAAGTTTCAACAATTCCTCCATAGGGCTTCTTATCATTCCAAGTGATCTTCAAATGCAATTCAGTAGGAGCACATCAGTAGTGATAAGGTTCAAAAGGACAGAAAAATGGTAAGAAAGAATTCTTAAAAAAATTTCTTCGCTTAATGCTGTCCAACATACAAAGATCTCATTTCTGAAAATGAACTGAGTGATCTCTACTCCATGTCACCATTCCCAGCTATTACATCATCTTGGTCTGTCTTGTTAAGGGATTCCACAATTTGAATGAGCACTGAATTTAGTGCCTGAGTTCTCATTCTCTAAACTGGGATACACTAGCTACCTTACCTCATTAGGACACCAGGAGTATTGTTTCATAAAGACCTACTCACCATTTAAAAGAAATAAACTTTTACAAATAGCAAAAAGACACAAGTATTTGCAACATAACTACATGTCCAAGTTTAAAGGAGAACAGTTCAGAACGACCTTCCAGGGCTCCCCTTTGTACCAAAATTTTCCAACTTTTTAGATGTTTGTGACATTCCAGCACTCCCTTTGCACAAAATCTGCCTTGAGGTGATTCTTAGGAAGTGTGAGAACCCATTTTCTTCCCATATATATTGACAAATGTAATACTGTCCTCACTACCTCCCATTAAAAACAATCTCCTGACTCAAGCAAGCATTCATACAAACACTGTTCCCATTAACTGTATACAGCACTCATGACAACATCAAGCATCCTCTCTTAGGCTATTTTTGTTTCAAACCTGTGGTTTTCAAAATTATGACATGGTTTATTAGACAAGACTGAGGGGAGACCTCATCACAATCTACAGCTTCCTCATGAGGGGAAGAGGAGAAGCAAACACTGATTTCTTCTCTGTGGTGACCAGAGACAGGACCTGAGGGAATGGCCTGAAGCTGTGTCAGAGGAGGTTTGGGTTGGATATTAGAAAAAGGTTCTTCACCCGAAGGGTGATGGAGCACTGGAACAGGCTCCCCAGGGCAGTGGTCACAGCACCAAGGCTGAGAGAGCTCCAGAAGCATTTGGACAATGCTCTCAGGCCCATGGTGTGACTCTTGGGGCTGTCCTGTGCCAGGCCACTTTCTTAAGTAAACACTGACCTTTCTACTCCTGGCCTTTCTCTCGAGGTGGCACAGCTCTGTCTTTGGAAAAGTAGACCTGTTAATTTTAGCCTCTTAATTTTACCCTCCATGCCAGGATATTGTTCCATGATCCTATGATATCTGTAATATGAGACTAGTCTAAGTGCTATATTAAATAATGCAATAATATTTTAAGAGTAAATTTAAAGTTTTGATAAAAATTTCAGTTCAGTGACTCAAACCAAAATGTGATGTAGATGTGCTTAACTTAAAAATTCCTGATCTACACAAGATGATATCTGTTACATCTGTACTTGAAAATAAATGTCATAGACTATGGTGGAGACCACAAAAATTTTTTGAAGTTTCCAAGGACAGTGGTAATTTCAGCAAGCTGTCAGATAGCTTTCTTTGCAGAATCATGATCCGTCATCATATATGAAATCACAAATCATATGCACTCTCAGAAATAATGATCCAATATGAAAAACATCATTTGCATACTGAATTACCTGGGAGAATTCTATGTGATTATCAAAGATTATTAATCATATCAAGTTGATTAATTTGAATGTGGAACCCAATAAATCTGATGAATTTTGGACAATGCTTCTATTTTAACACAGAGATATTGACTAAATTCTGTTCCCCACACCCTAAAAGTAATAATATTGATGGAGAAAAAAATCAGGGATCAATATGCATAAAACTGAAGCAAGTCATGACTCAGCATCAAGAGTACACATGTAAAAATGTTAATACCAGACACAAAGGAAATGTAGAATCATAGGAATGAAACATGGGAAAGGTTGATTTTTTTGTTTGTTTAGGTTTTTTTTTCTTTTAGTTTTGTTTTTTAATATGAACACACTAAATCATTCAAACAAGACCTCAAATGATTTCTTGACTGCATTTTTGACACAAAGCTGCTTTGTGTGCTTAGAGGTGATGGTCTTACTTGAAGACTTGATGTAAAAGCAACTAGGATATGCTGGTTTTATTTCTCTTTGGAGATTCTAAAAGGGGGTGGAGAAGCGTATTATTGGCATGTTTATTGAGACACTCATTATTAGAGGCAATTGATAACAGCACTTTTTATGTAAATTACAGTAGCATTACTATGATTATCGATGTTGTGTTTAGATACCTAATGAGTGCTAATAATACCATCATAATGTGACTGGGGGAAGAACTAAGGCTTTCGTTTGGTGAATTAAAATACAAGAAGGAGAAACGTCTGTTCCTCAATTATTTTGAGATGTCACTGTCAATCAAGTGCTGCCTTACAGTTCATCTGCTGGAAATATTTTCCTTTCCACTCATGCTCAGCTGCAGCTCAACTACACCATACTCAACTATGCGAATTTTTAGATTTTCCTCATTCACATTCAGGAAATATTTCATTTGCAAAATTGAAATGATTAAGACTCTCCAGTTTCATAAGGGTTATTTAAGGATGACAGTCAGTCACTAGTGGCTTGGACTGGATTCAAATTGGTGACGTAAACAGGGGACATTCTGTAATCTGTTATCATTTCCTGAGCAAAGCACAGTGATGTTTTACATGTTCACATCAAGGAAAAGCATGTAATTTGATCAAACTGCAATTGCAAACTTCTTGGCAGAGCCTGAGGGAAAGCAATGACAATAAAATGAATAGGCAGATTGTCAAGAGAAGTCCAAGTGTTTTCAACTGCAAAATTTTAAAGCAAGTCTTGCACTGGAGAGGCTGAAAATATTGTCTGTAACAGTGCCCATGGCTATCCTGGAGGTGAAGGATTAGTTTCTGAACTGTAGACATGCTATTATTAAATGAATTCAGATAAGAGTTAAATTCATTCATTTACTTAACTCTATTGTTGGCAAGAGAGCAAGTCCTCAGTGATATAAAATGGAGTTGGAGCTATGACAATTTCTAGCACGACTGTCTGACCCTAGAAGTATTTATTTTCCTTGAAACAGTAAATACGGTTTATATGTAAATGAGAGGCAGCTTGCCAGTTCTGTATAATTTGTCAATATGGATGCTAATTTCACAAAGACTGAGCATTCTCTATTCTAGAATAATAACAGGATTTCATCCCACCAACTCTTAGTATTATGGTGGTGGAACTATAGGAACAGCTGGACACATATCATACGATACTTTTCTTCATATAATTTCTTTGATATGTTTCCTGGTCTCCTTCAGCATAATGAGTGATGCTAAGAGCTAAATAAAATTCTAGGACATCAATTAAAAGTCAGCTTTTCAATGGATTTTCAGAGTACTATTATTTGCAACTGGATATGGGTGTAGATTAAAAATATTATTTTATACTGAGAATCTGATATTAAAACTACTGCTGCCTTTTTGTTTCTTCATTACAAAGGGATTTATGCCAGCATGCAGAATACATTATGGAACTTACATCTGTCACATGAAGAGTTTCTTGGGGAGAACTTCCCCTCCTGAGAGTTTGAGATATAAATCCAGATTCTTTGATTTATTCCCACTCTTGATAACACTGGCCTCAATCTGGAGACTTGACTTTTAAGGATTTGAAAAAAGCCTTAAAGCACCTTTAAAAGTGAGAATGCTCAATCCATTTTAGAGTATCATAAGACCATAATGCAGGCTATAGACGTATTTTTCAAAAAGGACACATTTAAAGTGTTTTCTTAGACACAACACTGAATTAAATCACTTCGCCTAAGAGCTACCAAGAGAAAAAGATGAAGAAAATGAATAAGACCATAATTCATTTTCACTTCACCTTCTCCTTGAAACTTCTGAATTTATTTTGTTTTCATTTTCTTCTGACCTCATCAACACTGATTTACAGTTTTTCAGTTGCCTAACAAACAGATCCATCAGGATTGTAACATACATGTTGTGAGACTCTTTTGATAATGTTTTCTAATAATCTTTTTTCAAATAACTTTGTTTGTAATAATGACTTTAATAAAAACAATGCATCTTTTGTGTTATATAGGCTTCCTGTGATATAGGTTTAAATTACCTAGAATTGATCTCAAGATAAAGATTAGAAGCATCTGTTCTAACAATTATTCTAAACCTCTGTGTTTGAGGCATGAACTTAATTGGTGAGGTGCTAAACTTACTTAACAAAGTTTTGTTTGGTTTAGTTTTGTTTTCTTTATCCTAAATTCTCTTCTATCCTTTCAATATTATTTATGTCCTCTTTGGGGCTATAACTCTATTAATTTTCTATATCCCTTAGCCTTGCCTGTCTTATTTCCTGCTGTCTGCTAGACATAACCTCTCCACCTGTGCAGAAAGCAATGGATGTTATTCAGGAGCATAATAAAAGCACACAGTTGGGCTTGGCTCCTGTCTACCAAAATGCCATGGATGTCATTGGAATTTTAGCCTCTGCTTAAAAATAAGACAGTGTCAAAAGAATCAAGTGTTTTTTAGACTGGGATAATTAAAAGACAGTAACCTAGGAATCGCAGCATTTATTAACAACACTTACCTGAACTCAAAAGTCAATTGCCATCATTAAAAACAAAAGAGTACATTAGCTATCTTTGGATGGAGAAGGATCAGCTTGTACCATAACAACAATATTAAAAATGGACAACCAGTACCTTCCAGAAAAAAATTACTTTCCATATTCTTAGTGTCACTTTAGTATTTATGAGTTCATTTGCCATTATTAAGACAGGTAGAGAAAATAAGCATATGCCAGCTGTTGCTTGAAATATCTACAGAGCACAAGGCTGGAGTGCAGGTAGACATTTCAACTTTTTCCTAATACTTCTTCCTTGCCATCAGCTGCAGTGATCAGTAACCACATGGTCAGAAACAGGCTATAAAGCTGGGATGATTTTTAGTCTGACACCATACAGCAGTTCTTATCCTACAAAACCAAAGGGCCCAAATGCCACATCGCAGTGCACTGCCAAAACATCACTGATGTTCAAGCCTCCTCTACCAATCTTATTTGGGAAACTGTCTTTGTGCTGGATAGCAGATATCACACAAGCCTGACTAATCTATTTAAACTTCAACACACTTTAAACTTCAACACATTTTAAACAACTAAACACATTCCATTGTTCTACTATTATTTTTAGAAAGGATGCATTTAAGCTTGATCTTAACTGTTTGTCTGAATCAGCTCCTGTACATAATTACTCCCAACATCCATAATTGAAACTTAAATCCCCCATAAACAGCTCTGTGCCTTCAGAAACTATAAAACATGAAACATATACTCCAACATTTGTTGTCCACCTCACTGAATGTTAAATCAAGCTCAGAAGCCCAAAGACAGTTTTAAATAAATTCCAAATCACTGTTACTTCATTCAATTGATAAAGGTGAGTTGCCTCACCTTCCTTTCACTGAAAAAGTTGAGGGGAAAAACTCCTTCCCTTCAGTCCAGGAATAAATAAGTAGCACCTATTTCCTCCAGTTTTCTGCACATCTCTCCAGTAGACTGCTCTTACATATGCAGCCAGGGGACTGCAGAATTGGGAATAGGGATTTATGAGCCACATTCTCATTGGCCGGGAAAACATTAATAGCTTTTAAGAAAGTAAGGGAACATGGGTGTCTTGTGAAGGAGGATCTAGCTAGAACTTCCACAAGTCATGCCTATGCAAAAAGATAAGGATGTAAAACCTTAACTCTGTAGGTCTTCAAGCAAAGCTATTTTTTTCCCTCTAAATGCATTGTTCATTAAATGAATTTTTATTTCTTAAAGGATTTATTATAATGCTGTCTTAGCAAGAAGCACATATGAAATTTGTGGTCTTCTCCTGTGTAAATATAGGCCATGGACACACACAACATATATTTTATAGTCACAATTGGCAATCATTCAGATCTCGATACCATTTGTTATTCCTGAAATTGTCTCAGAATATTTTTATGAGCCAAGGCACCTTTTTTTTAATCACAGGGAATACAGCTAGAAAATATACCAAAAGCAACATTCACATTTTCCATGACAAAAAATTCACAGAACGCAGATAAAGGTGCCCTTGATGTTTCCAAAATGCACATTCCCTTGACACTAATGTTTCAGCATCAACTAACTTGGAAATAAAAATGAAAAACCCAATGCTTCTAAAAAGACTTTAAAAAAATATTTGATGGTCAAAGATACCCTTTAGAAAAACTGTTATCTTACTACATTTTCCAATGAATTAAAAAAATATATACCTTGCCAGCTCTGCCAGGTTATCAGGCAATTCAGTTTTGCATTCTCTAGTAAGTATAACTCAGAAAGAAGAAAAATAATGAAGGAAAAAATTTCTTTGTTTATATCATACATTTCACCAAAATAATGCTATTTGATCATCATGCAAGGAAGTGGAGCACAAAACCATGACACAGAAAACCAAGAAAAGACATACAGGTACATTTTAATTGACAGTGCTGAAGATTATACTTCTGATACATTTACAAGGAAGTAACTGACGTCTGCGTTTGTAGATGGGTGTGCAAGTGGCTAATAGAGAATGTAGGCATTATTACTTTTCTATGGGTGTTTTTCCTTTTCAAAAAAATAGCATAAGGTGAAATATTACCTAATTTGATTGTCGATAGTGAAATGCAGTTTTTTACATATTTAATTTGATTTCTGAGAAGAGGCTGAAATAGATGTCCTATACCATACACATATATATATATGAGAAAGACTTTATCTCAGCACTGCAATCTCATTTTCTCCCTTCTCTCAAAGTTAGTTTGCCCAAATTTCTTTAGGTGCAATATTTTCCAGTACAGCCCATTGATTTATCTTTTTTCTTAAGTAAACACTGACCTTTCTACTCCTGGCCTTTCTCTCGAGGTGGCACAGCTCTGTCTTTGGAAAAGTAGACCTGTTAATTTTAGCCAGAAGCAGACAACCTGGCATTTCCCAATAAATGACCTAATCAAGCAGGCTTATAACACTAAAATTGTCATGACAGGTAACTTGGTCATTAGTTTAGCTGTTTGCTTGTGTTTCTCCTGGCAGACATTTCACATCAACTTAAGAGGCCAGCAGCTCTCCCGATCTGAATAACGCCAGGCAGTTCTGAGTTTGTGTGGGGGATACAAAAAAACCCCACAAACTCCATCAGAAAATAAGAGCTCAGCCTTCAAATGCTATTGCCTGGAGAGAGTTAAAAGTATAACTTCCAGCACTTCATTTGTGTTGCCATACTTTAAACATCACTGTCCACTAACTGTGCACTTAAACTGGCTTTTCTTTGTTGAGCTACTATTTGACTGATTGTTGCACTCTGCTTCTGAGCACAGATTGCTTCAGCATATCAACAAGATTTTTTTTTTTCTTTTCTTGCAAGTAGGAGTAGAAAATTTCGTGAACAATATGTAAAAGAATGACCTAAACAAAGCAAGGGGGTTACAGGTAGGAGTGAAAAATCTCATCTCCAGATCTTTGATACAGTGGGTGCAAGCTTGTCTCACAGTACATCTGTGCATTAGGCTCACTCGAATGAGGAGACAGCTTTTGTGTCTAACACCCTTCCTGAAATCAGTTGTCCACAAAAAGATAAGGCAGTGATATTTGAAGAAAGAAGACTTATTTTTCCTCTTTTAGGTGGGTGGAGAGCATCAACCTCTTTTGCACAAGCTTCTAGAAACCCATCAAACGGCTGTAATTTCTGCAGTAGGGTCTGAGCCAGGATTTAATTGCAGGCTGAAAGAAAAGCTCATTGCTGATATTCTGTCTCTAATGAAAAACCCTGTGCAAAAGGGAATTCAAGTGTATTTCTTGGACTCAAGCTGCCTCCTCTTTAGTCAGTGTAAAAATTTGTCAGGTCTCTAGGAGGAAATTCTCTAAGCACTCTGGAAGGACAGATTTTAAATTTATAGTACCAATAAAACTAAGACAAGTTTACACAACTGCAGTTCTGTCTCACAGTGAAACATTTTCATCCAAAACTATTTAAGGAAAATATATACAGTTCTTCATCTACAGTCAGACAAATAAAAGTGCATTTACAGTAAACAGGCAACGTAAGATATTTAACAACAACCCAAAAAGAGGCTATAAAACCAACACTTTTAACTTTAATGGAGACAGAAATGCTGCAATTTCATGATTTGCCATAAATGCCATGCAGCACAGAGTGTTTCCTTTACAAAAAAATAGATGAGTCAAAATGAAACACAAAATAATTCAGACCATGCTGAAGACAGGAAAAGATAATGTAGAAGAATCAGATATGCAGTTAGAAGGAAAAAAGACATCTAGAAAAGGAAAAGTAGATAGCAGTTTGATCTCAAGACAAAACAATGAATTAGCCTGCACATTACCAGAATGCCTCAAGACAAAGGAGAAATCACAGCAAGAGCTTTAAGAGGCAGGGAAGGCTGCTCCTCTCCACTGTGCCAGAAACTGATGGGAACCATCAAAAATGCAGCAAAAGCGTGGGACCACCCGACTGCCTTTCAGCCCCCAATAACCTGAATAGCTAGCAGGCACCCTTGGCTGCAGCACTAGAAAGCTCAGATTGCCACATTTCTCCAGTGTTGAGGAGTAACACCCCTCTCTTGCCAAGGAGGATCGTGCTAATCCTATTCCAGCACAGCTGCCAGGCACCTGGGTGTTTTCAGTTTATATTATCTGGGTTTAGATGTCAGTCCAAGACTTAGGAACAGAGCTGTAGTTGCACCTACTGCATTCCTCAGACTCTTAACTAGTCGCTGCTAAACTGCTGCCAGCAGTCCTTTTCTGGGGGTGGCAGCAGTGAAATATGCATATGGTAGAGCTTAAGAGTATTTACCATCTAGCTGGTGCTCTCTTTCACCCTGCTTTTACTACAGCTTTGCTGTGCTCAAAGTGGAGAAATCAGCAAAGTACAGAGACTATCTTCTGAATTTCTTATTAGTAGAAACCATGTTGCACAGTAATTGTTCTTTTCACCCAGTTCACCAGTGATTATCAGTGCTCAGAATTAAATTCTATTATTACTGCTGGTAGGAAAATCATTGCTGACCACAAACGTGGGTGTAGCAATGAGGGAAAGCAAGTGAAGATAAAACCACATTGTAAAAAATAAGGCTTGTGGAACATCAAATTTTGCAACCTATCAGATATAATTACAGAGGCATGAAGCTCTTTGAGAAAGAACAGTGATAGAGTTGGTAAGTATATTCCATCTCAAAACAATGTCAGGTTTTGAAGGCTGTGGTTTAAAGCATTTGACCTCAATCATTCACAAATATATTGCAAAATCCTGCAGCCAAATATTGCACTTATTCACTGACTTCAGCCACTGGAATAAATGAAGAGAAACAAATGAATGAGGATATGTAAAAGGAATTACACTCACACAACAGGTCCTCATTATACTTGAGCACTTCTGATGTGGTACATTACAACTGAGTATTAAAATTAAGGATTAAGGGCAAACCTCCCTCAATATCTCAGAATAATTTTAATAGTATCTTACATGAATGCACATGTCCATGCACATACACATACAGATCTATTAGTACACATTTGATGAACATGAGCAAGTCAAAGAGCTGTGCTTACAAACAAGGCCACAGATTTCGAGTACGTGCATTTCCACTTACTCAAATTTCCACAATCAAAATCTGATTTTTATAAAAGTTCCATGAGGAGACAAATCAACAGAAATCAATGCCTCATTAGATCAATTCTTACTGGGTAAAACAAGTCAATCACTTTACATCCAGAGGACAAAACATAGAGCTTTTTGACCTGTAAAAAAATCCTGAAAAAACTCTGTGTCCACAGATTTGTAGTTCTAGTTTTATCTGGAATAAGCACAGAACAGCGAGACACAGTGCAGAGGTCAAGTGAACTTGGGAATATGGTATCCACAGAGACAAATTTCTCCTACCTTTCTTCTACCCATGTCAATTAGGCGGAACTCACATCCAGGAATTAGGGAAAAGGAAGAGGCCAAGTTGCCAGTAACCAGGAGAAAAAGAAAGAGATAGAAAGATTATTCCCTGCCTAAGTATTGAGGGATGTAAAGAAGAAACAACTGAAGAAGGAACTGGAAGGCCACCTAAGTTCACCAGTCTTACAAGGCAAAGGTAATCGTAGCTACTTAAACTTTAAAAGAGAGACTTTTGGCTCATATGAATGTATCAAATCATAATATTCTAATGCTAAGCAAACCACCACCAGATTACATGATGCATTTTATTTTAAAGATGTGACCCTACTGAATGAAGGGGTTGGCTCTTGGCTGTTAAAAGTAGACACATCTGCTTTAAATACAAGTCAAGGGAGTTCAGAGCATTCTGTGCCTGGATCCACTGAGCAGTAAGAAAAAGCATTCTTTGGGTTTTTTTCTACCTGGCTGTTTGTTCCTTGGGACTTTTCTCACTAAGTTTGAAATCTGTAATGGTTGTGTGGTTTTCCACCTATGATTTAATCCATTAGAAAATTCATGATCAAAATCATATTGGGCATAGTTCCTTCTTATACAGCACAATATTCAAATCAGATGAACTCAAACATCTATGTCAAGCAGGCTTCCATATTAGAACACTTCCTTCAGTTAACAGGAACACATTAATTGATTTATTATAATCCCATGGCACAACAGTAGCCCACAAATGTCATGTTACAATATTTAACAAAAGATATACTATTAAATAAAATATTTGTGAATAAATCAGCAGTGATTTGTCTGCAATGTCTGAGAAAAGAATTTGGCTGCTGACTTTGTTCCTTTTGGTACAGGATACAATTGCAAAATATATTTTTAAATCTTCAATTATGTTGCAAGTTGCAGAAATTGTCAGTGGCATTATTAAGCTGACATTTATCCTTTTTTTCAAATAGCTCTGCCGAATAAAATTGCCTATCTTTTTTTTTACTATGTAGCTTTCCTATACACATGAGGCTTTAAATGTATTTTAAATATTAAAAAACTTTTCATTAAAATGCAGAAAGGGGGTGGGGGAGCTACTAAAAAAGGCTTTTCTCTGTCTCCTTTAGTTTTATGTGGGAGCATTAATCAAAACCTTCATTAATATTGCATGAATTCAGAGCCTTTGCACAATTGCACGTTACTTCTTATTTACAATATTTTTATTGTAAGGTACTCCATTTAACAGAAAAATTAGGAATCTGAAGATATTTATGCACACACAGTAAGTGCTGTATTGCAGAACTCATGTTCCAGGCAAACTTCTGGATTTACAAAATGAAATTCCGTAGGAATCGCAAGAAGCATTTCCAAAAATCTGCATTTGATACGGCTGCGAGTGACTGATTATTGAGTGCGCAGGATTCATGGTTAAGGTTTGCTTTTTTCCTTCCAAGACTTGGAGTGAAAAAACATGCACTGTTCACAGATAGAAAATCCACAACCTTCAGCAAACCAGGTGAGGTTAAACAGAATTATTAACAGTGTTGCTAAACACATAATTATGGGGCAAACAACATGCCTCTTTTAGATTAAAGTCACAAGTAGCAGAAGCTGTCATGGCATGTAAGGGAAATTTCTTTTCTAAATAACCAATTTTAAAGGACAAAAATGATAAGAAGAAAGAATCCATTTCATATTAGGAGGATATTAATAATATCCTGGTATCTGCACTAATCTCCTGGGCTCTGCTGTTTGACATATTCATACAGTGTCAAGGGAAGTTGATGAAGAGCAGAGTGGCAAAGTTTGTGTATTGTGCTAAATAATTCAATTGAGCAAACATGAAAATGGCCAACAAAGAATCCAGATAGATCTCACAGCACTGAGCAACTGTGGTACAATAACAGATGATGTTCAATGTTGATAAACGTGAAGTAAGGTACATTGGAAAAAACTATTTTAACTGTAACAGGGCAAAAAACAGGAAGGCAGGATGATGTCCCAGATTTGCACTAACATCAAAGTTTTAAAAGGCTTTAAAAAGCATAAAGAAAAATCCATTAATCCAGGTTTGTTAAACACAAAGGCACTACCTTATTCTGAGAAGCCTTTAAAATCTGCGCTCTCCTAGAAGGTTCAATGGTTTGTGGAGGGACTAAAATGTTTTTCTGTTCTTACTTTGGCATTTCCTATCAGTCTTCAGTGAAGTGTATTGGACTAGAGGACCCTCTCAACCCCTTCTCATACTGTCTGAAATAGATTTGTTGCTGTCAAAATCAGACTTTTTTTATTTGTTATTACTGTCATTACTTTTCTGTGATAGTAATATTACACTGCAAAATACTAAAACACTAAGTGAAAATACTCATGCTATCCCCTCTTTCCATTAATACAACTCCATTTATTTCTCCTAAATACTGCTCCTTTCCCATGCCTACAACTCTTACATACCCAGACAGAAGCCTCAGAAATTGGAAAGGTTTCTTTTCTTTGGAAAAAATTGGTTCTACTAGATTAGTCCAGCTCTACATATAAAGAAAAAGCCAAAAAGTCAGAAATTACTTTTGGAAAAATACCACCTGGAAAAATGGCATCCTGTGAGAATAACTTCATTGAGGTCAAAATTTCACTTGTGGATTCAAACAGGCAGTTAAAATTTCACTAAAAGGCTTTTCAGAATCAAAGGAAAGAGGAGAGGACTTGAGATCAGGGTTTTAACTGGAGAAAAAAAGGTTGCACAGCAGACAATTTCTACAAGATAAGTAGAATGTCGCAGAACTTTCATGGAGTTGCATAATTTTTCCCCTCAACAGGGCTCAATAATGTCTTCTGGCTATGATGTTTTCAGTTGTGAGCAGCAACATAAAAATGAACAGCTAGATATGAAACCCAGACCTGATCTGTGCACTCCAGTCAATATTTTGACTGTAGTGAGCAACCCAGATAATATAAGTAAGCATATTAAATTTATATTCCGGGTTCACTTGTATGGTGTAGGTTTACCATTTATTGCTATGTGAATTTTATAAACAGCAGGTCCAGTTATTTGCCTCTGCTAGAAATCCACTTGAACATTTTCATTATATGTATTACACTCAATGAAATTAAAGGCCTTTCTAACATTTAAGTGTCATCCTGTGGGGATACAGAACATATAATTTTCAGTGTTTTCATTTGGTTTTGTCAATTCTCTACATATATCAAGTCCCAAGCTAATCTGTATTGACACCGGATGATCTAAGACACCTGCTTAGCTCATACCTGCTCCAGGACTTTCATTAAGAATGGAATTTATGTGGTTTGGGTTTCACCACACTCGGATATTTTTCAGTTCAGAATGAGTTTATATTTGTCCACAAGACTACATTATAAACATGATGATAACATCTCCACCCCAGAAAGCAAAAAAGAAACTAACTTAATAGTGGTTTCTCTTGAAATAACTGACCTATTATGTTAGTGTGAATAAGACTAATAGAAAATTTAGAAGTTAATGGAATGATTTAGATTTATATAATTTGTCTTACTTTAAAAAATATAAATGAAAATTTCCTACCCCAAAGCAGCACCACACTCTCTAATACTTGAAATACATGAAATCCACTTTGTAATTTCTACATTATAGCTCTCTTTCTTCTAATTCAGATGTCCAAGGTGGTAAATTTGCAGGAAGCACCATTAAATGTTAGTCTAGGAACATATCCAAGTACCATGCACGTTGAAAATTAAACTGAAAGAGTCTCATAAAGCATGTTTGACTGTATAAAATTTGCAGAGTTTTTCATTTGAGATTGTTTGTGCAACCTTCAAACCAGAGGTTCCTCTAATCCAAAGTATCCCCAGTTGCTGATGCTGGGGGTGGAGCAGCTGTATTTCAAGAAGGGACAAGACAGTAAAGCACCTTAAATTTATTCCAATAAAAATACTCACATTGTGAAGATACAAAATCAAAAGGAGCCTGAGGAGGCCACTGGTCTGAGAAAGCTACAAACCCCATGGGGAAAAATTAGTGCCATAGACCGGGTCAAGCTCCTCCCTTTACCTCATTATGCCCATCTGTTTGGAGTTAACTATTTGGGAGCCCATTTCCTGCCGTCTTTGTAATTACACATCAGAGCCCCGATGGTAATGAGATCCCAATTATGCATTTAAAAGTAGTTCTGTGTTTAGTGACAGTCTAGCAGGCTGAGAAATGAATAAGGAATGTTGAAAAGAGAGGTGCAACGTTAGGATTTAGGAAAGATGCATTACAATAACCCAGAGGCGATTTCTTTCTCCGCTCAGAATAAAAATACGTAAAAGTATATTCTTATGGCAAAGAAACATCAAGAGCTGTAAACACTAAGGCTAAGAAATACGAAGAGATAATCCTATCTATTTGTGTGTACATATATAAAAAACTGGTCGCAGCTATCGATGAAGATGATATGTGCATGGGAGTTCATATTGTGAATTATGGGAAGCATGAAATCTACACTACCCACTACTACTAATGGAATTTCCAAGATCCCATTTCCAAGCTCCCATTTTCTGAATCAAAGTACAAAAAGGAAATGTGTCCATTCCAGGCTGCTGTACCACCTGAACTTGATGCTGATGATGTTGCTTACAGCGTCTGATGCCTCCTCACCTCTGATACTGCTGTGCAGATACGGACACTCTCACTAGTGTAGGACTTAGAATTTTTCCAATTTTCTCTCCATATACAGCAGTTGTCTTGGCCTGTCTTTACAACCCATGAATGGATGGCCACTGCATTTAACCAAGGTCTTGCTATATGTACAACAGACTTAACAGCTAATTGTCAGGCAAGATAATTTCAAGCCATCAGCTCAGCTCCTCAAGGAGGATAAGAAAAAAAGACAATTTCTACTGAGGTGTTAAGCTGCATAGAAACTGAAGCACGGCAGAAGGACAAGAATAGGATTGATTAGAAGCTATGATATGTTCACGGATCATGCTGGGAATCTCTGGTAAGCACAATGCATCTTTAATGCAAATCAATATAGACAGTCTGAGGATGGCCCTTGAGAAAGGAAGTGCAATCAAGCTGCTGCTCCAAAAGACAGAGCCAGTCCGGCAGTGAGCGCATGGGTTCTCTCTTCACAGCGTCTACTGGAGTGAGGAATTCATCCGATAATTAGAGCAGTTCAAATGATTTTTGCTGTTAAGTAGGCTGTGAAATTCAGGAAGGTATTCTGGGTTTTGCCTTATAATGGCACAATTACTCTTTGACAGAGCACAGTGGCACCATTGTGGTGAGCCGCTAGCAAACATCAGCCTCATGAGCCGCAGATGATGCATAATTTGAACAGAAGCTGTAAAGTTTCCCCCAGATTGTCTTGGGAGCTTCAAAAGCCCACTTTCAGAGCCATGGAATTTTGCAGTAGCTTTTTTAGAGAGAGAAGTTACAAAAGCAAGGCACACATTTACCTGCAACCCCCCAATCTTAGATGCTCATCTGTAACCATGTGGGCCCTGCTCACCAAGGAATGGTAGGCGGGGATAGTAATTTTTACAGTGTTCACTCATTTACTTCAACAGGGTGTCCAGAGTTATTGGAATTAAAATTGAAAGGAAAAAAGGAAGGATACAGCACCCCTAACAACTAAATTTCTGTCTGAAAGCAATGATTTCTTGAAGCTGTTTTACTGAGGTTTCAAATCTAGGCACGCAGTTGGCAGCAGCTCTGCTCCTGCAGACCAAGGAGCAGATGCAGGGGCGACCGGAGGACTCTCACCAGCCCTGTGAGGGACACTCGTGGCCATTAACTGACCCTGTCCTTCTGCCCCCTTGCCTGAATACGTGTGGGTGTGGGTGTGGGGGGAGAGGAGTCAGGAGGGGCAGCTCTGAGATCACTTCAGACAGGTCCAGAGTGAAGGGTTCAAATCAATGTGTTGAGCTCAGGCACTCGCACTGTGCAGAGCTCTGCAAAGAGCAGCACAATGCCCGAAGCAGCTGGAAGGAGCTGAAAGCTTTCTAGGACAGCATTGAGCCTGCTCTCTGCACACCATGGATCTTCACTGGAGGAAATATGCAGGGAGAGAACAAAGTTAATGATTATCTAAAGGATTAGTACTCACTCTGTGTGACCTTTGAGACTAGGGACTACAGTTTCCCATTGGTTTTTCCAACATACTACACCAGCTTTCATCTGGTGAGGCATCTGAAGATGTCAGATGATAGTAAGTTAGACACTCAGTTTAACAGGAAATTTTTTTGCAACCAAAAAGTACATTTCCTTTAAAGCAGGTACTTTTTTCCAAATCCAAACAAAACCAGACAAATAACCAAAACATTACAAATTATCATATAGTGCTTAAAATTTACATGGATAAATAAATCCTCCTTGGAGCTTAATCAAGCATACAGTTCTGAACATTTTGTTAAATAGAATAAATACCTGCAAAGTTGTAAAAATGATTTACATGTTATAAATGTCTTCACCTAAATTTAGAAACTGAAATCTTTAATTGGCCATATAAACCGAAGCACTTTCATCTTTTAAGATGCCTATAAGACTCTTAGCTCCCAGTAACTTTGTGAATTTAGGTATCTAATACCCACTAAGGAAAAACAACTTTACATGCTTCTAGTATTTTCATCAAGTATACTTTTAGTTTGGAATTATATTTCCCTCTCTGAGGAACAATTATATAAATAAAATCAACATATATGTATTTGTTCAGATTACACACTTAAAAATTGCTTTTACAGTGCACTGCTTTATCTTAAAATCTTTAATTTTAATAATTAGCATGCTTTTTCTTTTTTAATTAATGATGTGTTAATTATATAAATATCTTACCACAAGAAAGAATGGTAGCTTTTTCTGTGAGGGCTTTTATTATTTAGTGTCCAGTCCACCAGACCATTTCTAAAGTGCCCTAAAGAGCCACAGATGAAAATTTATGTCTAAAAGTAGTCTAACATATGTAAGGGCTTCAAGCAGCTTTTCTGAATTTTCTGCAGATTTTACTCTTGTTGGAATAAAAAAAAAAAAAAGAAATTTCAGCAAAAAGTATATATATTAAATACATATATGTATGTATGTATGTTTGTGTGTGAAGAAGAATTCTTCCTAGCCTACGGGAAGATACAGTTTACAGTGAAGAGAATCTATCACAAAGAATAACTCAAGCCAATAGAAAAATCGATCCAATATGCTACAGAAGTATGTTGTCTAACACATCCACTGGTGCTTAAACATCAGGAGTCAAACTTGAAGTGTAAAGATTAAGGAGTACTACATGGCAGAAAAAAACAAATGCAATGCAAGATTGAAATGAGCATAATAAGTGATACCCAGTCGTGACCAGGGACCAGACCATGACTTAAAAGCATAAAATAGATTTGTCTCCTCCTCATAAATCTGCTGTAAGGACTCATGGTATTTCTAATGAACTGCTCCATCAAAGCCTAACACAAAAAATAAAAGGCAAGTGACCCTCTTCTAATTTCCCATCCAAGTCACTTGGCTCATTACACACTTACATTAGAGTGATAAAAGTCTGGTGAGTGATTCATTCATTTATCAGATGGAGAAGAAAATACAATTTGATAGCTTCCCTGAGTCTATCTATCACCATGTTAGGGAGGGACAAAAAGAAGAAAAAAAACTGATGACAAGAATATTAAGAGTTAAGAATGTAAGGACAAATGTGCTGGAGGTTAAGAAGAGAAGAGAAACCAAGAGGTAAAATGGCTCCCCGTGAAGCCATTAATCTCAGAAGTTAAACCACAGGCACAATTTCCTGCAACTGTCTCAGCATAACGGATTCATTATTGCTATAAATACTGTTGATGGCGATGCTCTGCATTTACCATGGGCACTTGGGAAGAGAGGAGCTGGGGTGACTTTCCATTCAAAGAGGGTTCAATGACAAGGATGGGAATGAAAACAAAGAAAGGCCAGCAATATGTTCTACTGCCCAGAGGCAACCCATGAGTCTTTTGCAGGCCTGAAGGAAAAAAATCCCTTCTAGGAACTTAGGCACCCTATGAAACAAAATTTCCAAAAGATATATCATCTTTGGGAGGGAAAAGCTTTAGGGCTTTAGAAATGCATAGAAAGAACTCAACTCAGAAGTCCATCTCACTTTTGGGCCATTCAGGATATCTGAACATCCTGTATGTGAGGCCAGGCAATCTGTTTTCCCACAGAGAAAGGGTTTATAGGAAAACTGTAGGCCAGCAGCTGTGTGTGCCTGCACCTATACATATCTATGTATACACATATATATATATATATTAATGACCTTTTCTCTGAAATCAAAACTGAACTCAGCCAAAAAGTATTCTCAGCTACCCCAGGTGTCCCCAGTGCTCTGCACTTTAGGAGAGGGGTGTAATTTAACGGCACTATTGCTATTTCTACATAAATAAGATATGTATATATCTTATTGATATCTTATTTATCTCATAGTTGTAAATTACAAGCAGTAAGTGCATTGGGAATTCTTTTCATTTGTTGAATTACAGGGAGAAATCTGAGGGCAGTGGCAAAATGCTACCAAAACCAAAAAAATGTCTTTCCAGTTAGTTTTCCAACTCATTAGGAAACCAGTAGGAAAAGCTGGACTGTGGGATTCTAACTCTAGAGGAGCAGAGCAGATATCTCTATCCAGCTTCTGGCATTGCACACTGACTGTGTGAACTTGGAAAACTTGGACAGAAAAAACAAAGCAAGAGAGACAAGACATAAAGCCAGCACAGGAAACAGCCATATTAATTCCTTGCCCACACTTCTCCCAAAACTGTGTTTTTTCACTCTAAACTCTTCTGTTCCCACACTGATGGCGACACATGTAAATGAACATCCTTGCTGTTGTATCAGTCAGTGATATCAGAAACTAAAA
Source organism: Rhipidura dahli (assembly GCA_013399225.1). Taxonomy (NCBI): domain Eukaryota; kingdom Metazoa; phylum Chordata; class Aves; order Passeriformes; family Rhipiduridae; genus Rhipidura; species Rhipidura dahli. Next base: position 510,516 of record VXAC01002191.1, read on the forward strand.
ATAAAGAGGAAAAGATGTACTATTATTCCAGAACATTACTGAAGGGCTTCTTCCTACCACTCACTTTGAGCTCTTGGGTGCTTGCCCCACACTCATGTCTCTAATTTGCACCAGCTATCAGTCCAAAACTCACCTCCAAGGGGTGATTGCCCAGACTGGTAAAATCCCAGACACAGAGAAATGGAGACAGCAAGAAATGCATCAGCCAGCCAGGTTTGTACTTTTAAGTCAAAACCTGGCCTTTCTACTAATACAGAAACAGTCAGTAGAGAATTCCAGCTACGTGTGAACCTGTCTCCTTCAAAAATGCAGGAGGGATTGGATGTATCCCACAAGACTGACTTGAAGTAACAGCTACACAAGAAAGAAGGCAGGGAACTGTGTGGCAGCCCTGAGGCACTTCACAACACTGTGTACCAAGATTGCTGCATCAAATACATTGCATTTTTAAAACGTGTCATGATTCCTCTTTTTTGCTGTGTTGAAAGAGATATGCTTGTTTCCCCTTTCAGCAGAGACACAGGCAAAAAATTTAATAGCTATGTCTCCACCTGGTTCTTGAACTGTTTTTGCTCCTTCTAATTTCCTGCCAAAGAATGTAGTCAATTTGCAAGGTGACATTTGCAGAGGCTCCTTACAGATTGATTGGCTAAACTGCTGGGAAGCCAAGAGAATTCATACAGAGAACGAGCTTCGTTTATTATAAAGTCAGACCTGCTGATGTTGCTGCACGCCAGAAAAGTCCAACCATTCCCCACATGTTTCTCAGAGAGGGCCACTGATGGATGCAGATCACAAGCAGGACAACAAACAAGAGGCTGGATAATCTGCAGAGCTCCTGACAGCCCCTGAGTGAAAACTCACGTCATGGTGCTGCGTACTGAGTGCTAGACAGGAAAGGGAAAAAGCAATTTTTTCTTGGAAGACATCCTGTATGGTAACAAAGAGCTACTTGGAGGCTGATAGTGACTTCAGGCAGTCAACATGCAGATCCCTTCCCTTTGTGAGCATCAGGAGGCTCTCCTTGCCTGTCCATCACAATTTACCTCCCTTTCAGACTTTTTCTTGAAAGTTGCTGTACTCTTGGCACAGCTGAAACTTTTAACCACTGACACATCTAACCCTCCATCCTTTCAAACCAGGGGCACTCGCCAAATTTGCATTTGGTACTGAAAAAGTCATTGCTCTGTTTAAAAACATCTAACATGGATTAACTACCAATAACAGTCATTTGTGTTTTAAGTATTTCTCAGTGCAAAGAGTCATCTCTGTGCTTGGAAAACAGAACAGATGCTGAACTGCTTTTGTGGCTCTGGACATGTACCACATTTCTGTTCTCTTTCATTTCTCTGGCTTGAAGAAACACGTTGTCAAAAGGCAAGACATATTGGTTTATTCTTTCCCATTCACTCCTTTGTAAATATTGACGTAACATAGACTTTCTGAAATCTACAGCAAAACATAACTCATCAAAAAGATCCCTTTGGGAGCTGCAAGTTATACATAAAAAATATGTGTCATTTCTAAATTATGGTCCCTCCTGCAGTATAAACTGCCAACCTTCCCAAACCAAGTTTGATTACTTGGAAGTAAAACACGGGATTGACTGAAGTTTAACTACACTCCCTGATTTAACTTAATCAGATTTAATCAGGGCATGGAAATCAAACCTCATGTTTTTGTGATGTGTTTCACAAAACTGTTCATATTGACACGTGGTTAGAAAACCAGTCATACTTTATGGCTCCATGTATGATTTCTTAGTTCTCACACATATCACGGATCAGCTCAAGGGTAATTCAGAGAGCTTGCAGAGCCACAGATATTTTTACAGAATTTGGGAGGAAAGTTTTTTACAAGTTTTGAAAGAAAACAGTTGAAATTAGCCAGCAAATATCTCCAGATAGCTTCTGCAGTTTGGAACTGCCCTCTAGGGCAGCACATCCTCTCCCTATGTGGTAGATGAAATTTACTTGTTAGCACACACCCCTGAATTAGCTGCCTAAAATTGACAGGTTTTAATAAAATAGCACCTAGCTAACTATTCCAGCAAGAAATTTAAATGTCATTAGCTTTTTTACTCCTCACAAGACACACAGAATTTGTTTAAATATTTTTAACAAATATTTTCCCCAAATGTTTTTAAATATTTGTGTACAATTATGGAAAAGAATGTATTGTCATGATGTTTTTATAAGGTTGAATATTTCAATAAATATTCCCAAACACATATGTACGCACATCACAGAACAAACCAGTAAGGTCACTCACAAACAAGCTGAAATAAACATCAGAAACTTAATGGGTAATTATTAATCCAAAATATCCAACTTGTTATTATTTCCTGCCAAAAAAACCACTCGCAACAAAGGAAAAATCCTTTCTGCTCTTTAGTTAAGGGTTTGTGAAAAAGAGGCCAGTTTTAACTCTCACCAAGAGAGGGCAGTGATATATCTAAAATTATTAGAAGATCCTGTACGAGAAGCATATACCTTTATAGCAAGCATGATAGCAAATAATCTCTGCAGACATTCAATTTTAAATTCTGTGAAGCATTCAGCTGATGCTGTATTATTTTTAATTAACATCCTCCCACCCTTGAGTAAGTGTACTGTTGTGTTTGGAGAAAATAGAAAGAGATTATGGATAAACTGTGAGTCCATGTGAAATAAGATTTTTTTTTTTCTTTTTCAAATAGGTTTTTCAAAGCAGAATATTAAGAAATACCTGCCTTCTACTATGAACCACATTCAAACCTTATTTTCAATTTTAATTGACTTCTCCAGAATGTGAGGACTTGAGCAGTTAGCTCTATCCCTTTCGACTCTCTACACTTTTTACTCTCAAACCCCAAAATGGAGAATCAGAGGCTGTTTTTGTTCCCAAGTACAAAAGATCTTGTTACAGGTACAGCTGTACTATGCTGTTCAGAATGACTGATTTTTTTTTTTTTTTTTTTAAGGAAGTTAGTATATCCATTTTTTTGTCCAAGATTCTCTCAGGACTACTGACTTGTGAAACTTAAATTGTCCTACCCGAAAACATGTAATTAGAACGAGCCCTAAATCTGTTATTTTTGGTCTCCAAGGGCCTGCAACATCTTCAAGTTCATGGCCTCTTGCATATCTATTGCTACCCCTGAAGTTCAAAAAAATATAGCTGGCAAAAAGCCAGCACCATTCTCTCTTCACAGCCTTTCAGTGGGTAGATGTAGTCCAGAGGAAAATGTTTTGTCTTCTTAAGAAAGACTTTGGGGTTTACGTTCAACAGAATTTATGAGAGATCACACACAAAAGCTTTCCAGTTATGTATTATTTTCTTTGCAATTTCCAAGGCATCTTTCAAAAGGTATGGAGAGGAGTAAGGAGAGAGTAAAAAAGAGTAAGAGAGAAATACACTTCATTTTATCTATAGTCTTTGGAGGTTTAGAGCAGTTGGAACCCCTCTTTGAAAATGAATTTAACTATATCAGGTGCTTTTATATGAGCTTTTTCTCAATTTCTAAGGCAAATGGAATGAATAAGAAGACACAAAATAAAATAATGATGAGGACAAACATTTCTCTAACAAGGTATCATAACATTTTCTTATTGATGTTTTCTTTATTGATGTTTTGATTTCCTCTTGCAGAAAGATTTGTCTCAAAATATTTTGGAGTGTCACAACAAACTAGAGAGCAGCTTCTAATGACTAATGGAATGACTGACAATTTAGATGTTACAAACCTGTTAGAAAAGAGCTTAGAAGGAATAAATAATGGGAACAAAAAAAAAAAAAAAAAATTGGAGGAACTGATCTGTAATAAATGTGGAGTATCACATTTCATACCAAGCACATTAGAGAAAGGGGGATGAAGTCCACTATCAGACAAAGTTCATGAGAATTTCTTATTTATACTTCCTATCATGTGGAGTCACACCACATACACACACCCGCACCCTGACACCCCTCACTGTAAAAGCAGCATAAAAATGTCCACCACAAAACCAGCTTCCTCTTAAATTCACTCTGCTTTGGACTGAACAGAAGAGCTCCAGTATATACAGATGCTAAAAGCATTTGTATTCAGTGCACCAGTCCTTGTTTAAGGCAATCTGTTGGTGGCCTACAGTCACAGAGCACATAAAGATTATATTCTCATGTGGGAAGATATCCATCACTGAGTTGGTCTTGTCATTCTTGCTTTCCTGCAGACACGGTAAAGTAGCAAAGCTAAAAGCAAGCAAAGGGTAAGGTCTTCAGCAGTAAAGCTGAGCAGCAAGAGAGGACAATAACTTTCACATTCTGTTCTGTGTACAGCAAGCCCCAGGGCCAAACAGAGAAATCAATTCAACTATCCAGAATCAAGTGTATCAAGAGACTCACTGTGACTTTACTGGAGACCAAACTAGCTGTGAATTATTCCAGTCCTTCAAACATATTTGAAAAGGTAATTTGTGACCATATAGATACTGTGGAAATACAATTTACCTTAGTCTATACTGACCAAAAAGTTGTACTTCAAAATCTTTCTGCTGGCAATCCAAGTATTGCAGACTGAGATCTGGGTAAAATATTTCTGTATATTGTTATCATCACAGAAAATAAAGTCCACCTTATCTGTTCCTTGATAAAAGACTGTTAAACAGATAACATAAAAATCCATCCACCTTCATTTTCCAAATTGTAGCCTTATTCTGGCATAAACTTTGGGGAATTATACCTACTGACCCCCAACACCAGCTACCATCTATCTGTGAACGGAACTGCTCTGATATGAGGCTGGAACCTCTCTCTAATTCAAAGCTTAGACAACCTCTTCTGTAACCTTCTCTGAGCAGGTTTGCCAGGGTGCAAATGAACTTTTCATGCTTTTTAAGGCACTGCCTACATCCCCACAGCAAAGCCTACAATTCCCAGACATTATTCCTTGCTAGTGAAACATCACTTGTGACGTACTCTGCAAGAAAAGCAGGCTCCAGTGTCAGAAGCAGAACTTGTAATTTGTGGAAAATAAATGAATGAAGTAGCAAGAAACACACCCATAGCAGCAGGCCTGGATGGCTGCTAAAAGTAAACAGTTTATAATGTTGTTTAACTGCTGTGGCCTAAGTGGAACTGATACTCCCTTTAAGTAGTTAATAGATATTTTGAAAAAATTGCTTTAATTGACACTGTTCCAGTGAGAGGTAGTAGTGGTTTAATAATGCATTTATGGTATTTAACTGCATCTTAATTATAATACTTTTTTTCTTACTTTATATTTATGACAAATATTTGTCTCAAGTAATATAATACACAGCTTAAAATAAATGGACTAATGAGATCTTAGACATGCACATTCAATAAGGAATTCATACATTTTATTGGTAGTTAATAAATTTGGAGAGCTAAGAGTACCTGAGTTCTACTTATAATACTAATGTTTAGAACACTGAAAGCTTACAGAGTCAATCTGATGCAAAATACCAGCATCAAGGCTTTAAAATAAAATCTATTATTCTTAAAGGCAATCAAGTTATAATGCAAAATCAGTAGAAGTGTAGAGATACTGAATGTTGCATTGAAATATTCATATAAAACACTTACAGCTCATTATTAAGGCACTCCATTAGAATGCATACTTTAAATCAGATTTTTATGAGCTCTGAGTACATTATTTATTATAAAAGTGTGTTTAAAAACAAACAAATAAAACCCTAAAACCAAATCCAGCATTTCAGACTAAGAACTTTGTGATGAGGTTCAGAAGAAGACTGGTAGAGCACTGATCAGGAAAATATGTTAAAGTTATTGGTTTAAATTGAAATATTATCAACATATTTATTTTTTTCACACCAATTCATAAATTTTGATATATTATGTTGTATTTTTCTACACCAACTTAAAAATTATTTACATATATGAACTAAATTAATTCGAGCTCAAATTTCAAAAGAACATCTCCTGCAATTTATCCCATTCTATCCTTTTCTGTTTACACAAGAAGGATATTCTTTCCACTGCTATGCTTCAGAAAGAAATGTCTGTAATATTTTCCATAGGTTTTGAGAAATGGAGAGAAGCAGTGTTGGAATAATGATGAGACTAATTTCTGACACCTACCACAGGTGCCAGACATACCTTTCTTAATTCCTTAAAATATGTTTATCCCCATTTGCTTCTAGCCTAAATAGTTTCAAAGCCTTGTTAGTGCACAGAATTTCCTCAAAAACCTTGTTTTGTTTTTTTTTTAAGAGGTTCTATCAAATAAAATTAATTCTGTTTATCAAAATGAAAATGTAACATATTTGAGACTTCATCCATTTTACTTTTTCTAGTACTCCTTCTGTGCATTTTAAAGCAGGAGTACACCATGACAAGAATATGTATTATTAAATTCTATTGTAACTTACCCTTTGATTAAGGCATTATATCATAACTTTAGAACAGGCAAAAATCTGAGCACTGTAATTTTAAGGCTGAATCATAAAAACCTTCCAACACTATAAAGGAACTATAAATATTATGAAGTCATTGAAAGCTTCGCCATCCTCATTTTTATTATTTGCAAAGATCTCAAAAGGTACAAAGAGGTGTCCCTAAACAATTACACAGAGGTAACTTTTTATCTCTGGAAATCACTTTTAAGAGTCTTTTAATTGCAGGATACAGCTATAACCACCTTAGGGGAAACACATCTCAGCATTGCCATAAATGCAGTATTGAGACAAAATGACATATCAGTTCTACTCCTGGAGTTCTTTTAACAGATAAGACGACTTAACTGAAAACTTCTACTTTACAAATGGATTTTATGCATGGTAAACTCCGCCACATTTTGAAATATATGAGTTATGTGGTGGGAAACTACAGTGCATTATAAACATGATACAGCATCCAAATTGAAACCACAGGGGTGGTTCTCTTTGTCTTCTCAAACAGCACCATTTATTTCTTATTGGTCTTAAAAACACCGCTACGAACCAAGATTTACTGTACTTTCAACTGTGTTTTGCTAACAACACCGGAAGACAATCTCCACTGTCTGATGTGTCCTTTCTCCTCGTTCTCTCCAGCATCCATTGTGCCCACATGCATTTTCTTGTCCAACCCAAAGATGAGACTCCCCATTGACTCAAGCTGCTCTTCCTGATGGGCAGCACCTGCTCTCCCCAGGCAACAACTGATCCTTGACTCTTTGCTAACAAAACACTTTCTGACTCTTGCCTATCCATGTCTACATCCTTCTGATGAATTTGGGAGCCTCTAGCAGCTTCATGGATGTTTTTACATTTGTGCCTGCTGTAAATCTACTCCCACAGCTCTGAAGGCTGAGGGTGGTAGATGCTATACACACATATTCATAAATAGATATATAGAGGGTGTTCTCAGTGAAAATCTACAATCATCATTTCCCAATCAGTTTATGGCTTGTCTAGCTCCTCTAGATCCCACAGTCTGCATGTGGAGGACTAAAGGGATTAAATGTCTGTGTTTGGATTCTCCCTCCTTCAGTAGAAAATCTCACTGAATATTTTATGGCCAAAGAGGCAAAGGGCATTGGGCTTACCAGGGCTGCTTACCTCACTGCAGGAAAATAGTGCCTACTGCTGTCAACAACTTATCATTCAGCATCATGCTCGAGGAAATACAGTCTTTCCACAACACAAACAAACACACACACAAAAAAAAAAAAAAAAAACCAAAAAACCAAAACCCAACAACAACAAAAAAACCCCAAAAAACCCCACCAAAAAAATCCCCAAAACCCCAACCCCCCCAAAAAAAACAACCAAAAACCAACAAAACCACTGCAAACAACCCAACCAAAAAATTCCGCCCAAACCAACCACACACACTCAAAGATATCTCCTCCACAAAAACCCCCAAAGAAGTAAGCAAAAAAACAAACCAAGTTTTGTCTCGGATACACATGAATAGTCAGTGTCTAAAAGGACACATTTTTATGTTTTCTAGTTAATAGACTAACTTGGAACAAAGAGATTTTACTGCAAAAAATATATAGTTCTGCCTATTTTAAATTTGTACCAGCAAAGTTTTGATTAATATGAGCATTCCAGGCCTTTCAGATGTACCACACAGGCTCATCCAACTTATCAGCCTACAAGACCACACAGCCTTCAAGGAGAAGCCTTTCACTAAACATGCAAATTAGAAGCAATTTATTGAAAGGTTGGACCAGATTATCTTTGAAGTCCAGTGTGGATTGTTGTACAATTCTATATTATCATGGGATGTGCCTGTGAGAACACAACAGGCCATATAATTCTGTCAGTCTTGGCTCGCAGCCCTTGAAGAAAAAGACAATTTATCAAATTCAAATCCTGTGAAATGGCCCAGGTGGCCAATAAGGCCAATGACATCCTGGCCTGTATCAACAATAGTGTGGCCAGCAGCACCAGAGCAGAGATCCTCCCCTCTGTACTCAGCATCGGTGAAGCCACACCTCATATACCGGGTTCAGTTTTGGCCTCTCGCTACAAGAAAGACATTGAGGTGCTGGAACATGTCCAGAGAAGGGCAGCAAAGCTGGGTATGGGTCTGGAGCACAAGTGTTATGACTTAGGGAGCTGGAGCCATTTAGCTTGGAGAAAAGGAGGCGCAGGGGAGACCTTATCCCTCTCTTGAGAGGGAGGGTTCTTCACAGAAAGGATGGCAAAGCACTGGAACAGGCTGCCCAGGGAAGTAGTGGAGTCACCATCTCTAGAAGTGCTCCAAACGTATGCATATGTGTTGCTTGGAGACAGGGATTAGTGGGGGGCTTGGTGTTGGACTCAATGATCTTAAATGTCTTTCCCAACCTCAACAATTCTATGATTCTAAATCCGTGTAGATCTACTTTCACGCATTATGGATTAAGATCTGGACTATAATCCAAAGATATGCATCAGCCCTCCCAAGGCTGTGCACTGAGCCCTTAATTCTGAGAACTGAACCCTTCACCACCCTCAAAACTAACATTTAATGACCCATTTGGTATTACCATCACTTCATGCCTCCTGTTAAAAGAAAAAATTCAGTCTTCTGCCATTTCTCTCTCCTGTCCACATGATTTTCCAGTTATTAGGAATTTTTGACTAGGATATCCAAGTTGCATCCAAATTTGGGTGGAAATATATAAATTACTGGAAATATAGTTATTATTTCCCTCTTCACATAATACATTAGCTACAACACCCTCATTCTCTTGAATTAATGGAGGGTTAAATATGCTTATTACTTCTTCCTACTCCTGGAAAACATATACTTGTTCCTGTTATAAGCATTTGTGAAATGAAGTCATTTTCATCAGATGATAACCTTGACTGAAAGCAAAGCAGCTCTAAAGAGCAAAAGACAAGCATTAAAAACTTTAATTCTGGAAAGAATCTATAATTCACTGAGACTGTCCACCTTCAAACAAGTAATTCCAAGTCAAGCTAAGTGTTTTATCCTATTAATTTCAAGGATGATGAACCACATTCTTGAAGCAGCACCCACTGAGTACTCTCTTAAAGGTGAGGAGAAGTCCCTAATGGGATTTCCAAAATCACATAGAAGCATTACTGCCTGAGAGGTCAATGAAGCATTAAGTCCATTCTTAAATAATACACAGTTCCTTCTGACATTATTCAAAATGTCAGTCTTGAGGCACTTCAAAGTTTCCAAGCACTTCAGATCTCTGAAGTGAGTTACAAAGCTAATTTGCTCAGTGGATGCATTTGAGGATAAAAATTCACAACTTGCCAGCCATTTCTGCAGATCCATGTTCACCAGGAGGCTTTCACAGATACTCAAGCAGAAGAAAAACCCATATAACCATATAAAGGTATTTCAAAAGTGGCCCAAACAATCATACTGAAAACTGTAAAGGGTTCTGCCAATATCAAGTTTGGAAAAACAAAAGTGATCTGATCCCTTGGCCTGCTTGACCTGATCCAGCTGCGAGCAGTTCAAGAGGAAGAGAGGAATCCAAAAGTGAAGGAAAAATATTTAAAGGACACAAATCAAGTTTTACGTGCAACATAAACCTGACCAACATTCAAATCCAAATTTTCTTTTCCAATGTAGGAATTAAAACCCCACCATGCTGTTTCTGCTATTGAAAAGTTTTCAGGACAAAAAAAAAAAAAATCTCTGCTGCAAAAATGACTGAAGTTCTGTGTCATTCTTTGCTCTCATGCCCATTTTGAAGCACAGAATAATCACACAGGAACCTCTGTGGTTAGGCATTTGCCTAGCAGCATCAACAGAAAACAGGAGTTGCTGTTCCCAGCTTTTTTTTTTAATTATTATTAATTTTTGACTGATCTTTCTCAAGTTTCCATTGTCATAACAAGATATGAAAGGAAATTAAAAACACAGTTTGAAAGTGGAAAAAATGTTTCTCCTGTTCTTTGCTGTCAAGACAACTATATTTTCTGCAGGAGATGGGTAAAATGTAACCTCTTTTCCAGATGAACAAAAATGAATAAAATGCATGAAACGATATAATTTAAAGTGCATAAAAAAAAGATTTGTCTCTCTCTGATGAAAGCAATCAGTCAAAATAGGCAGTCCCCAATGCACCGAAAATATTTTTCAGTAAGAACATGCTTATCAGTTTTGACAGGACTGGATATTCTGAGCAAAAGAGAGACGAGCTCATCCCTGCCAAAACTGTGAAGAGAAATACTACAGAGCACCAAAGCCCCAAGGGGAATTTCTGTTTGACATCAATACTTCTCCCCAGGGTTCCACAGCATTCTCCCCATCTGCCATCTGGCATTTTCCCTTTCTCCCCACACTGTTCCCAATGCAGGAACATGCCCCTCTTCACTCCAGAGGGCTGCAGTTACTCAGAGGCTTGAAAGATTCTTTTTTTCCAAATCAACTCTAGCCCTGTAAGTCACTGTTAAAAGCCATCGAACCTGTGTGCTGGAAACTGGATAAACCTGTATCTTAATTATTTGAATTGAATTTTCCCAAAGCACTTAACCTTACTGTTCTAGGCCAGGGAATCTGGACACTCACTTGCATTACAGCCTAAAATAATTTCTTTTTTTTACACCACACTAAACACACTGGAGCTCAGGAGACATGGCTGACTGTTCTCCTAAGAAGAAATAGGTGGGGTAACACCTCTCTAGTGCACTGTGCTTGCCTTGGCTTTGTGAGTAGTAGTTTGGAGTTTGACTTCTGGGTCATTTTGCTCATACATCTGATCCTGGTTTTCATGTATTCATGGTGCATGTTTTTCTCCACAGGTGAATAATTTATGTGGAGTGGGTTGAATAGTAGCAAATCTGCTCTGCATTTATCAGAAGGATGACTTGAACCTTTTGTCTTCTGTGTTCCTGAGGCAGCATCCACCAAGCCACCAAATCCATCTGTGACTTCTTTACTTTGCACTTATTACAAGCAATGAAATACTCACTCATCCAAAGACCCCAGTGTCAGGGCAGGCAGCTGGACAATCCAGCACCAAAAATTAGATTTCACTGCCCCCATCTGAATCAGAGAGTCCAAAAGCTGATAAATTCTCCAAATGACGCACTAATGATTGAGTCAGTCTGTCTCTCTGCATCCTCAGATTTTAAAAGAAAATGTTCCATTCAAAAGCAGAGAAGGAATTTTTAAAGAAGACTTCTAAATTTTTTAAAATTCAAGCATACCATTATGGATGGATACTATTATTTCATTTTCTGTTATACTCAAATATGCATTTAGTTTGGCCTTGAAGCTAAACAGAAGTAGACTTCCAAGTAAAACACAGTTCTCTATTAACACTAGTTTCATTGTGATAGCATGCAAATCCCCAACACTTTACAGCCAAATTAAATTTCACTGAGATTTGACGAAGGATTTGCAGAAGCTACCAGAAAGTAAAGCATCAGTCACTGTGTCTCCATCTATTTATTGCATACCACTAAATGAAGGAAGGAAATGCTACCCTTCAGCAGGCTTACAGCAAAATTTAAGTACTGTGCTGAATTGGAACAGCAGGTCTTGGTTCATCAAGGTATTTAATTACCTTTTAATCTTTAGTATTAATTAATTTACTTCATTTCTAGCGGGCTGATTAAGTATTTTAAGTTGCTATAGAAGAGTGTCATGGTAGTACTGTGCCAGGTCCACCTTCTCCATCAGCACTCGAGGCAAAGCAGCCAGACACAGCAACATTTATTTCAACTGTCTGGAAAATACACCATCAATAAATGTCTCTGAATTGCAAGGGTATCTTTCACTCACATCATAAATTTCACGTCAACCTTTAGAAGCATCTGCACAGGTCACAGCTTAAAGTACCAGGTGCTGCTACATACACATTTTTAAAGTCACATTACACAGCTCTACCTTGACTGTACTCACAAAGAGAACAGGTGAAGCCATCATTTACCTCAAGTTGCTAACCAAGAAGGAAATACTTTGTGTGCTCTTGGTTATTAAATGGGGTTAGTTAATAAGTGTCAGCAGAGCTGCATAACTTATCTTTTTACCTAATGGAACAAAAGGGAATAAGAGATAAAGGATGCAGAAAAGAAGTTTTATAAGAATAGACAGCAACTTCCTGAAGATCAAAATATATGCTTGGAACTTATGCTGCTCTGTGATGCAAGTGCAAGGAAAATATATAGTCTATCAGAAAGAAATACCACTACTGTGATCAACAAGTGTTTTCAGATGAAGTGGAAGTAGCAGTTATTTTACTAAAATGAAAAAATGAAAACCATCTTTCCCATCTCTGAACAAATAGCACAATTATGGAGTGTTGCACTTAAGCCTTAATAGTCTGTGAAATAGCAACCTGTATGCAGGAAGGTCCTCTGCTTGCACTGGCAGAAGTGAAGAGGAACAATGCATCTGTTAGTCAGGTTTCAATCACTTTCTCACAAAATGCTTGGCACCACAGACCTCCCTTGGATTAAAATAGATAACATTTCCTCCTTAAAACAGTCAAAATTATTTATGACTGAACCCTTCAATCCTAATGGACAAATGTAGATGGCTCAAAGCAACCTGGGTTACCCTGATGCCCCACCAAGGCTATCTGTTTTCCTGCATGCTCACAGTTCTCTCCTTCCTCCAAGGCATCTCTAGCTGTCCTGAATGCAAAGGAAACCTTGACATGAACATCTTGGTGCAGACAGGAATTGATGCAAGAGCCAGATATATCATCTTGCTCCCTCACTGGGAGGAAATAACCTAAAACATCTTCAGAGGAGAAGAGAAACATACAGCAGGGTGGGTGTATGCTAATATGGAAGTGGAGGCAGAGCAAAACACACTACGATCTTCAAATGCCCACATGTGGTAAGAAAACCAGTGTGGGAACAGAAAGAAAGTCCTCTAAACTTCAAAAGATGTAGAACAGAGCCTTTGAAGATGAGCCCGTTCTGAATTACAAGGAGCACTGTAAGAAACATGAAAACCACTTTATTTCTGCAGTGCTGTTTTCTTCACCACTAAGATGTAAGACAGGACTCGGAGCTATCAGCTCCCTTTTGTTCATTTGTTTGTTGGATGGTTATTCACAGGAATGGCAGCTTGTATTTCAGCACTATAGATAAAAGTATTGCACTGAAATTTAAATGTCAAAGAATACATACGCAAATGTCAAATACCAACAGACAAATGCCAACAGAGAAATGTCAGAAATACACCCATGTCTCCCATTGAATATAACTACATCTGCACAAATGCAAGCCACAGTACAATGTGTAAAAGCCAGAGTTTTCCTTCAGGTCCTTAGGGGTTGTAATACCACTGGTGTCAATAAAATCGGTGTCTGGCAGCAATCTGAGTGTATTATTCCAAGTACCCAACTCTGGCAAAAAGTACAGGCTAAGTGATCCGTGGTCTGCAAGGTAATGGATAACATTTACAGTCACAAGGGTACAAAACTGCTGTTCCAGGCAAACCCCACTCTGGGATTTGCTAACTTGTCACTAGATGTCAGAGCCCAACACAATGACCTTTCACATGGATTCTCCCCCTGCTTTTCATCTATGACAGGAGCCCATGAAAGCTGAAGGCAGGGACAGGAAAGCAGTTTCTCCTTGATACATGGTTTAATTTGCCCAAATAAAAAACCCCAAAAAACATAAACATGAATTCCTGGCATATCCTAAACTATTTGCTTTTTTGAGTCCTGGGAATAATCACCTATGAATATAAGTGAACACTGCAGAGGTATAAATGACTCTAGAACCCAAGGAGAACAGATTTCAAGCAGAATTTGGACTCCTGAGAAATTTGACTGTGTTTTAAAATCTTACTTGCTTTATTAAAATCAAGTGACTGTTCCTCAGGAAAACAAAACAGCAATTCTTTACACAATTGACTTGATGGGAATCTCTGGTCCCAATGACTTCAATGGGCCTTTTGTAGTGATTTTACCCTTCATTATCTCCTATAAAAGTACTTGAAAATATGTTGATTAGGGAAGATGCATTAGCTTAGAAATTTCAGTCAGGCTGCTAATTGTGGCTGCTTCTACTAGAGTTGAGAAATAAAAATGCTTAGGTAGTTCTGCAGTCAGATCACTAAATACATGAAAATCTGAAGTGTACTTTAATTAGTGTAGTTAACAAAAATATATCTGACTCCTGTAATTATTGTGATTTGCTTTCCACGCTAGTAGCTCTGTAAAGTAGCTGTAAAGTAAATCATAATCAAAGGTAAAAGATATGAATTTTTGTCAAATACCAAAACCCCCTACAAATTTTCTTCTCCCTGATGTGTTTTAAGAAACCTACATTTTTTTTTTAATCTCCGTGACATTGAATAGAAATACCATATCAATTTTAAATTCTTTTCTTATTAAATTTTTTGCAAAAATTTGAAATAATTAATTGGATGTTTTTAAAAGAAACTTCTGAGAACAATTATCACATTTTCACAGTATATACAAAAATTTTTTTTAAAGAAAATTTCTTTCTGTTCACCAGTACTCTTTCTAAAGCCTTCTCTGGATTACTGAGTGCTGTTTTGGAAAAAAATAAAATTCAAACCATTTAATCTGCTCTGTTCTGAACCCTTTCTTCTTCTTAACCAGCTGCAGAGCATCACAAAACTCTATGGAGAGGTATTCACTGACTATCTTTTTCAACAGGAAATTTCTCTTATAATATCTATATTTAATTTCAAATGCTCATCTTGGCAAATGTAAAAAAACCCTACATACTTCCAGTATCTTGATTTTTATCTTTGCTTTTCTCCTCAGCAGGGTTGTACCATGTTGAGTTTCATCATCTAATCATATTCTGAGCAAAGCTCTATTCTCTTTGACCAACAAAATCTTTTTCACTCCAAAGACAGTGAATATCTCCTTGTTCTTGAACAATTCTAGAGAGTAAACAAAGTTTAAAAAACCTGTTTGTATTTTCCCACTGTTTTACACAAGTTAGGTGTGCCCGCAGTCATTAACATCTGTTTTAAAATTAAATTCTACCAACTCTACTGCTGTTAAACTAGCAGTACAATTCTAAATTACACCATCAAAGAGGAGTTAGAATAGCTCGGAAGTCTTAGTGTAATTCTGTATTTCCAAGATCTCTCTGCGAGTCTCTCTTTCTCTTCTATCTTTTCAGGAATGAAAGAACACAATTTAGTGCTTCACTCAGGCATTCACCCAGACAAGCCTGAAGTAAAAAAAAACCCCAGTCAAAGTCAACCAAATAAATTAAATGAAGAGACGCAGATTTGTCTTAGAAGGTAGCTCTAAAGAATAAATAGCTCCTCAGTGCACAGCATGGAAAATAAGTCAAAATATGTTGAAACAGACAGGATTTAAAGGTAAGGGAAAAAGGACTTATCCAACATTCTGATCTCCCAAAGATTTTGTGAAGTTCCTCCAAATATCAGTGAGATCCAGCTCTGTCTAGTTTCTGTCAGGACCTCTGCTCAAGGTGACATAACTATGTGTATGTTAGGGTATTGAGAAGAGATGGAACAGAAGGAAAAAAATAACAATTCTGGTGAATAGTGAAGGAAACAGCTCAATGTTTAGGCACTTTGGCCTTCTTTATCTCTTTGTCCTTTCAGAGTACTTATCCTTTGCTCCAGAAGGTATGCAGACAAATGATGCACTTCATCATATAGTGACACACACATGGAACCAGTTTACATATATTAAGAAAACCTTATCATTTCCTTTCAGACAAGCACCTCATGTTCCTCCTGTATAAACCCCAGTATGATGCAATACACTAAATGAAGAGATCTTGGTATTTTTCAGGAAATGTGTCTTTAAAGGACAGCTGCTCCTGGAAAAGCTTATTAGTCTTTCATTTACCCGTGAAGTCCCACATGATTTTTGCCATACAGAATAAGCAGTTGTTTAAAGTTAAGGATATTCATTGCAAATAGAAACCCATTTCCACCATTCTCCACACAGGAGAAAATTTAGTTTTAGACTGGCAGAACTCAAATACCAAGAAGGAGTAATTTTGCTGGACATATATGCCATTCCCTGTAACATCCAAGTCCAAGCATTTGGACTATGTCTGGCAGCTGAATACATAACATTAACTTACTCTGTAGAAGTTAACTCCAATTAAAATGCCATGCATTTATTTCATGGAGAGGCTACAGAAATTTTATCTATACTACAAGAGATTTTTTCTTTCCATAGCTATGAATTTTAATCACCTAGCAGGTGGAGCATCCCACTTTTTTTATCCCAGTAGCAGGGACCAGTCTTGGTGCTTTAAAAATAATTCAGTGTAAAATTTGCTGGTTTGGACAGGGGTTGCAAGGGTTACAAAACAACAGCTTTCACTGGTCTTCTGGGACAACTGATCAGCAGCTTAACACATTTTGTATTACAAATGACGATTTGATCAACACAACCTTCTCCAAGGCCTATTTGAAATAATAAAATAGATGAGTATATCTAAGTTCAAGGCTTTCCTCCCATCTCTTACTCATTTAGCAATACAGGACACCACATTATCCACCACCAAATGCTTTTCTATTAACATAGAACACAAGAAAGGTGTTGAAAAGATCAGTAAAAACAGTCTTTTATTTGAATATGTGTAGCCTCACCTTGCGGATGCCTCTGCCGAGATCTTCTCCATAGTTTGTCCCCAAAATTTCAAAATGCACATTGGGATTTCCCCCATTTTCTGCAAATTCCAGTTCTCCAGTCAAGCCATTCACTCCACCCTATTGGGAAAAAAAAAAAAAAAGGAAAACTGAATGAAAACTCGTAAGTGGGTAATTGCAATAACCTCTTATGCAGAATACATTGGTAACTGACAGAACTCGGACAGTTTTCCAAAGACCATATTTCCCTAAAAATTCTGACACTTAAATTTTTCTAGCATCATAATTAAGTTCTCCACAGAAGAATTAAACTCAGCAATACTACACAGATGCAATAAAAGCAATAGTCTAGTCAAGACTCTGGCTACTGCAAACCAGACAATTTTGACACATGTTGTGGTTAGCAAGACACTCTGATGACTTTTTAACTTCACTACAATCACACTTTTTAGGCTGGGGTTAGCACACCTCTGGTTGGTTCAGAGTAAAGCCAGGGGGAGTTTGTGTTTACACACTAAGTCATTTGAACATATCCTTTGGTAAATAACCAAGTTTCACAAATATAAACCTTGTCCTCTAACCTAAGTTTGATTTCATCCTATTCATGGGACAGAGGTGGAAACTTGCCCCACGTACCTTTTCTCTCATAGGTTCTTATTTGGCTTTCTGATTACCTAAGGCACAATTTCACACAACATGTGGTGTGGAAATGCCTGCAAAGTGGCACAGACCTGCAAGAGCTGGGATTCCCACCTGAGTGCTCAAAGCCTCCATCTGGACACCTTACCAGATACTGATTGGGTGATATTATACTTAATATTTCTTATACTACTTCCCAAAGCCTTCCCCCACACTGGGTATTAAACCTGTGGGTCTGAGGCAGGTAAAGAGTAAAAATTAATTAAACTGTTTTAGACCACCTGAGCAACTCCATGATCTCAAGTGAGCCACAGGACCTGGAAAAAGGAAGGGAAAACTCTGGAACAAAATGGTGAAAGAAAAGAAATATTCAACAAAGATCCCCTACAATCTCTCCACACAGATGCTTTGTACAGCAGAAAATAGAAATGAAGATAATAGGATTTTCAATCTAGAAAATTGAAGTGACTTTATTTTCCAGATTGAGAGTGGTTCCAATACTTTAAGGAACATGAAGACAGAATCATGTCTAAAATGTAAATGATTTTTTGAAACTTAAAATAACAATTTAAAATTTTAATAAACGTCTAAATTTCTTTTAATAATAATTTTCCTTATTTGAGCAAATATGATTTAAAAATAATTTAAAGAATCATTTAACCTCAATTATACTTGAAGTAATAAAATCCCTTCCTTAAGAAAACACAGGTTATGGAAATAT
Organism: Rhipidura dahli; assembly: GCA_013399225.1. Lineage (NCBI taxonomy): Eukaryota > Metazoa > Chordata > Aves > Passeriformes > Rhipiduridae > Rhipidura > Rhipidura dahli. The sequence goes on from VXAC01002191.1 coordinate 528,868, forward strand.
ATGTCCCCTTACATACAGTACAGGTTAACAGAATTACCTAACATTGCTTGGAATTTGATCTCTGTCCAGAAACTTTGTATAACTTTACTTAACCTGATTTTTAAATGGCTGCAATTGTCAGGGCAAGATACAAACTGTGAGTCCATCAACTTTATTTGTCTGGAATCCCATCTTAACCACTACAGCATTATTTCTCATTTATCTATTTTGGCAGTCCTATCATTCTTTGAAATTTCTAGTTAAGGACTTTCTTGTTCAGAGCTTCCTCTCCTGGACTGTGCACATATGAAAATAGTATAATTAGGGCTCAGATTAAATGGGAATGCTGCTGGCTCGGGAAGAAAAGGCAGAGGCAGAAAGACAAAACAGCAAAGAATTTAATCCCCACAATGCTAAATTTATAGGACATTTCTTGGAGGTCTTAATTGCTCCTCCCAGTCTGGGACTGCTCTTGTTGGACCTGCAGGCCATGCAATCCCGTTACTGCTCTCTGCTGCTCCTCATTGTCCCACACAGCCTTTGTACAAGGCTTACACAAATTTGGTTCATTGCTTAGGGCTGAGAGAGTGGAACAGGATGTTGCCTAGCAAGATTTTCAGGATGCTGCTCCAATTTTTATGTATAGTCTTTCACAGTGTGGATCTCTGTGAAACACTTGATTTACAGCATGTGTTTTATCCTTCTGCTAATGCACAGTGGAAGGAGACCACAGAGGAAAATGGAAATGAAAATGACCATCTGTGTTTTTTTTACTGATCCAGTAACTTCCTGATGAGATTTTTACAAGTGATTTTAGTGTTAATCATGATAATGTGCAAGAGTAAAAGGAATTTTTCATTCCATTAAACTTACAGAAACAATGCCATTTGGGGGGAAATGAAGACACATTTGCTATCTACCTTCTCAAATTCTTTTAAGGTCCAGCTGCAACCATGCAATTTCCTGACACATATGAAACTGAAGAGTGAAATGTCAGTTGCTGGGACAAAAATGTTTTACTTATGATTCTGATCACTGCTTGGGGCTTTGCAGAGCTGTTATAAAGCCTACTTGAGTCTCATCTAGACTGGCAAGAAAAACTACAGTTTATATATGCTTAGGCACTACTATACTCTAAGTCCCTGAAGAAAGCTCTATTTATCCAGCAGTCAGGACCTCACTTGGGAATGTCAGCTTGTCAATCATCAGCTATAAAATATTATTCTTTCTCTCAGATTCTCTTCAAACCTCCTTTTTTTTTTTTGTTTTTTTTTGTTCTAAAGTATGGTTATTCTCAGGTACTAGCTACTTTGCAATTAAGGATAAAAAATGTGGCCACAGGCAGGAAAAAATGCTACAAACATCAAATACGAGTTTCACATTCTATTTATGAAAAAGATCTGATCTTGAGAACATTGTTGAGTTTCCAGCTAGCAGAGATCACCCAATCTACTACCTGAAAAACAATTTGGCATCTTTTTTGCAAGTCACCACTGAGTGCCACTGACATTTCTGAGACCAGAACGGGTTGACAATTCCACTTATGATTCATGAAACAGCACAAGGTACAGATCCTTTCCCAGAAAGGGAGAGGCTCTGTGTTGCCACTAGCACTAAAAATTTGCTGTTAGCGAGCTAAAAAGATGTGACTGGGAAGAGCCCTGAGACCTGTGAGAGAAGGTAGATGCAAAAACTCGATACCATCTTGCTGAGTTGATCCTCCCTCTAATCCTACTTACATTTATTCCCAGGCTATTCAGGAAGATTAATTTTTCTCAAAGCAGAATTATTTTCTAGTGATACTTATTCCTCCAACTGTGAAATGGGTTTACTGAGAAATAAACAAGAGGGCATGTGTTTAGGGATAGCTCCTATTACAGAAGTGAATTTAAACTAATTGCTGGAGCTGGCCAAATTCATTAGAAGGATTGTATTTCCTGATGAATTTAACTGTTTATTCAGTTCCAGAATGGGTAGAAACAGATACTAGATTTAAATAATTGTGGTGGGCTTAAAATGTTTTCTTTAGGCTTTGTCCAATCAGCTGAATTCACAAAGAAAAAGCCAGCTTTTGTAGCTGTTTGTAGAAATAGTGATGCATGAGTCAAATATTCAACAGTGAAAAGTAACAAATGACAATGAAGGATGATTTAGCCAGCTTTTCACCATTTCAAGAAATGTTTAAAACTAATTTCCTCTATTCCCTGCTCTCCCCTACCAGCTCATTAACTATAAAGAAACCAGTTTATTTACTACCAAAGTTCCATTTTTAACAATTGCTGATACAGGTAGAACATCAGCACCCCTTTCTCTTACCTTCTTCAGTGAGTAGCTTACTAAAGATTTCACAACTCTTTTCTTATTTCCCCCTCCAGAAATCAAAGAAATATTTCCCTCTGCAGCTAAAACACTTCCAGATGTCCCTGCTTCTGGATCTTGAATCTAAAAGACAGATATTTCTTCTATAAAAGCCTCTAGAACTAGTTTTTTCTTGCCTTTTTTTTTCTTTTCTTTTTCTTCTTTTTTTTT
>VXAC01002191.1:531384-602499 GCA_013399225.1 Rhipidura dahli
TTTTTTTTTTTTTTTTTTTCCCCAGAAGCAAGAGCTCCGTGGTGCTTCTGCTTTTGCTGCTGCCAGAAGAACCACTGCTTGGGTTGTTGGTCCTCTCCTGAGACAGGCAGCCTGGAATTAGACATACCTTCCTCAACTCAAAACCATTCTTGAGTAAAATTTGATTCCTAGTGAAGCTACACTGAGAGGAGGGACAACCTGAGACCAGGTGATGATTTGAGCTCTACGGTACAGGTCATCATGAAGGGAGAATTAAGGTGCTGTAGAGGATGGAAATTCTTTTTCCAGGAATATTTAAGAAATCTGAGAATGTACTTACAGCCTGAATTCTATCAATATCTTCCTGTGATATTCCATTATACACCACATCCTGTAAACAGTGGTGATTTCAAAATGAAAATGCAAAACTTTTTATTCAGAAACTATTTAAATACCACATGGTAACTTCCATGTGGTATTTAAATAGTTAACTATTTAAACCTAAAGTTTAATAATTTCCTCCTGTTTGCTTTCAAAATTAAGGAAAACTGGTACGTTTCTGAGAAAAAAATTGTATTTCAGTTGATTTTAGAGGATTCTACAGGACAAGAGAGAAAATACACTTAAAGAATAATGCGAGATAGGAAAGAGAAGCATTATCAAGAAGAGAGATTAAGTGGGGCTTTTTTTTCCTTCATTACTTTCGGATTTTATTGTTTTTTGTGATATCCCATCAGGCATTCATCAATACCAAATTTTTTATTTCAAAAATACACAGTTGTGATCCCAAAATTCTTCTATATAACTGTTTTAGTGACAAAAAAGGCAAAATAGGCCACAAAACTAAAGCAGAATTCCTGTTCTTGTGCAATTCCAACTCTCAGCTGCAATCTTTAGCTCTCCTCCACGTGTTGAAATGCTACTGCCATCTCCACACAGTAAAATTTCTGTATTTCATTTGGATTAAATTTTGACTTTCAATTTTTACACGTTACTTCTAGAAATTCATCTCTGTCAGCACAATGCAGTGTAAGGAGGATTATTCAATTTACACCAATAAAATAGGTTTTTATCAAAGCCATCTAATCCAAATAACAGAGAAACCCAAAAGTAACAGGATGGAAGCATGGTTAGCTGCACAGATCAGGATTTTCTTTGGCGTTTGATTCATTTTTTAGCAAGCTAACAACAACTCTGGAACTTCCACTTGCTCCTGCCTTCTTGAATGCTTTCATAATTCTGCTGGCCATTTAAATGGAAAAGTGTGCAATGGTATTGACAAAATCCAAGGCGAGAAGAGAACCAGCCTTGCCTGAAACATAGCTCAAAATACATGGGACTGCCAAATGTGAATTTGAAATTGCTCTGATAGGTTAAGAGCAATACAGTTTGGAGCCCCTTAAAGCCATATTCTGCCCCTGAAATAAGAAATGTGTCCCGGATTATTCTTGCATGAAGCCTCATGACTTCAAACTATTAGAATGGAAAGTGGAAAAAGATACCAAAGAAATCCTTGAAGTGTCATTTTGGAGGTAATGCAGATTAACCTGGGGCTGGGTAAAATATCAGCAGGGCTCAAAGGAGTCTTACATTTTGCCTCCATCATCATAATTTCTGTTATAGCTAAATACCTAATATGCAGAATGGCAACTTCTCATGACAACATTATATTTTAAATTGTTTTTATGTTTTGTAGTGAAAGCTAAAAATAAAGCACCATTTATTTTTTTTTAAATAGACAAGATTTTTGTCCATATTTTTTTCCTGTGTTTACAATGACAGTACTTGAAAAGTAAGTATACATTACAAGGAAGTGTATGCAGACAAATGAGAAAGCAGTTTTATGAAAATATTGATAATATAAGGAAAATTAAGTGAATAACTTAGAGGGAAAGGCAAACCCTGAATCTGTTCATATTGACTAAATATTGACCCAGAAGGCTACGACATTTGTCTGTAAGTATGTGGAGCCTGTAAACATTGTGAAGAAAGGAAATAACTAAGAAAAAATACCTTAAAAGACTGAAGAACAGGCAAAGCACCTTGGGCATGAGCATAATTAAGGTGTGAAATAAAAATCACAGGGAAGCAGCGACACTGGATAAAGCTCTGTAGAGACTGTTACAGTCACAGTTTTGTGGTGCCAGATAATAGCCTAGATAATTTAGGGGGTTCCTTACTCGCATTTCTATGATTTCACTTTATTAATGCCAAAAGCAGTACAATGGTGAATTCCACAGAACATTACTCAAGTGCAATTTTGCAACTTTTTTCTTTTACAAATAAAATAGTAAATTTATTTACTCTACTTCTCAACCTGTGTAACTTTTCCAATCCTGACACTTGTTCACCTGCGACACTTTTTCTTCCTTGAACATCCAGCTGGTTTGGTAGTTCTGGTAAATAAACTTACTGATTTTATTTCAATGTGATTATTATGACATGGAAAAACAATGCAATCCACCAACAAACAACCCAAACCAAATAAAGACTACTTCCATTCAGGAATTGTGAATATAGAAAACCTATACTGCAGGTACTGGTTAGAGTAATAGGCACCTCAGGAGGAAATACTGCCTAATGTTAAGTATTTTAGAAATCAAAGATGAAGAAATAAAAAGAAAATGTACCTTCTTGATAGTTTCCAGCATTGATCGTCCTCCTTGCCAGGGTTTAGAGTTCTTCCTGATGCAGGTGAGGCTGGCCATGCTGTGCCACTTCCTGTCCTCCAGCTTCTTATGAAAGGCATTTGCCAGCAGAAGGACAGTGTCGTATATATAGAGGTTTGAAATCTGTAAAGCAATCAAAAAGGAAGCATTAGCACTTTTTATTTGTAGCCTCCTGCCAGAATTTATCATTTGTTTTGCCTCACCCATAATCCTCTGGTAATTAAATACTTGATTTGGTATTAAGAAGAACCTGTAAGAGGCAAAAAGTCACTCCTTTGGGCTCTGGTAAAACCTGCAGCTGGGAGCTGTAATGCTAAAAGTGATTTGCAGCAACAAACTACACACACATGAGAAGTACAGGCAGCCCAATCACTGCCACAGCTCCACCTGCCAGATTTACAGCTCTACTTATGACCATAAACAGGCTTTCTTTTATTTTTAACCAGTTGCTTGTGAGACTCAATTTTTCAGTCACCAGGTATTTGGACACCATTGAATTACCTTCAAGGCTGTTTTGTTCTCTTGAAAGGCAGAAACTCTGAGAATTTAGAATAGATCATTTCATCGTGTTTTTTGCTCCTAATTTATGCAGTCAATTCAGATAGATACTTTCTGGCATGAAATAGGACTCAATGAAATTTCTGTCAGCGTGCAATTGCATGTTGATTCTGCAATTTATAGTGTTTACTGTCAGAGTATTTGACATTGGCTCTTAATTCCCTGCAGGACAAAACTCCTGCAGAGTAAATGTGTGTACGTTTCACTGTGAGCACAGCTACATACAGTGCGAGGAAGTTCCAGTTTGGGATCAAAGACAGACAGTGGAACTCAAGAAAAGAAATCACTTGTGTGCCACTTCCACTTAACCATGTTCTAGTTCTATGTATGGGTTTTTAAATGCACACAGTGCAAAGCCAGATGTCAAAGATACAATTAAATGTAAAAGAATAGAAGCTCAGAATTCACGAAAACTTCTGAAACAAGTAATTTGCAATATAGTTTTATATCAGTCTTTCCTGTCTTCAAATGGCCGGAACATTTAAGCTGCTGACAGTATAATAGAAAGAAACCTCAGCTGTCCTAAAGTTCTCATGAAGAAAAATTACATTCAGAAATGAAAAGGACTTTTGGGAATATTATTTTTAGATAACCTATGGATCATCTGAAGTTATTGAGGGAAGCTCAGTTTCCTCAGCTACATGATAAAGAGCTCTGTAGAGCATTCCTAGTGCCTGACAACAAGTTAGCCAGTGGCAATTTGAGGCAAACTTGCTGAGGCTTTTTCTCCATCAGTAGCAGACAAGCCAAAAGACATTTCCTCAGGTTTGTGGAATATGTTGGCTGCTCTCTGTAAGGATTTTTTTATACAGATACAGGTGGAGTGCTCAAAGTTTTAAAAGAAGAAGGAAGCTTACAAAATGAAAGTATAGGAATTTAGTGGCCCTATTCTGCTTTTTAAATATATCCAAAGCCCTGCAGCTGCTGGGAGGGGGCATATGGCAAGGGAGCACAATAACACTGAAGATCTGAGACACTGATTGGCAAATCCACACATCACCTTAAAAAAGGAGGAAAGAAGAGTTAAAAAACAATCAAACATCTCTCTTCTTGCCTAATTACTCATTTCCATATAACAACTTTTTATGTTTTTATTTCCTTTGGTAAATCCCACCTTTATGCTGGCTTTGCTTGTGTCATCCACAACCTATTGTTGTATACTGTTCCCAGGAAGGTTTCAGATTCCTTCCCTACAGATTCAGATTCCTTCCCTACACAGCATCCAGGAAAGAGGTACTCTCTCCTTACCTTGCCAGAATTACTTAAGAAATCCCAATTGACTTCCCAATTTTATCAAAGGAAGACTAATGATATGCTGCTTTCCCTTGTGATAAACTGCTGGAATCCTCCCTTACCTTTACAACTCTACCCTGTTAGTAGCAGAGATGCACAGAACCTCTGATCCTTATTGCCCCTTTTCTTTAAATGATCCTTCACTCTCTCTTTCTGGAAGGTGCTTCTTTATTCTTACTTGAGCTCCTCCGGTAAATATGAACATTTCCACTTTGGTATTCACCCAGAAACAGACCTCTTTTCTTCAGAGGCACAGGCCAGGCATCACTGTGCATGACACAATTAAAGACATGGATTGAGGATCTGGGTCCAGGTTAATCAAGCATTTTTAAAAAAACTTGGATAATTTGCCTGTGTATTGTAAACGTACAAAGAATTCAAAGTATTTCAGCTAAAACTGTGTTTTCCTAATGAAGTCAGCACTAGAGGGACATGAGTAGGAGCAGAGAGGGAAGGAATTATCATTGTGCTGTGAGGCAAGCTTTTTTTTATATAAGCCTTTTCCAAAGGGAAAAAAAAGCCCCATACCACCTCTGGAGAGAGGGAATAAGGTCACTAATGAGACTAAATTGGTACATGAAGGGCTGTGGATGCCAAGTCATCATTTCCCAACAAAATGACATTGCTTTCAAGGTAACTTCTGTAACCTACCATCAAGGGGAATAGAAGACAATTGTCACAGTTCATGAGGAAGGATGCACTCAATAATCTAAGAGTAATATAGCTGGGTCTTCACTGAGAATTAACAGGGCTCAGGAGGACAGAGTTCAGCAATTATTAAGCATTGTTAGTCCTTCACTAATAGTTGAGCTTAACATTTACAGCAATCAATCACTGATAATGCAATGATAAAGACCCTACAATTAATTCCTGTTTCTCAAAATCACCCTTCCCTGTCACTGCCAGAAGTACGCTTCATTAATATCTGTCCTGATGAACAGAAGGGGGTTGTAATTTAAAGTCACTTTACACTTTTATTAATTCCTCATGTTAATTTTCTAGGGCATTTAATGCCTGGTGTCCATTACTGATCCTTTGTTTACTCCAAGCCCGTTAGACTAATAGCTGGACACTTGCCTTACCAAGAAGTATTTAATTGCACAAACTTCTGTTGATGCAGCTCAAAATTCAGATGTAATTTTTAAATCCAGATTGTGGAAGAAAGGCTTTTAGCATTAAATTAAGGATGAATGATTAATCTGGATTATCACTGTCTGTTTTATGTGTACCTATAATATTGCATGTGGTTTTTAGACAAAAGGGTTACGGTACTAAATTCTTCTGTGAATCTGGTTTTTATTTTTCTGCCTTCAAAATGACACAAATTTATAGAATTGGTTTCAAACAGGCCAGTTCCAAAGGCACAGTGAGACATCTTCACCAGAATATTTTTCAGTGTTTTAATAAAGATGCTGAAAAAAATTAATTATTCACACAGATTTTAGTAATTCAGAAAAAAATAAAACAAGAAATTCATCCTTATAATTTCCAGAGAATGTTTCTGATTAGTCACACTTCGATGTCATAAAAAAAAAAATTAGTAATTTCAATTTATAAACTGTTCCAACTCCCCACTGGATTAGAAACTAATTTATAATATTGTTGGGTAGAACAAAGAAGCAGCAAACAAACCCCACAGCTACTCAAAGAACTGTGCATCATATGAAGACACAGGGGAAATTGTGTCAGAGTTTTCCTTCCTTTCAGTTTGAAATGTTGTCTCACTCAGCTAAAATAATGAAGTACAGCCATCCTAGCGAAAGCATGAAAAAAGTGACTCAGTTGCACAGAACAATTAAACCAGTGAAGCTTCCATCATTCCTTTGAGCCAAAATGCTAGGAAAGCTTTCAGTAGGAATTCTGTAGCTCTCCAAGCTACAGGTAGATCTCGACACACAGGTTAAGGCCTAAGATCTAATCTAACAAATTAAATGGAATATACCAATTTGTCGAGAATAAACCATGAATTTTAGAACTCCTCTTTCCTGGAGTCCGCCAACGGCTGAAGTGAAAATGAAAGTGAAGTTGAATAGAAAGACAAATCAAAATGTGAAGCTTCCCACTGACACAGGATTCCTGTTTTCTGCCTTGCTGTAGTTGCTAACTTTGTTCACGAGAACTGCTCTTTGCACTCTCTGGCTCCTGCACGTAAGCATGGCCTCAGCCTGAACTCATTGTCCTTAGATTTCCAAAGCTCCCCCTAGGACCATGCTGCCATGACAGAATGGCACAGCCTAAGGGACTTTTGCACTTCCTAAATAGACTACAGAGATATCCTATGCACCAATGGGTGCCACACAGCCCTGTTTCTTTTGAGAACTCTAATAGGAACACTGTGCACGGTGCTACAGCCAGTTTTTCATGTCATCAGTAATTGCTGGCTGGCTGCTTTGTGAACTAAAATTATTGACACAAAGGCTCTTACAACTAATCTAAAACAGGACAAGACTATCCACGCTTTCTCCCTTACATGTTTTCATTTTAAACAAGGACACTCTTCAAAACCTCCCTGTTTTGCTCCCATTGTTTTCTGGCTCTCTTTCAGAATCATAAGGTGGCTGCTTTTATGTGCTATGTCAGATATGCTCTTCGCTCTACTGCTAAAAATAATAATATGCACTCATCTTTCTACAAGTGCACAAATGATCCCAGAAAAAAAAAACCAAAAAAAAACCCCAAAAGTAAAATCAACATCTTAAGCCAATTTCACACTCCTGATTTGCCATAGCTTTGTCATGATGAAGCCTAATGAGAGAGACAGAGGACTTGTTCTTGGAAAAACTATGTGAAGTCAGGAGGACAGGGATCCTGTTGCTGAATTCATGTGGTAGGAAGGCTCTTAAAAGTTTAATTGTAATCTGTGATTAACAACCCTGAAAATAAGGCCTTGGAACTCAGACACAGATTTAGACGTATAAACTAAGACACTTGAAAGAGATGATGTGGGTGGTCCCTGGAAGACTTTATTACTGACAACATATTTGAGGCTTAGAGAAGTACAGCAACTCAGGAGACATTGACTACAAGAAGGAAATTCTTCTTGGTGAGATGACAAAAATTAAAATTTAGGAGGGCAACAAAATGACTACCCTACTACCTGGAAATCAGGTGACTTTTTTGGATGTTTATCTCTGTTGCTGTGGAGCTGGCAAGTTGTTGTTCTCCATCAGACACATTCACCCCCTTACTCCAAGTATTTGGCCATGTCATGAGCCATTAAGCTACGTGTCAGAGAGGACATGAAAAACAACATTAAGTTACAGTAAGCCCCTGTGGAAAAAGTTAGAAGTTATCTAGAAAGACAGTTCCCAGGTGGGGATAGACTGGTGTATGAACTACCTCCATGCTTTGGGAGAAAGGGTCCTTCGGATCACACAGTGATGAAGATATTCTGTGGTTGCCACGGAAACAGCGCTGGCTGATGTTTTGGGGGACTGGAAACGTCTGTCGAATAATTGTTAACCTTCCAATTGACCTTCTCACCAACTCCTGCACATCCACATCATTTATTTCCTGAAAGAAAAGGAGCAAGGGAGAGAATACGCATAAGAGTCAAAGTTCAGAAGTGTGACCACCAAATTATAAACAAAAAAATAAACTGAGTGGACCAAGAGGCCTGTGACTGACACACAGCTGTTGTCAAACTCCACCCTAGCCTCAAAACCAATAGTGCAGGCTCATTAAAACAACAGACATGCCACCCTTAACTGCAAAGTTCAATGTGAACTGTGCTCAAACCTCACCAAATATTTGTACATGTAACTGAGCCTAGTTGTTTCATTTGGGGTTTTCTCTGACTCTCCTTTTACCTCTTCTGATCTTTTATTTAAAAGTGTTTCACAGCATCCTTGACAGATAATGTGTAAATCAGTAGGAAGCCACACCATGATGAATTTCTGAGTGTAGCATTGCTTAGGAGCTTTGAAGGTAGAGACAATTTTTCAGGCCTTAAGTGTTCATTTCCTTGAAACAGAATATCAAGAACCTATAAGCAAGGTGCAAGTTAGCAAACATCATTTACCAAAAGGGTAAAGAAAATGTAGAGGAGCATCCTAGGTGTGAATGTGCTTGTTTATAGCAAGACCCAACTTAAAAGCAAATTTTAATTCCGTAGGGTACCTATTAAGGCTTACAGGTGAACACTCAGCTCTACAGACAAATACATAAATGTAAAAATAACTAAGTAAATACACCAATATTCAGCTTGAAATATTAACTTTAAGACAGCTTAGGGAAATCAGAAGAACAGTGTTTTACATAGTATAAAGTCCTGCAGTTTGGGAACATGGTGTTTTACGCAGCTGAATGATGACTTTCTCAAGGAATGTTGAATAAGTGGAACATGGGCTCCCAAGCAACAGCAACTGATTCCAACACTCACATAAAAACTTGAACTTTAGTTAAACATGTTTTTTTCCTGGTGATTCAAATAGCTGGTAGCTCTCAAGATAATTCCCTGCCTGTATTTTCCTGTAAAACAGTAGAAATAATCTAAAATTTGTACAGTCTTTTTAACCAGGATCTTTTTTTCATCATGCTGAACTGTCTGTCCATGATGTCTCTTAATTACAGAGGCTGATGCCCCAAACTTTTCAGACACTTAAAATTGTAGATATGCCCTCAGGAAGGGAGGTGATTAAGAGGCTCCTATTAGCAGCCTGCATTTAATATTCCCCTGCATACAGCCACAGTTTATTGAATACTTTTGATTCTCATGTGTGTATTTATAACTTTGTCATTTTTCAAAGGATACTGCACATCTGCATTGTCATATCTGTAATGACATGCCATCATCTTTTTCTGTCTTAGCTTCCTGATCTATAGCCATGTTAAAGAATTTGGGAGACACCAGGAGCTAGACTTGATCTCAAATTCTGGAATCTTTCTTGTGGAAATTAACCCAAAGTTTTTGAAAAAGCAGCTCTTTAAAAGTTAAGACAACCACCCCAGTTATTTTGGCTCTTTTTTCTGCTGTTCCAGTACAATATCCTTTCATTATTTTGTAGGAACTACTTTGGACATACTGGTATTTGTTTAATTCCCTTAAATTTTGAAAGAAAAATATGTGAGATATAAATTGTAACTTCAACTTCCTTGACTACAGGAGAATTATTTTATTTGCCTTCACAGATTATCACAGTTTCTGAATTCATCTGTTATTAATGTTCTTTATAAAACATAGATTTTTCTTTTTTTTTCTGTAAAGAGAAATAACATAGCATCAGCTGTGTTCAGTGTAATATCTTGCATTTCTGGTCGATTAATTCTTAATGTACCACAGATAATGGCTTATCTCAGCTTAAGATGCCGTCTTTTCATCTAGCCTGTATCATTTCACTAGCTGTGAGGTTAAAAAGAAAACCCACATATAATGCTGTTTTAGCAAAATATACATCTTTTTTTTTATATTACTTTCAATATAATCATAAAGGAAAGCTCAAGAAACTTCTTATCTTGATTTTAAATTGTATACTTTCTCAGAGGATTTAAAAAAGTTTGCCTGGTTTCATTATACAGCATGCCCAAACTGTAACACCAAGATTATTAGACTCACTCTAATAATATAAAAACAGATACCTGCATGGCCACATTATATTGCCAAATACTACTTTAAAAGAAATTTTGACTTTCAAATCCTCAAACATTTATCTTTTCTGCCATAAAAGCGTATTTACGTTTTCTGTATTCAGCACTTTTTGGTGCATTTTAAATAGAATGTTCTCATTTTAACCTCGAGGTTGCTACCTCATGTTTTTATACATCACCTGGGAAATAATAACAGAACTCAAGCACCAAAGCCAGTTTTGTGTGGTGGCCAAGGAGGTATATACAACTATAGATTAATCACAGCTATTATTTCAAATGCTGTGAATTCCACTGATTATATCATAAATCCACATTTTAGATTGACAACAAAGCAATGCCATGCAACCCCAAATGCAACATTAGTCATTTGCTATGTATTTCTTTGTCATTTTTTAAATACTTGGCATTGACTGAGTGACAAGCCTTTTATATAATGACTCTCCAATATCATCTCTCATTCTTGAATTTTGGATCTGACTTAAGAAAACTATATAAAGCAACTATTGTATGAGAGGAAACAATTTTCATTTGCACTTCAAAGGAGGATACAGTGTAATGATATAAGGGTGGCAGATGATCTGTTATACAAGTGTCGAATGTCAAAAAAATTAGAAAGTTGGCCGAGTTGAACTGAGTTGGCACCTGAATAAATTTAGGCTAGGTTATGTGAGGTTGTTTTTTGTTGGTTCTTTTTGGTTTTTTTTTTTTTTTTTTTATTTTGTTTTTTTTTTTTTTTTTTAATTTGTTTCTTTTTTCTTTTTTACATCAGAGCTTCAAGATATAGTTCCAAGCCTTTCTTTTGCTGGTCTGAACTTGGAATTAAGGGGAGACTGTCCTGTCACAAATGGAACAAGGATAAAATCAGATGTACACTTCATCTAAGGAGGCAAATACATAAGAACTCTTTACAGATGAATTAGGAAGCAAGAACTGAAGAAGATCATCTTGATATATAAGGCAAGACTCAAGTAGGAACCAAGCCTAAATACTGGACATCTAACATGTGTCCCATTATTTTAAGATAAGCAGCCCAGGTAGAGAATTACCATTAACCACAGAGCAATTGTACCAGCAGTGAGAGACATGGAGGGAGAGAACTTACATGATCCTTTATTAAGCACCAAACAAAGGCAACAATACCTTTTCTTATGGAAACATCTTAAATTTGGGCCAAGAAGATGTTTCCAGTATTTACAATAAAGTGGACGTGCACTGTTTTCCAGTGCATGCCAGGACTTTGTCACAAAAAATTTTGACACTCAAAAAGGAGAGTGTTTCTTCCTCCTCCATAAGTCTTCAGAGGGGGAGAGGGTGGCTTAAGGCCTCTGGGCTGCCACTGCTCGTCCCAGAGCACATTTGTCCTGTGCCTTTCCTGAATTTCTCAGCACTTTCCAAAGAGAAGTTGAGGGAAAGGCATGGCTAGATGAAGCTCCAAGACAAGGAAAAGGAGATTTTGAATGCATTTTTGATGGAGCATTATCACTTGCCCCTTTTTATCTCCCTTAGGTTTTTTAGGCTTTGCAGAAAAGGATGACTATAACCCAATAGAGCAAGGAGAAAGCAACTTTTAGCTTTGGCAGAGAAAACAAAATCCAAGATCTTGGAGAAAGGAGGGTTCACTCCACCTGTGCATTACAGCTCACTAATCCCAGGAGCTGGCAACTTGGTTGCCCACCAAAGAGGGCACCATTCCACACAGACCCACCAACCCAATGGAAAATGTAAGCATTCAAACGAAGCTCTAATGCTATTATTAATCATTATCCATATGAAAATGTTGAATTATGTGAGCTTCTGGAACTGAGCCGTGATTGTAGGACCTGACCTAACTGCTTGAGCTTGAAACATGGTTATGCTCTACACTCATTCATGGGGGAGTGCACTGGGCTGAAACACAACAAACAAGGTGAATACGTAGGCCAAGAACAAGCCTTCTCCTAGGAAAAATCAGAAAGAATACAAACTTGGAATACAGCCTTGTAGGTTCCCCAGTCCTCTCTTGCGCCATGATGGGCAAACCTGTTGGACCTTTCCCCATAAACTGGTCTTCGAAATAATCTGTGGGGTTTTTTTTCATTCTTACATCAAGAAGGAGTTTTTCCATACTCTGGTGCCTCTGGTAATTAGAAACCTTTCACCAGCTTTTGACCTCAGTTTACTCATGGACAAATTGAACTCATTTGTTCTTGTGACAACCTTGTCCTCTAGCCCATGACAATGATGCATTTATTCACAGTCCATAAGTGTTTACAAACAGAGAGTACATCCTCTTTCAGTCTTTGCCTTCATAGGCTAATCAAGCAAACCATTCCAGTCTCTTCTTACACAAAGCAGCTTTTCTGTGCACTCCATCCTAATTCTAATAGACCTGGTCATACCTGACCACATTATTGCAGATGAAATCCAAACAATCCTTTGTAAAGCACCATTAAAATTTTCACCTCCTGTATTGCAGCCTCAGGCAGTGGAAACTGTTTGGGGCTGTCCTTGACTAAACAATAGTAATAGAGAACTGGTGGCAGCCTTGGGTATAGCAAGATAATAGTAGAGATAACACTGAATATTTTAACAAAGGAAAATACTTAAGACAGCCATGATTTAAAATGGAAAAAAGGGCATTTCTTGCATTTAGAAAGAGCAAGGGAAAGTGATAAAAATCATACAAATGACCCTTCTTCAGTTCCACTAAATAAAATCTAAGATTACCGTACAGTTGTGATTTAAGAGTCATGGAAGAAACATAATTTTCTATCCTGGGACATTGCAGCTTTATTTGCTATTGTGCAGAGGAAATGAGGCAAGCAAAGACAGAGGGAGAGAGAGTGTGAGAAATCCATTCTCACATTTTGATAAGGCATATTTAATCATGACTACATTTAACTCTATGACTCCTGCAAATTTTAAATAAAGAATTGTAACATCTGCTTTAAGGCCCTGAAGAAATAAGAACATTTATTTGGAGAGTGTTTCCTCAGCTGACTATACTGATCAGAAGAGATTTGCATTATTTGCTACAGTCTAATAGGATGCATTATGTTTTAGAAAATTAAGAATTCTTTCATTTTATGGGAACAAACCACCTCCTCCCACACTTACATTATGATACACAGTCTTCAAGAAAATTTGCTGTATTGCATAAAGTACCAAGTAATGGGACAATAAAAATTAAGGAACTATTTGCAGGCATTATAGCATTTAGAATGAGCAATTAAAATAGCAGATGCTACCTCACAAAGCCTAAGCAGATTCCTGATCACAAAACTGAAGGTGGTATTTGCTTCTGTATTACTATAGTTGGTAAGAATGTTGTATTCCCTTGAAACATTGATGGGAAAGGAAAGACAATTCCAGCTTATTTTGGTATCTCAAGTCAAGGAATTAATTGAATCATATGCAGAACATGCAAAAAAATGCATTTTCACTGTCAGAGATCATAGAATTTCAAATTAGGAGGGCAGAGCAGCAGTGTTGCTTATTTGACAGTGTCACTCAGCCAATACAGGCACTCAAGCACAGATGTCTAAGCTGTCAACAAAGATTCACATAAGCAACAAAATGGGCAGAGCTCTGAGATCATCTCCCAGTCACATGGATGTACTGTGGTCATCAACAGGTAATGGATGAGCACCTCAAACGGACTGGGATATAAAGATAGCTGGTTTATGTGTCACACTGAAAGGGGCCCACAAATCTCTGCATTTCCAAGTCCCGTGCTGCCAAATAGAGGCATTGCCATCTCACTACTGAACTGGCAAAATGTTGCAATAAGCAATTACCCAACATTAAACACTCAGGAAATGTGTAGATTTCTGCTGTAATTTGAACACAGTGATAAGGAAAAATTGGGCAAAGCAGAACTCCTGCCGCGTTATTATTTACTGATCTTATTTGTTGCTAATATGACTTCTGCATCCATATAATATTGAGATTATTTGTATTTTTAAACAGAGCTAGAAAGCTACCTAAGTGGAAATATGGATTTAGGTCCAGAAGCAGATTAAGCTGAGCTAGCATTAAACATAACCTTCTCTAAAAGAGAAAAGAGCAATTACTGAATGAGATGCAGAAACTTTAATGACAATGGTTTAGAGCAGTTTGTTGGAATGAACTTAATCACAGCTTTTGCCCTTTTCATATACAAGACTATAAAACTAAGAAGTGATGATGTACATTCTTTGTGCACATCACTCAGCTTTTCCTGCTGCTGGGACTGCAGCCCAGAGAAAGAGTTTTGGAGTGGAGAAGGCAGCTGAGTGGTAACCACTTTGATTGCTCTGCCATTTCATCTGCTGCAATATGCAAATAACAACACTTAAAAAACAGATTTGTTTTTTTTTTTCCCATGGAGACAGTAATTTCTGAAAAAAAAAAGCAAAGAGAAAGTGTATACGCTAGGAATGGATCCTCAGTCTTGTTTTGTTTTTTTGAGGGTAAGGAGCTGAAACAGCCAAAAGCAAGAGCATTCTTTAGAACTTTTGGAAAGTACATAACATGTAAAATGAAAAATCAATGGCAGTGTCTTTAACTTGAACAGCAAGCCAAAATCTGAGCTTTGGCTAAGAAACTGCTGTCTGATCTACTGATATAGATTATGGCTTTGGATTCTGTTTATGCTCTTTTTAAAACACTGAGTGTTAACTCTGAAGTGAATTCTTGTTTAATCTGACACGAAAAAGAAAACATGTATGTTGTTCACATGACCAGCTGTAGATTAAAGCTGGCTACTCTCCCAGCAAAGCCCCATTCAGTGCTGGAAAATACACACAGTACTGGTCAGGAGCAAGGCAGGGCCCAAACTCATGGTTATGCTGGACCTGGTTTGTCTTCACAGCATCTCCTGAGACATATTTTTCACCAAAGAAAACTGGCTAAAAATCCACTGGTTTAGCACAGCATATTAATGAAAATCTAGTAATTAAAAATGAAAACAGGAGTGCACAATAAATCCAGAGAGTAAAACATGGAATTTGCATGCAATATCTCCAAGTAATCTTTTATCCTGAGAATATACAGGAGTTGCATTATTAACATATTAATCATGGGAATCCAGATAGCCTGTACCTAAATTGTTTTTCAAAAAAACCAGAAACCTGAATGCTGTCAAAACTGAACTGCATTTTTCAGTGTTTTGTATACAAAACTACTTCACATATTTTAGCTAAAAAGCTTTAATGGAAGAACTTATTTCACAGTGTAAAAACAGGATTTCAATTCAACTTTCTTTTTTCCCTTCAGGAACATTCATATGTGACCTAATCCAGAAGTCTACCAAAAAGCCTCTCACTAATCTCAACAGGTCTGGATATCAACCATGGTGGAACATTAAGAGAATTCATAAAGTGATGGAAAATATGGGATTTTATTATTATTACTTTGATTATTTTTTTAAAAAAATACTAAAATATAAACAAAAGGCAAGGACTCCACTACTTAAGATTACATATTAAAAAAAGGACTTTAAATGATCCTGTGAAAACAGTCAGCTCAGTTGTGAAATCTTGAGATACTCAGAAATAAAGGGTTTTTTTTCATTTATTTTCCATTTATTCATACAAGGACTTCTGTTTAAAACAGGCAAGACAAAACAGCAAAGTCCAAGAACCTGTCATTCTACTTTTATTAAGCAACTCCCTCAGTGTGCTTGAACTTCATCATAGCTACTGCTTCCTGTTGGCAAAGTGAGAATCAGCATGAATATTGTCAGTAAGCCTGAAAACAGGATTCATGGTTCACAACAATGTTCTCTTGACAGTTACCTCATTTATAATGATCCAGTGACAGTCAAAGGCAACCAAATTAGTCTCCACGACCTGAAACAGAGAACAAACCAGCTATCAGTCAGCTTGCTTGTGAAAGCCAGAAAAACATTAAACAGTTGCTCTTTGCAAATGACAAAAGCCAAAGCACACGCTCTCCAGGACTTTTGCTATTGAACTGAGGACAGAGAACCTCTAGCACTATTCTGCAGAAGCATTTGTGTTATTGTTTGACTTGCCAATTAAACTTGGAAAATACATTTCATTGCTGGAATCACAGGAAAGAAGATGTTTCAGCTGACTGAGAGAGAAATGAAAACATTTTTGCCTTAGCACATTGTGTGTTGAGAGGAAGCAACAGAGAGGAAGGCAGAAAATTAATATCAAGTAACTTTTGTCACATTTCTGTATTTCTTGCCTTAAAGGCCTTTCCAGTTCATATGTACCCTGAAAGCCTCTGAATTAAAGAAAAAAGAAACAAACCCAAACCAAAAAAAACCCACACAACAAATGCTGGAGTTCATAGAAGTGCAAAGAGCAGGAAGGAAGGGGTTCTCCAGAGAAAGGGCTGTCACAGGGATGATGAATTATAGCCTGTCTCAGGTTCCCCGCACAGAAGGCCTCTCATGCTCCTCTCATACATCTCCTTCTTCCCCTTGTTGAAGATTTTTCTAGGACCTGCCTTCATGCTGGACTGAGCATGTGCCTCCTAACTAATCTTTCACTCAGTCCTTTCCCTCCTTGAATCCACTACACTTTTGTGGCAAGTCACTTTTGAATCAACTTCACAGTGGAAATGAAGAGGATAAAAATACACTTGCTCTGCTTTCATTAGGTGGGAAAGAAATCATCAACAAAAGAGAGGCCAGAAACAAACTCTGGAAAAGGCTGGCCCCCTTAATTTCTTTTTCCTCCTAAATGAAATTGAAATATTGTTAACCTGCAAATAGTTTTAAACAAAAATTAATTTCATTTTATTTCTGTAGTTACCATGTTCATCTTGATTCATCACTCCAAAGTATTGGGTACTTGCAAGTGTATTGAGTACCCCCTTAAAAAAAAACCACAAAGAAAAAAACGCAAAGAAAAACAGAAACAAATCTTGGAACTGACAGTGTTTAAATGTTCAATTAGATGTCTGGTGCTGGGCTCTTATTACTTGGACCATTGGCTTTTAATGATGACCAACAGAAATAGCACTTGCCAAGGATGGTGGCAAATTACACTGTGCTATGTCCAAAGGAGAACAATTTAACTGGCCACAAATCTTAAGAGCATCAAAAAACCTCACACTGATAACCCTCATTATTAATTCAAAGGCTATTAGAATTGGGGTCACTGCTTGTTTAGCAGAATGACAGGCAAGATTGGAAATTGTGATTTGGAGAGACTTGGGTGAGGGGAAAGCAAGAGCAGTGGTATATGACTGATTTATTATTTGAAACTCTCACAGCACCCATCAGAAATGAAGGGGAATGAATGCCATAGCTGCTATTGTGATTCTGGAAAATTTCAATATCATTAGCAGTAGGAATCAAGGTCCTTACTTGATGTGGAGTTTGGTACTTAACAACAACATGATATTTTGTTGTGTTGCTTTGACATTTTCTTGCATTCTCCAATGCAGGTATTCCCACAGCACATATAAAAGAATAGGAGAGAAACTGAGTAACTGGGATGGGAGGCAGCACAACAGACTGACCCAGGATGCTTGAACAGGAGCATGGCTGTTCTGATCAGACTGCTCATAACAAACCAGTTGGAAAACAAACATACCCAGGAACCAAAAAAGGTCAAAAGAGGACAGAATAGCAACAAAGTTCACAGTGGAGCATTTCCTCCTTATATAAACTTCCAAAGGATGGAAAGTTTGTCCCATTTACAACATAAGCTGTAAGTTTTCCATAAAACAGAACAAACCAAAGGCCTCCTAAAGCAGGAACAATTCTGCTAGTCAGTCTACATACAGTTCTGCTGAAAGCAAGCAGAATTAAATACAAAAAAAGAAAAGGAAAAAAAAAGCAGCACAGTTGACATATTTTCTGATTTCTTGTCAGGGTCCTAGCAACCTTGTCCTTCCTAACTTTTGGCTCTGGGACGTCCTTCCGGGAACGTCTGCCCTGCTCAAACTGCACTGCTTGAGATGAGGTCTCATGAGGTTCCTGTGGCTCCAAGGCAATCTGCCAAAGTGACCCCCTCGAGTCAAGTCTCCCAGTGGTGGTAGGAAAATTACAATAACTCTGTTCCACAAAGGGCTCCTAAGCTCTTTCTCTGCTTCCAAATGGCAGTCAACCAAAAATTCAGATTTAAGGAATCCACAAAATGAAAATTCACATTTTCTGTTCACTTTTTATTAATGAGTTACAAGTGGGCCAGATAATTTCTTTGTGCCTGAAGCTTCAGCCAACCAGATTGTAATGCATTATATCTCCCACTAAAAGTTTTATTTCAGTTCATTTAGTTTCTAAATAAATATTTGGTTTGGAGTACCTACTTTGCCCAGATTCTCAGATTTCAATCAGAGAACACCTTTTTAATTGAATATGGTCCCAAGTGTCACTGGTTTTGTTATGTAAAGCTCACAGATCACTTAAACCAGGCACTGGAAGAGGCTTACTGGTCTCACAAGTCACTTTCATTACTTCAAGCAGCTCAGGGTACCTGTGACACATTTATTCATAATTTGCAAATAACAAGATGAAATAACCCATTTTTTAGTTACAGTTGAAACCCCTCAGCAGAAAGATCATGTTTTATCCATTAAAGTTTATGCATTCATGAATCTACTTAATATTAAAAACATTTTCAAAAAGCATATGTCAAATTGAGATGAACTTGTAGCATGCTCAGAGACACTCAAACTAATATATTCCAAGTTTAGATGAGCTGCAAATAGCCCCTGATTTAAAAATTCACTTTACCTTTCAGTCAGCTAGAAACTGCTTTTTGGCATTTTCCTTAGCACATCTACCCAAAACTTGTTCTAGTATTGACAGTTGCTTAAAAAGATGACTGATGATGCCCAGAGAAAGTTGCTAGATTTTGAATATAAATTTACATCTGGACTGGGACTCAACACTACTCTGGGATTTCAAGGCCATATTTTCATCCTTGGGTCATTCGGTCTTATTCACTCCCACAAAAGAGCTGTTCATTTCAGCAGCATCAAAATGCTGCATCTCAGTCTCCCCCTCCTTAAGTTCTCTTCTGCCAGCATGGCCTTTATTGTCCATTTAACTGAATTCAAAGTTGGCAGTGCACATTCTGTCTGTAAGAATTGCAGGACACGATAACGTTATCATCACTGTTAACAACCTTCCCATATTTTCCAAGTATTGTGCTCCTTATGTTTTTCAGTGTAGATGAATGCACAGGCACATCCACTGCTTTACAGAAGATAAATAAATGCAATGCTACATAAACCTTCAGTTTTGATGCTTGAGGGAAAAAGGTGCCCAATCCTAAAGTTTTCTTCAAATGCTAAGAGTAGTCATAGGCCTAACCTGACAGTCAGAAGATTATCAGGAGCTATTAAGCACTAGTTTACAAGCACAAGACTATAATAAATCAGTTAAACCCCCAAAACTGTCTAAATTCAGCAGCAACACAACCTAGATCCAATTACTCATCAGTACAGCAGTCATTACTTGCTCACAGCAGGCCTTTACAGCCATGACACAATGCTCCAGAGTGCCCTTGTCCATCTACTGCCTTTGCCATTCTCTTTACTTTAAAAAGCCATGGCATTTTCACCTGGAAAGGATGATAACAAGTAAGACTGACGTGAAAAAAAGCCAAAAGGAGCATGTCTGGGTCTGCTTAAAATTGACCATAACCTAAAAAGCACACATAGAACAGCTTCAGCAGAAGTATTTAAGGCAGTTGTACAGCAAGTTTCTATGCCTAATATGCTCAGAATGGTAAAACAGGTATTTGTTATCTGAGCGATGATCTTTTTCTTGCTGAAATTCATATCTGCATGCACATCAAGGTAGCTGGCATGAACTTGTGTTCTGTGCCAGGGGAAAATGAATGTAGAGGAAAATGCTTGCAAGCACATAGGGCAGCAATGAAAAAGGAATCTGAAATCCTGTATTTTAGAAGCAATATAACAACTTCATTGGGGTGTGTAGCAGGTTGGGGATTCAAGACCTCAAACATTTGAATACAGTGCAAGTTTCAGCTTCATCCACTGGTTCTGCAGGCTCTGTGACAGGAAGCAGCACTGTTCCCTCCCAAAAGGTAAGGGTCTGATTGGAAATTTCCATACAAGACAGAGGGCAGGTGAACCTACTGTTGATGCAGCTCACTCCTTAATCTAAAACCGAGAAAAACTAGGGAGTGTATCCATAATGAGGACTGAACACCAAAATTCTACACAGATATTAAATGGAGGAAAGCTGACACTTTCCGAAACAAAGAAAACATGTACCTATTTGATAAATTCACATTTCATGCATCCTCTAGGGGAAATCACACAAGCTGTGGGTTAATAAACATACAAAGCTATAGGGCAATGTAAAAAGCTCTCTGAAGCCAAGCAGAGCTGCGAGCTGGGAGAGCATTCGGAGACAGTATCATATATCCCTACGCTGTTCTCACTGCTCCTTTAGGCATTCAAACCACCTTTGGAGCAGGAAGGCATTGAAATAGTCTTTGGTCTAACCCAAGACAGCTGTCTTTGTGCTTCTAAATATAAGTTGCTTTCTTAAATGCGATGAATGGGACTACCAGTAGCTAAAGGAAGCAGAACTTATTAATTTGGTACTGACTGTTCTGAAGTTCAGACTGTATTTATTTACTAAAAGGGGAAATATTTGAAAGAATCCCCCCCAAAAAAGCATTTTGTACTTCTGAGTTTCCATTTCTGCTATGCCATGGAGGACCTCCACTGTGCAGGAATATTTGTAAGCAGAACTCCAGCGTGAACTGGGGAGCTGGGTTTCAGTCTAACGCCCATAACCACTGCCCCTTTCCTGTCTCAGACAACTGAACCAGTGTCAGAGAACAAGCAGGGGACAGCCTATTAAAAATGCCTTCAGAAAACTATTTTCTGAATTCAGTATTTTTTCATCTATAGACTGTTGGTATTCAATTATTTATAATGTCATTTCACATAATTCTCATTGCTAAGGTTCAAGGCAGGCCAGTTAGCAGGCCAGTTCTGAAACAGACCTTATGAAATTGTAGAAAAGCTGGGAAAGAAAACCACTGTCTCCTCACTGAGCCTTTTCTCAGACACAGAGAGTTCACACTCGAGCATTTGAAAACATTGTCATTAGTTGCATAAATCCTGCAGCAAAGGATACAGCTTGTCAAGTATTCATGCACAGTCACAGAAATCCATAGCAATAGATACAAAAGATGATTCTTAACATCTTTGTAACTTTAGAAATGTGTTCATGTCAAACTCCAGCAGTTCTCCTAACACCCTACTAAAATAAATCAAACTTATGCTTCATGAGAAAGGTGTTCCACTTAGTGAAACATGGATGCTATTGAACTGATGAGCACGAACATGGATGAAACAGAAACTAATTTTCTTTTTCTAAAGGATTCAACTACACACTGAGGGAGATTTAGCAGAGAGCATAAAAACACTGCCAAGATGACAAGTGATGAGCAAGGACAAGTATCTGTCATTGGCAGTAACTCCAGAACTTCTGAATCTTTGTAAGAGCTTGACAATTTATCATAACTATTTCTGTTGTTCACACTCAAACCTTCAAATGGCCTAAATGCAAGACAATCTAAAGCAAATAAAGCAGTTGTAGTGCCAGCATGCAGGCTTCTTCCATGTGCAGTAGTAAGCAAGAAAGAAAAAAAGGCTTTTTGACGAAAAAGGAAAAGTCATTTAATGGAAAATTACATCAAAAATTATCTACATCGCTTCTTTCTTATAGATATGGGCTCACAAGTGTGGGCAAAAACAAAGATACAACTCAGAATCCCTATGAAGGAAACAGGAAGACCATTCTGATTTTCAAAATTCAGCTCCACACATATGCAGCTAGCCAGACAAGCCCTACAAACACCTCAGCGAGCGGTAGTGTTGCATGTGTGAAAAGATCATTACAGGATCAGGCCATCTCAATATCTCCTGTTTGAAACACAGAGGAGAGCTCCAGGGCTCCTGTTTCACCTGTGCTACAGCTGGGACTGGTCTGTGACAAGGCACCCAGAAGCCATGACTCGTTTCTCAAAATGCTGAAGGGGAGTGTCTCAAAGCAGAGTTTGCCCTCCTGTTGACTTCTGCACCACCAGGAGCTGCAGTATTGACTGTGAATCTCCTTCTGCTGGGCCACCACAGAGAAAACACACTTTCCATTTGAATTTTTTCACAAAAGCCAACAGATGCCATTGCATAGCCCATAGCTCTGGGAGTGGTTGATATTGGAATAATTCCAAAAGTGATTTAGAAAGTCACTTTCCCAAGAGTTGAGCTGGGACACCAGCTTCCTGTTAACCTTTCCCAAACACTGCCTGCCTACAATATGCCCAATTTATGAGGTTTTGCAATCTGAACTGCACTCTTCCAGCTGGAAGACAGATAAAATGCTGATACCTCTAGACTTGCTATCCATGTCTTTTCATAGACCAGCCTCTTGGAGTCACCACTGCTCTTTTACAGGTGAACATGTCAACGTAATTGTCTCCCCCAGGGGCATAGCAATTTGCTGATCACTAAGATATGATAAAAAACAGGCTTCCAGTACACACAAGAGACAGAAAGCCACTCCAGTTCAACCCTCCTCCCCCCCAACCTTAACCCCCCTCTCTCCAAAGAAAAGGACAACCAACAAAAAGCAACAACCAATCAAACAAAAGAAGTGAGAGGTCATTCCTTAACATGACCTTTAAATAAAGAAATGTGATTTGACTAGTTTGAGCACCCAGAGCAGTCCCCAATAGTCCACCAATAGATGGCTCCTCAAGGAATGGTATGTAAAGCAAAATATCCAAGTTAAAGACTATTAAATAGCTAATCTACAGGTAGTACTAAGAGAGTGAGGTGGTAAACTGAAGACTGCCTTAACTGATGTGATGTTTAGAGAGGTGAAAGTGGGGAGCTGAACTATTTAGGATGTTGTAAGATGTTAAACACTGCAGGACTTGTTCGTGGAGATCCTCAGGTTTGTTTGCTTGTTTATTTTTACTTTTTTTTCCTTCTAGCTCCTAGTTCATCAAACCACCAGCATTTTATCAAGCTATTTGCACCATTTCTTCCTGCTGGTGCCACAGCAACTTCCTTCTGTCTCCCTACTTTTAGCCTTTGAGCTTCTCAGTAGGGAAATCAGTTGTTGATTTATAAAGCTCATTTTTACGCACCAGAAACTAAAGCTCATAAAAATCTCTCTTCACCAAAGGCAATATTTTTGCAATCTAATTTTAATCTCTACCCATTTGTACTCTTGAGAGAGGAAAACCAAACCACACATGGCAATAGTTATTTTTATTCTTCTGGACAATCACCTCTTTCTGGGATTCCTTTCCTAGATGTTCCTTCTAAGAAAAAAAAAGAAAAAAAAAAAATACCCAAACAAAAAATCTTTGGGTGGAACCTGACAGAGACATTTACCAAGGATTAGAAAGCAAGCTTGCAAGCTTCTACAACATTTTGAGGAGACAGGTGGAAATTGTCTCCTAGTGTCCTCCTAAGGATGAGTGACAGGGCTGACATGGCTACATTTGCTTGTCTCATGAAAATGACTTCCTTTTAAGAAAAAATAAATAGTTGAAACACTTGATCAGCTTCCCATTTTTCAGATTTATTTCAAAATATGATACTTTTAAACTAAAAGTACAGAGCTATTCCACTGAATAATTAGTTTTATATTGACTTGGCTCGCCATCATAACTGCATCTGAAATGAGTCAACCTTCAGGGAACACTTTGTATCTTCTGTCCTAAGATTTTAAGAGATGGAGGCTGTTAAAGTACAGAAATCAGCCCCATGCTAAAGAAAAGAAAACAGTTAAATATTCAGTAGAAGTAAATAAAGACATCATTAATACTTCAGTGTGTTTGACCACAGGCTTGTATTGAGAACACAAAATAAAAACACATTCTGTCTGGTAGAAATGGCCATTTTAAATGATTCATTTCCTTGATCATTGAGAAAAGCTAATAATGTTTATTTTATAGATGTCTAAACCCATGCATCTTCCTGAGGTCAGTCTGTAGACTGTAGGTTTAAAATAAAATAACTACAAGCAATTTATATATATTTCATTTTAAGGATTATTTTATTCTTACAGTTGGTTTTCTTACTTACAAATTTATGATTTGATTTATATTCCTATTATCCTTCTGAAAAATGTTTGTAATATCCACTCTAGGAAAAAATCCCCAAAATAAACCACCACAGATTTTTTTTTTCACAAGTTCTGAAACTACTTTGATTTAACTCAGACTCACAAGCACATTTCCCATTTGCACTGCAAGACAGTTGCAAGAAAGCAGAATAACAGTATTCTTAATTAACAGTAATGCACTTTCCACCTAGAAACTATTTATTTCAAAGTGAACAAGTGACTCAAACCATCATGGAAATGCAGAAATTCAGATTCATGAGTGGCTGCCTGTACCTGTCTTGTTAAGAACTAGATTTTGTTTACAGTGATAGTACTAAATTGATCCCTGAAGATCTCTTGTTCTTTATCTGTTACTTTTTTTTTTTTTTTTTTTTTTTTTTTTTAAAGTTGATTTCTGTTTGGAANNTTTCTTTTTGTTTTAAAGCTGAATTCTATTTGGAAATCGAAGCAGAAAATTTGAGTATTTGGGTTGGACAGGGGCTTTGAATCAAAGTGGTTGTCATCACCTTTGAAGGTGAAGAACCAAACATAAGAAGCCTAAATCAATGCTAAAGTATCAAAATTTCCTTGTCATTATGGATTAAGAGCTGGAGTCAGAGACTTCTCCCAGCTGTGGTGTTTCTTTCAAACCTCACCATCTCCTACATGCAGACACACTGAGGAGCTACCCTTTTAGTGAACTCAGCTAGATTGAAGGCTGTTGACAAGTCCTCCAAAAGATGGAAAATAATTGCCTTGCTGATTTTGATGCCTTTGCAACTGCCTTCACCAAGGCCAGAATCTCTCCACAAAGTCAGAGAATAATGAAGCTTTGTCACAGACATAAAGTTACTCCATCTGCACATGTAAATTATTTTTCTAAGCAGAATAAAAGGTTCAGTTCCTAATTTTAACCTGTTGCAGGCTTTATAGGCAGCATCTGATTTATTCCAAGCATTATTAATAGGAAGAAAGCTTTCAAACTGTTAATGGGACATGAGAGGTTCAGACAAACAGTCTAACTTGATGCTTTAACTTGAAGAGGAAAAAGGAATGCCAGTTTGACAATGGAACTTTCTTAATGTCTGCCTTAGGTAGTTAGGCTGCTAGTGAAGAGAGCTTTGGAGGCTACAAAAAAATACAGATGATTAAATGGTATCTGTCATAATTTCAATGTATGATCCTTTGTTAGCTCATCTAAAAATATGCAAATTCCTATTACTTTCTCTTTAAACACAGACATAGCTTTTCTATTCATTAGTGCTTCTAATTCAGATTAACCAAAGTTACCACTTCAGTAAGGCAGTGAACAGTTAAGACTGAAGAAAAATACACCTGAGAGGCACAAGATTCCTTCCTGGAGTGCATTACTGTGGGTTGACTGAACTCAGCAAAAGGAAAATTGATTCAAATAAAACTTGTAAAAAAATCATGTAAAGGTTGTATTTTAAAGAGCCTTTCCCTTCTCATCCATACTTGATTTTACTTCTATAGATTGCTGTACAGTTACTCTTTCTTTACACCAGTTTAAATTAAAATAATATGAAATAAGGATAGAAATCATTGTCAGAATGAGGGTGAAAAGTATGGACCTTGAGGAAAAACTTGAATTTTTGAAGTGGAGAACAGCAATAGCAGAATAGGGTGCCTGATTCAGAGGGCTATTTTGTAGTGTGAAAAAATACTTTTAGACTGCTATTGCTTAAAAGCAAGCAAACAGAAAAACCAAATACAAAACATCAGTTTTCTAAATAACAGCCATTTTCCACAAAAAAAAACTTCCTGTCCAACCCAGGTACCAGCATTTCAATTTAATAAAACTAAAAATATGGATTAAATTTAAACTAGTCAGTTTTGCTCATTTTTGTTCATTGTTTTTTGATATTAAGTGTGGGTGCTGTTGTTTTTAAAGGCTTGAAGAAGTCTTAAGAACTATTAAACATACATATTGAATTTATATCTTCAAACTGAAAACACAAGGCTTTGATCACCTTTTCCTCTTTTTTTTACCCAAGAACAGCATGTGAACATTTTAGGGCCGGACCCTCTGAGTTGCTCAGCATCCATAAGTTACTCAGATTTTCCTCAACTGGGGCTGCAGGATGCTGTGTGCCTTTGAAAACTTGTCCATTCCAATCAGGTTTTTAAATACAAGTTGAGTGCCTTGAAAATCCAGCCCTGATCACGCTGGCAGTGTGTTGTTTATTTTATTAGTGATATGGAAATGTGTTTTCAACTCCTTTTGCATCTGTTAGCAAACTCAAGATTTAGTCTGACTGCGTATCAGGGAAAATGTTAAACTTCATACACTACAGAATATAACAGTGCTGCTCTCTTTTCCTTGCTGTCTGCCTTAAAAGCAATTTTTGCCAAGCATCAGATTGGCATTACTGAAACAGAAAGTATTTCATTTTCCTATCACAGGCATTATTAACAAAGGTCACCGTTCAAGTGACAAAATATCGCTAAAGCCATCAGCTCTTTTTGCTTTTCAGCTTCACGGCGGTGCCTCTCCTGTCGTTTCACATATCTGCAGAGAACAACAGTGGCAGAGGTTCAAGTGAGATAGCCCCCATTTCTGGCTTGCTCCTAAACTTAGCATCCAGCTCCTCTCCAAGCACACAGGCTGAAAGCACTTTTTTCTGCTATTAGGAGTTCAAGAATCAGGGGCAGTTTAATAGAGTTCTACAGGCTTGAAGCTCCCTATGAAAAACATCCTCCCAACAACACATGTACCAAGAGAAAATCTGTTCTAAACATATTGAAAACATTCTGATCACCAGATTGTGAAGCCCAGTGGCCGTTTTCGCTTCTGTGCTTCCCAGGAGATGAATAAAATGGATCACTCTTACTAAAGGTCCAAAGGCATTGCAGGCCCAGAAGAGCTGCACAAGGATTTGCTGAGTCTTAGAGAAGGCATGGATCAAAACAGCAGTGTTTTCTTATTATGGTTCTAAACTTTCCCATTAAGCTATCTCTAACTTTTGGGAAACTTGGTTATTACTTCTGGAAGTAGTTCAGCCAGTCAACTACATGAACCTAGGCCATAATTTAAAGATTTCATAAAAATCTTTTTGATAAGCAATATCTGTCCTGACATCAACCATGCTACACAGCTCAGATTCATCTTTTCAACAAAAACCTGCTGGCCAGATACCTGTTTGCAGACCTTCAATCTGAAATCCTTCATGTATGTCACTGAAGGTTATTAAAAACTAATGTGCAAGATGAATACAAAATAAGCCCTCTATTACCACATTTCTCTAGTTAGTGGTTAAGCTAACAGAAATATGACAACTCAGCAGAAACTGATACAGGTTAAATTATATTCTAGCTCTAGAAAGATAGGAAATCTCTATGCTTTTCATCATTGCTGGATGCTGGTGTAAAAACTGGTTCCACACAGTAAGTTCCCTGGATCCAAGGAGTTCAAGCAGCATCTATCCTGCAGACACTGCAGATACCAACATGCCAAAATTACAGGCTCAAGCTCACCTGAAGTGCAACTACATCTGGGACATCGGGTCAACTCTAAAATGGGACAGATCCTAACAGATTGAAAAGAACTTGATCAGTAAAAGGATAGCACCAGAAGCCAATATGTGTTCAATTACAGAAAAAGATAAAACTTTCTAGCTGTCTAGGATGGTTATTCTAAACCACTTCTGATTTATCATCAGAAGCAAAGCACACAGGAATTGCAGGAGATGCAAATGTTGCAATCATAAAAAACCAGAGAACTAGAAACATTTAACACACACAGCATAATTGGAGCCATTCTGTGCAGTTCTTCAATAATTTATAGGGATTAAGTTGTTAAGAATTGTTTCTCAAATTTTCATTGTGGAAGAGTTGCCCATTTCTTTTGGCTTACTGAATAAAAAGGCTTAAATTAGATCCTTGCTATCATCTCTTAAAAATAAATTGGAAAGGTTTGGTGGAGGAAAGTGAAAAGAATGGAAGAACTTAAAGAGGATTTGCACGTTCCAGAAAAGAAAAAGTAGAACACACTTTGTTAAAAATACAATTAGTTCTGCATTTTAAGTTTGTGAAAGCAACTACAGCCTTAGTGAAATGAGCTATATAGAAAAATGAAGGCCTTTTTAACTTTTGTGAAAAGAAGCATTGAAGACCATTCCATCTAAGCCCATATTACAACTTTATTTTTTTTTAATGGAAAACAAGCCAAACACATAATTGTAATAGACTTTTGTTTTTTAGTTTAGATAGATAAACAACAGTTACTTGGTTCTTATGATAACCATTCCCCTAAAGTCAATGTGATTACTCAGCTGATGAAATTACTCATGTGAGGAAAATAAGTCATATGTATAAGAGATTACTGGCACAGGTACCTCGATGTAAATTATGAAAGACACATTACAGACTGTCATAAATTTTCTAGCAACACATTTCTTTTTCCCACAGGTACTGTCAAACAGCTTTTTACCTTTAAGCACTGCATTTTTGTAGCATTCTTTCAATCATCTTTTTGACTAACCTGAACCAGAACAGTGATATATCTCTCCTATTCCAACTATTAATATTATGGGCACATGGTCTTTGCTTTTTGACGGTGATAGAAGGAAACTGACAGAACCAATATCCAGACAATCCTTGAAGTGATACATGAGCTTTACACAAGAATGATCAACAAGATAGAGCACTATTCTCTCCAGACTGATTGATAGGAAAAACAAGTTGGCTATAAGGATATATTTTCAGCTGGAAGCAAGTACATTAGAAGTCCTCTGCGGGCTCCCGTGTATACAAAGCACAAAGCTTATCCACACAGAAGAAAAAAACTAAATAAAAAGGAAGCATGGCAAAAATAAAAAGGGTTATAACAATATCGGAAGGTGAGTTTTACTCTATTATGCAGCAGAGAGGAGAAATACACATCTGTCATAACGACCTAAGCAAAATTCTGAATGTGTGAACATAATTATGGCCCATCTGAAGTTCCAGTTAAATCCCAATTTACCTCAGACAGACAGGCTGGCACAGCTCAGTAGAGCTGTGTCAAATGACAGGTGACTTCCTGAGCCATTTCCAAAGCTAAGCCAGGGACAGGAAGGGGTAAATCTTGTCCCACATACCCCAGCCAGGAACCTCACACCTGCGAGCAAGAAGGGAACGCGATCACTGCACACTAATTATGCAATCAAACAAAACTGCTAAATACCTGCACCTGACTGCATTTCCACAGCTGCTTTTAGGGCCAAGCTGCACTCCCTCTGTGCTTCATGTATGGCACTGCCTACTCTGGGGACAGGCACTTAAGTCCTCGTCAGCCCCAGGTCTCTGCCTGGAGCCACCATGTTTCCTCATCTGTCACTGCCTTGTTTGCTCTCCATCCTCAAAGCACCATCAGGATGAGGAAAAAACATTCCAGAGGCAGAGCAGAAATGCACCAGCAGAGCCACTGGTGGATGTTGAACTGCTTTTCCAGAGTATTCCTCTCCTATATTTTTCCCCGTCTTGCTGGTTGCTGGCCCCTTCCCGAGTAAGAGACCGTCTGGCTGTTGCAGAAAAATTCATTAGGGACACTGTGATGCATTTTGTTCCACTTCTTGCCACTTGCATAGGAAGTATCTTTGTATCACATCTTTTCATGGCACTTCTTATGTGCACACTAAGAATTTTGTCTAGAGGATTCAAGAGAACTATTTTAAAAATGTAAAAAGAGATAAAAAATCCCAAGTAAATTCTCATCTGCAATCAACCAGAAACTCAGAGAAGGGAAAGGAAGGGACTTCTATAGTTTTGTGTTAGTGTTCATGAGAGACAGATAGGAATTAAAGCTCAGTGTGAGAGACAATAGCTCTAAGGAATCATGAGAAATTCATGTTCAGATCATTTTCTGCACTGGCATCCTGCAGACGTATTAAAAACCTTCATTACTGCAGTGTCTGATGCTTGTAACAGAGGCTACAAAACACAGCTATCTGAAAATTAAACAAAATGAACTTGTTTTCCTCTGTCCCACAACACAGTTTGTTTATACATATATGCATGCACCACAAATTTATTCCTATTTGTTTCATCTACTGTGTCTTATCCTATACACTGTCAGCTTTCCCTGAGAGATCAGGGATCTGTCTCTGCACACATGAAAGTGTCCTCTACGTGATTTATAATCCAGCCCTTAAATTTATATCCCAAAGCAGGCATCTTACAGGATCCTCCAAAGGAGAAAATTTTCTTTGTAAACATCATAGAAAATTCATTCCACTGAAGAAGATTCTGACTTTGATCCATGATCCATGCACACGATAACATGTCTCCAAAATGGAAGAGAGGCCATCAAAATTGCTTAATGTGCATCTATTTCACTCTCCCCTGGGCAAAAGATTATAAAAGCAGAGCAATACCATGTTTCTGTCAAAATATGAATCTTCCTGGATGTATGTTACAGTAGCTAATAGATGGCCTATGTTTTTTTAACATTTATGACAGACACTTTTATCACTATAGTTCTGTACTTGCATGATGTCTAACAATGGCATCTTTGCACATGACAGCAGCAACTGAAACAAATGAGGTACCTTCTCTAGCAAGAAGTTATCACTGGTTTTATGGTTATAATTCAACATTTTAAAGAAATTACTATAATTTTGCCATTACTTTGAGAACAAATGCAACAAAAAATTTGGAATTAAATATACAGTACCGTATCTCCCAAACCCAAAACCAAGTCGGATCTGAGAGGAGGTAGGATTAGAGGTGCCATGACAAGAATTACTCCTTTGGTTCAATGTGAGAAGGGATACACGGAAAAGAAAGAAAATTGATACTCCTTCACCTAATGAAATTAAAATAAGCATTGTCATCTTGGAATACTTTGTGTTCTAAGCACAAAAGCTGATTTTGGAAGAAGCAGGCTTTTCATTATGTTCCGTTTGTAGTTTTCCCTCATACACACACCAAGGCTCCCCACACCTGCATTTCACTTGTTCAAAGCACATTTAAAGTACAAATGGTTTTGACATCACCTCGCTGAAAAAAAGCCTCCTTTGGAAGTCTCAGCTTTGTTCAACCTGTGGGTGTGTGCTTTTTGTTTTTTGGCAACTGCAGATGCATTCAGGCAGATGAAGGCACTGGAAAGGCAAATCAGACCTGCAAGCTGAAGTATCTACAAGTAAAAATATTGTGATCACAGTTTTTAATGCTCTTCCTCTGGTCCTAGGGAGAAGTGGAAAACACAGGAAGTTGTCAACACCACAGATGGGTAAAAGGAAGGAGATTGTACAGCTCTACCTTCCTTTCCAGGAGCAGGCAATATTGAAAGGCACAATTATGAAAGGTGCTACAACAGTTATATGGAACAAACACAACATAACAGGGAATTTAATTTTTTTTTTTTTTTTTAAATACAGTTTTGTCCTCAGTGGGTTTCTGGCCCTTGATTCAGTCCAACACTTTGCAGCTGAGCTGGTGTGAGCACTTAAGCAGCATTCAAACCTTATTAATGGTGACTGAACTCTGTCTGAGACCTGCTTACATTAGAGCAAGTTTTGTTCTAAGAATGCACCTACAAAAGCACTGAAGCAGATAATAAAGTGACCAATTTGATGCAATTGTAACACATTTTTCTTCACTTTAATCTGAAAAGCTTCCTTTATAATCTGAAACACATTAATTAGCTCTAATTTTGCCATCTCTGCTGTATAAGCTTGCAGGGAACCTGAAGAAAGGAGTAAGAAAAAGGACAAGTAGGAAAATGACCACAGAGTCACCACGCTGCCTCTGGATTCAAGGGACACCCCAATGAAGCCAAGGGCTGTTCTCTATCAGCATTATTGAAATACCATAATTCAGTATCTGCAGCAAGTGCCCCTAACTACAGCTATGATATGAAATAAGGCATCAAAAAATTTATCTGCTGTTAGAAATGTGACCTGTAAAATGAAGCAAAAAGGACATCCTCCTAAAGGGAAGGAAATGACAGGAAAATTCTGTGGATACTGAATTGCAGAGCACTGAGACTCAGCCAACGAAAACCCTCAGAGAGGGAAGAATTTCCAGTTTGCACCTACTTGGCTTATTTTGCATTATGTTTCAGTCTCACAAAGGGAACACAAATCTTTTAAGTCTGCATCTTCTTTTTCAAACCTCTGCCTTCCTCTTTGCTCAAAATGATGATATAAATACAATAGAAAAAGGATACATGACTGTATTAAATTTGGTCCCAAATTACATCCCTTATAAAGATGATTTTATGAAGCTTTTATTTACATTAAAAAATATTTTTGTTTCCATGAGAGCACAAAAAAGTGTAATGAAATGAGTTTATATTACGTGTATTATTTATGGCAGTGTCCAAAACTAAGAAGTGAAGGATCTATGTTGGCCAGTGAAGTAATGAAGCCAATATAAACTGATTTAGCTTTTGTCTTTAAATAATTTGGAAAACTGCTGTGTATTGTTCATTTAATCATCACCACAGTACCATGCTGTAAAATAGGTCCAATAAACGGATGTCTTCCTATCTGGGCTTCTGTTCCCCCAAAACAGAGCTAAGATAGCAGCCCTTTGTCAATTTATACTTACTGGTCTTTGGCAGCTAGCTTTTTATATGTGTTGTTAAAATGAGTCAAGATTCTATTTTCTAATTTTTTATTTCATATTTTTGAAAGGAGATGCAAGAAAATACTTCTATTAAATCTCTATTTGCTTCTTCAATCCTAAAGGTAGAAACAAACTTTGATCTACAATCTCAGGGCCTCTGGCCCTGCTTCCTGCAGGGGAAGCTGTTTCCAGCCAATTGCTGTTATTTGCCAGTGCTTCCACTTAATTTCCAGAATAATAGGATGATATTAGTGATTTATTAGGGCAGAAGCACAGCTTGGTCATTGGAATGAAGCAAGTGTCTCTGAAATTATGATGTAGAGATACTTAAAAAGACTTTTTCAAATAATCTTATAAAAAATAGTGTGATAGGCCTCTTGTCTACCCTTGTTTTGTGATATTTTCCCATTCTGAGAAACTCACCTTCCTTGTGTTATTGTGTCTTTTCTTCATAGATGAATATTAATGCAGATGACTAAGGACAGAGGGGGCTACAATGAATTAATTTCTTAAAGTGTTTCTAGCTCTGTAATTAAGGCAGGTAAAGCATGTACTGACAAAGAAAAGTGAGCCTCTACTGAGCTTATTTTAAATAAATAAATAATAATAAAAACCCCAGTCCCAGGCATACACATCCCCCACCTGACCCTCATTTTATTATTTATTTTACTTTAAAAGCTCATTAGCTCTGAGATTTTTCACTGCTTATCCAGTTCCATGTAAAAGGCACCACATTCCTGTGGTCCAATGTACTGAGACAAATGGTGGCAAAACATCACCCCTCCCCACCTTCCTACAAAAAAATCATGAACATCATGGGAACTTATGTAAATCAGTTCACCTGTAAGTGCTACAGTGAAAAAGGCAGCTTTCTTCCAGTGACCACAGTTAGCCTGCAGTTAAGACCCCTGATCGAATATGATATTCCCTGTGAACCATTCCTTGATAAGGGTTGAAGCTGGATGTGAACTTTGAATTCAATAAGCAAACTCTCTGACTCATGGGTGGTGTGAAGTCCCACATGAGAGCCCAGAACAGCATCAATACAGCAGCTCAAATCTTACAAAATAAATCAAGATTACACCTTCTCCTTCTGAGAATGTTGATTACTGAAGGACCACACCTTGTGAGACACAGGGAGAGGGAAGAGAGGTTTGGACACAAGATGCTTTAAGATCTGATTTACTTGAAGTTACTCCATCTTCCTTTTCAATCAGTTCCTGGGCTAAACAAAGTCCTTGGGGTGAAGCATTTACAGTTAATTATGGAACTGCTATAATCTGTCTTGCTTTCAAATTAACATTTTATCATAGTGACAAATTAATTCCCCCCCCCTTTTTTTTCCCCCCAGCATATTAGCACATCAACCACAGTGGCTAGCCTCATTTCACTCCCATTATTAAGACAGTTTTTCCTTTTAATTTATACAAAGCATGAAATTTTACAACCGGATCTAAAAGTCAGCTATGAATAACTTACAGAGGAAATTTTATATTTCAAATACAAAACGAGCTATAGACATAAATGTAACCAAGACTAACTGTAAACAGTGCTGGTGAGGAAACCATTAACTTTTTCAATAATAGTTTTTTTATTTACTTCTTACTCAGTCACGACTTTAGTACAACATTAATGAGTCCAATAAACAGACAATCAACTGTTCTTCTAATAAAATGCTTCTTTATGATACTTTTCAACAACTCATTTCCCTTAAAATTGGTAGTGCTCATTATTCATGGAAAAAAAAAAAATTAGAGCAAAAATATCAGGCTACAGAGAAGTACCTAAGATGGCCCAACTAAATATTAATGAACGCATTAATGATAATTATGTTTGCTGACACAAGCGTATGAATATGTTATCAGAAACTGCTCACAGGCAGTATGTACAAGGGTCCTGCAAAACTGTGTTTGAAGAAGTGTTTTGTTTGACAAACCAAAGTATTATGTTTCTAGCTAATAGAGAGAAACTGACCTCTTACCAGGATAAATGCTAACTATTTAATTTTAGAGCTGTATGCTTTTGAAGAGAACTTCCTCTACAGGGAAAAAAAGTAGCCCTTGCCCCCTCAGCTACCCTAAATAAAAATATCAAGACACAGAAAAGAGGAAACAAAGCAACAGCTGATAAGAAAGCAAGATGTCAGACATCTGTGGCATTGACCAACTAAAAAGGAGGAGGACCAGCTTCCACATTTATTATCTACTCCCATGCAATGTTTGTTAATAAACAACAATATTGTTAGACAGTCCACAGTGACACATACTTCTGTATTTATGGAGATGATTACTAACTGCTAGATGCCTTTAATCACTGCAGTGGAGCTCTCCCTCCACCTCAGAGCTCATGATAGAAACAGGCAAGCAGGGGAACCTCAAAAGAGGAGATGAGCATAATTGTGTGGCATCTCAAAGATGCCCCGTATACCTTCCAACCTTTGCTCTTTTCCTTACTATTTTCTATTAGTTTCCCTGGCTGTGCTTCCCCTGAACTCCAGCTCAGCATAAAATCTCATTACCAAAATGTCAAGGCAATAACCGTATCTTTATCTCTCTTCATTTCCACCTCCCCACCCCCAAAATATATACACACAGAAAATGTTATTATGGCTTTATTGTTTTAGGTAATTAATAGCTGCAGCTCAGGGTAGGAATCAATTACTCCCATATTCTGTAGTGCATTCTGGAGAGCTCACAGTCCATATTAACATAGAACATGCAATATCAATTCTATGTCAAACATAGTTGGTACTCAGTGGAGAAACCTGGAAAGAACAGAATGGCCACTATGAGGTGACTTAAGAATCCTAAACATTATCGAAATAATAGCAGGTACAGTTTAAATGCTTAAATATAAGTTTATTAGCTGGACTAGAGAATTATGAAAACTGATTTCTTGGGCTTGGCTTTAGACATGCAACACAACCTGCCTGTAACAAGTTTGTTTTGGTTTTTTTTCCTGGAGAACAGACATTTCTAGTGGTCAGTGGGAAGTTCTTGGTCATTCCTCCCACACACACATATCCAGCTGCAAATTGACAGTTATGGAATTGGGAGGATCCCACTTGGCTCCCCTGCCATGGTAACACCACCTGCCCATGAACCCACCCTGTTCACCTGTGACAAAGACTCTCCTACAGTGCCTACCCCATCCTACTTTGGTGAACGGGCATGAAGACTGATTCAGGTTTGAAATGACCACAGAACTTTTTGTGTGCAATTTCTAAGCAATCATTCCTCGTTGTTGCAGCGGATTTTTTACACCCTTTCCCTACACAAGAGGTGCTTGCAGAGGCTGCACTGGTGGGCAGTAAATGGAAGAGGAGACAAGCCCAGTATGTAAAGATTACTCTGTACTGATCTACACCATACTCAAAGTCACATGCACTTCTACTGTTCCATGAACACACAGCACTGTGAGAAGTGGAGTTTATCAAAAGCAGGAATCCAGCAATAGGTAAGTCTGTTCATCTGGAATAAGTGAGAGTTTTGTCACGTATTTCTCTATACCACAGCTTTTAGAGCTGAAACAACAAACAGAATACATCCAGTTTTTGTGATCATTAATCAGCGGTCCAGACATCTGGAATGAAACCTTCTCAGATACAGATTTTCTCCCTTTTTTTCTTCTTTTTTTTTTTTTAGTAATGGATATGTCCCTAAATTCTCTTTAAAACAGGTTGCTTCACTAACTACAAGGAACTTGTTTACAATTGTGCTTTGAAATACACAGACACACCTTTGTTAGTGAAGCATCTCTGCTGCCTGGTGAACAAAGACAGAATCCCCAAACCAGGGACAAACTGTTAATGAGGAGCAGCAATTCTATTTTTCTGACTTGTTTTACACATTGTAGACAGAGGGCAAAAACTTTAAAAATGACAGAATAAGCACTACCCCTCAGAGTAGGGAAAAGGGCCAGAGTGGCAAATCTGTCATTCCTTATTAAATAAAACCAAAACAACCAAGTAAAAAAATCAGGATTAAGTCTGAAGAATTAAAATTTTTATTTTAAGACAAGCTTGCCACGTTGAGATTGAAACAATGCTCTTTGCCAGGCTACCTATCTGCAAGCCTTTTAAACAGTCTGAGTTGGCACCACCACCCCCAACTCCAAATATCAGTGTCAAAAATGCTGCTCTTGAAGGTCTAGCCAGCAACACCATAATGAGGAAAAAGAACAAAATTCCCCAGTGATCCATTTCTCCTTTCAAATCCATGATTTTTTTTTTCTTCACCTGCAAAAACGGAATCATTTCTGGTCATGCAATGCAAAATCCCTGGCGTGTGACACTATCCCTCTGTGGGCTCTGCCACTCTCTTGGAAACGTGGCCCTCCCTTGAGAAGCTAAGGGGGAATGAAGTCACCAAGACCTGCAGACTCGACTGCCAGCTCTCAGCACCGTTTGTATTTCCCAGGAATCAAATGTTGCAACAAATTTGTTACACAAAATGACAGCTGAGCAGCTGAGCATCTCCTTTCTCTTCACTGAGTTAATGGCATCAGACACACGAGCCACTGCAGAGCACAGCCTGCTTGGTGGCTGATTTCAGCCTCTTGCTTTAGACATTACTTGTAATTTTAAGGTTAAAAGGCTGTCACTGAGCAGAGACTACGCCATTCTTTGCATTTTGAAAAAACCTGAAGTTGGCAGTAAATTAAGTACAGGGAGAGGATGTTGAAAACTACCTGTCGTCAAAAGCCTCACCATAACAATAACCTCTTCTGTTAAAAAAAAAACCCCAAACACACAAACCAACAGAACCCCCCAAAACCCACACCAGCAACATTTGTTTTAAAACACCTCTTTTAATTTTCTGTTATGATCCTTAGAGATCATAGATATCTCATAGCCTCGTTGTCTCAGCCAACATGTTCCTAACGAGGCTGCTGATACAATCCATAATGGAGCTAAATTCTCTTAAGACACCAGGAAAAAAACAGAACTGCAATCTGGGGATAAAAATAGGTCATGC
Source organism: Rhipidura dahli (assembly GCA_013399225.1). Taxonomy (NCBI): domain Eukaryota; kingdom Metazoa; phylum Chordata; class Aves; order Passeriformes; family Rhipiduridae; genus Rhipidura; species Rhipidura dahli. Next base: position 569,067 of record VXAC01002191.1, read on the forward strand.
AACTCCAATGGACCAGCAAAATTTTTGCCTCTAATGTATGTTTATGAAAATTCACCTTAATTCCCATTCTCTCCCAACTATTTCTTAGTATGCTATTTGAATCATAAATGCCAGCAAGAAGCAAAATGATTATTCCAAGAAACAAGGAGGAATCCTCTATATCAACAGTGATTTCTTTCACTTCCCTGACTCATTAATTAACTATTTTTTTTCTGAATACCCATGGACTCTTCCCAGAAGAGTGTCTAAGAGGAGAGAGTTTAAAATAAATGATGGCAGAGCTGCTTTAACACCAGTTAATGAGTTGAAGCCTATATGTGATCAATTCCCACAGTCTGCTGTTGGAATTTAGAGTGATTTAGAGTGATTTCTATTATCAGAAGCCATAAGCTGTAAGAATTTTGAAGAAAAAAATAGCAAACAGAAACTTTCAATGGGTTTTTTCTGTTTAATAGTGTGATGCTTGCTTAAACTTCATCTGGAGGACAGGGCCCCGCAGAAGCTCGGTTTCTTGGCCAGTTTAAAGCAATTGTTAAAGTCTGTTCCCACATTCCCAAGAAGTTCACTAAGTCTTGGCTTTTGCAGGGAAAGCAGGCTGGGAAGAACTTTTATAAAATGCTCAGAAAGCTGAGTGGGAAAAACTGCAGGATTTCTGAAAGGATACCAGTGTCAGAAGGAAAGCAGCAGTTCAGCAGCACAAGTACTAGCCAAAAATGATAAGAAGAGGAAGACAGTAATTTAAAAAGCAGTATTAAAAGAATGTTAAGAAAAGCTTGGAACTGATATTAAACCTTCATATAGGATAATTTCATGTGCACTTACACTGATAAAGTTGAATTATGTACAGGCATTATTTTCTCATATGTTCCAAGACTCAAATTTGTTTCCACAGCCAAAGTCCTAAAGTGACATAAAATTAAAGTTTCTTCCAGTTTAAGATAAGTTGACCCAATTCAGTGCAATGAAATAGTCAGTGAGGAACAAAGTGAGCTTCAGGGAAATAAAAATTAGTGTAACTATATTTCCAATTCTACTAAAAATGGGTTCTATAGTTTTATAAAAATCACAACAGATACTACATTTCAGCATAGCTCTAAGAGTTAAGCCTGCGATAGGTATTCATCTTTGGTACATCAGAAACCTTTGCTTTCCAAGAGAATTAATTTTTAACAGAATAAAACATTCTGCTCCAAGTGGAAAAGTGGATTGTAAAGCAATCATTCTAGAACAACTTTTCTGGAACAACAGCATAAATTGAAAAATCCTCATTTTGCTTTCATATAAACTACTGCACTACCTTCCCCTTGCTGAAATAAGGAAACCTTGTGAAAACCCATAAACTAATTCCTACAGTAATATAGCCATTCCCAGCTTACCAACAGTTAAAAAAGACAATTATACAAACCTGAAGTTCTGATACCAGTAAAAATCCCTTATGTCCAAATCTGTGCAAAAGATTATTTTTTCCCTTGACATGTGGAAAAATTCTGCAGATAAATCCTTTTTAAATGTCTAAGGACAGGTTAAATTCAAAGAAAACAGAAATCCCAACTTTTTGAATGGCCATTTGCATCTACATTTTAATCTTTACATCTTAGTCCCCAAAATTATTTTAATGACACATAAAAAAGTAAGAGGTAGTGTCAGTCTCCTCAGGGTGTCTGGTTTCTGGTTCTTCCCTCTCCACTGCCCAAAATTGCCAATAACTTAGCCTACAGTATAAATCATAATAAAGCCAAGCTGAAAAACTTTCATGGGGCAGAATGTGTTGCTTCTGTAGGTTTTGGTTTGTTTGTTTGTTTTGGTGTGGGTTTTTATTTGTTTGTTTCTTTGTTTTGGTTTTGTTGTATAATTTTTTTCAAGATAAATACATTGTTTTCTGTAATTGCAATATGAAGTTGACTTGTATTCTTCAGAGAGGAAAGGAATTGTATGTCTGACTTCTTCTAAATCCACCTGCTGTGCTTATGAGAAAAAAATAGCAATATACACATCAATATTCCATGCAAAGCTATTGCCTTATCTGGCAGTAGACTGATATTTCAATAGCATAGATTCTATATAGTATAATATCCATCTTTTGAATACTTATTATAGGATGATTTCTGGGGTAAGATATAATGTGTACTATAAGAGTAAAGGAATCTTACTTTTTAAAACATGTATCAATGATAGCATCTTAGTAGCTTTCAGCTTGTAAAAGTTTCTTATGCAGCTGCTGACAAGGGGATTAATTTCTTGCTCTGGATTTCTGTTCTCTTTTTTCCAAGGTGCCATTAAGGAAAACTTCTTTACATTACATTCATTGCTGGTTTACATGATTTCTTCAGGGTATTTCATATTCAAATAATATCAATAATGGTAGAAATTTTGGTTATACTCAGAAATAAAGTGAAAAACTACTCAGCTTTTTCCTTTTGCTTAACTACACTTGCTAGAAGAAGCAGAAAAACAATAGTTAATGACATTACCCACCACGAACAGCCAGATTAGACAATTCATTAATGTCGAGAATGGAAAATGAAAGACACACAGAAGGAAGAAGACGAGCATAGGACTCATCCTAGAGGGACTGTTTCAGCTCAGAGACCTCTGTTCCTTGAACACAGACTAGATAAAAGAAGAAAGAAGGACCTCTGCACTTCTTTCTTCTCTCTCTTTAATGTGCACAGTGGCAATAGCATGACCTTGCCTTTGATAGTATAAAAGACCGGAGAAAATTCTGATAGCTTACCCACAGTACTTGATAGCAGTAAGAAACAAGGACTGTTTTAATTTCTAAACCAACGTATCCCTGTTCCCAAAACAACACACAACAAAACAAATGAAAAAAAAAAATCACTCAAAAGTGATTATAATTTGCTGGGAGTGTCTTCACCAATTGTTTAGGCAAGGACAGCAGGGACTTCTCTACCCATCTCAGGCTCACGCCTGTGTCTCATCTCCAGTGTCTGAGCATGTCATGAACATTTCTTGTAGCCAGCTGTGCCTGCTCCAGTCAGATAAAAGAGAGGGGAGACCCAGGAGACCTTCCCCTTCTTGCTTAGCTCTTCACTGTAAGTAGCCACCTCTCAGATCAAGGCACAGCAGGGCTTTCCTTCACCTGGACTTTCCATTACTGCAGATCAGCATTTTCTCAAGATGGAAAGGCCATTTTATAGAAAAACAGTTAAGCTGCTGGCACTGTCACTACCAGGCACTCAGGTTTGAACTCCTGCATTTTCTGTAAAATACTAAGCCTCTGCCAAAAAGGCAGCTCTCAATTTTCTACTTAATAGTTACTGTTTCCGAGAGGACCTTTCAATTGCTTACAGGAGCACAAGCCCTGTGCTCTTCCTGTACAAAACCAGAAAAGGAAACAACAGAATAGAGCTAAAGGACCAGTTTCTCCCAATTTTCTACTTGCTCTATAGTAAGCTCTTGCCATGCTACTCAAGAGGAAAGGAAGAGGAAGAACTGAAAGGGACCTTTCCACAGAAGTGCTGGACTTCATTCCTCACTCCGTAGTCATTAGAAACACATTAGAGACTGAGCAAAACACCTTCAATTCTGAAGCATTCCAGCCTGAAACACCAAGTAAATATTTCAAATGCTCTTTACACTCTAGAAAAATCAATTTCAGACAGTAGGCTAATGAGACATTCCTCTGAGAGTTTGTTAAGATGCTAGAAAAGTTCCTAAATTACAGTGTTGACTTAAACCAGCTAAAGCAGCTATTCAGTAACTTTCAAAACAACAAATGATTGCACTGTCTTCTGGCTAGAAGCAACAATTACTGGTGCATTTGGACTATCTACAAAGTTCTGTCTATAGGTTTAAACAGCTTTTTTTCCTGACTGTTCCAAGCACTGTTTAGGTATCTGAAGTGATAAAGGCTGTATATCAGCAAATTGCCTCATTTGAAAAACAAATCTTCAAAACTGCATGGGAAAATGGTGTCAGATAAGTTATCACAAGAGCAATTATATTTCCTGTTTGTATTATTCAAACACCTGAAAGCAAAATGTGAGACAAGGACACTTTGCTAGAATGTAAATGAGTTTTGGCATTAATCTTGGTGTAGTTTCTTCCGCATTACAAAAAATTTGTGACCCAGATGGGTAAGTCACCCATGTCAACACAGCTTATTCAGTGGGAGAGGCAACTGAGGGGCTTGTCTTTGATGGGTTTGGATGCAGTCCAATTTGAAATGACTCAAGCAAATGCCATTTGAGATCAACCTACCTTCCACACCTTCAACCACCCTTGAAAACAGAAGCCTGCTTCTGCATTTCACAACATTTAACAGCTTTGCTATTAGGTCATTGTACTGGGCTGAACTAAGCTAAGTGGCTAAAATCAGTAGCAAAAGGATCCTCTCCCAGTTATTTGAATTTCAAAGATGTGAAGCTGTGGTAACCACCAAGGAGTGAAGAGACTTGGCCACCTTTAGACATCAAGTAATTAACAGACATGGTTTAGATTACTGAGCCCTACAATAAATGCTAAAGGTCATCAAATACCTTCAAGGTCTATTTTCTCTATTTTACTATTACCCCCCTCCCCGTTTTCATGCTAAGAGAAGTTTTCAATTTTCCTTGAAAATAAATTTCAACTTCTGGTTTTATGTAAGTCTGAAAGACAGGTCTTGTAAATGGAAACATCAACAGACCCTGAAATGCAGCAAAGCTATAATGCATTTCTAATGACTTCATCTTGGCTAAAGCAAGGTATTGCCAGTCAACAGAGGGTAAAATTTCATTCTGCTATTTATCAAATATGAATAAAAAAAAGTTTTTTGCTCAATGGCATAAAATGAAAGTGCTGAATTTTAAAGTTCTCAAATCTCATGTGGATTTTACCTCAATTCAGACATTATATTGGTGTTTGGAAATATGAGCTTTTCTGTGAAATTTCCATGGAAATCCAATTTACTTACTCTATAATTTTAAAGGCTTTAACTACAGTGCATGGTTTGTGTTCTCTGTAGCCTTGAAAATGATTTGGTGTTTTCCTAAGCTTTGTTGAATAGTTTGTGACCTTCCTCCTCTCCTCCAAATGTCTCTCTTTAAAATATTAATACTTAGAAGTCAAGGAAAAAATGGGAAAAGCATGTATGTCTAACAAAGAGATGAGGACAGTAGATCATGGCTCTTAATGTGAGAAAAAAATTATCCTGGGAACAGCTTTTGAACATATGCAAAAATTAAAAAAAAAAAAAAAAAAAAGAAAAAAAGAAGGAAATTTACTTTCTTTTATAATAAATTACCTCCCAAGACTATAAACCTTTCTGTAAATATGGGTGAACATGTATTACAAAAATCAAGACTTATAAAATGTTCCACTCCTGAAAAATGCCACTGAAATTTCCGTTATAAATACACTTCTTGTACCCAGAAGAGAGATTTAAAAACCTGGAGGAATTGTGATCAAATTTTACCTCTCAAAATATAAAATAACTACTCAACCATCCATTTAATCTGATCATTACATCAGTCATACAGTGCAAAGCTACATGCACTCCAGCACTATTTCCAAATGCTACTTTCATCCTTTTCAGGTTTTGCATCTGCACAATAGATTATGAACAAATATGAGCTCACCACGCCCATGCCTGGACCTGAACGAAAGTCAGGAGAAGCACAACTCCCTTTTAATATAAGACTTCCTGTCAGCAGAGATAATTAAGTGATGTTCACCATTATTACACCAACTTGGCTAGTTTCCTACCCCACTCCAACTGTGGACAAAGAAAGCTCATGTCTGCCTAGAATGTATTCCATAGGCACAACCCATTGGTAATTCATCATTCACCAACTTCCCACCCCAACGGCAAACCTTTCACCTGCACTGAAAATAATGGTCTTTGTGTGTGAACTCACAGGTTTATGAGAATGTGCTGGCTGTCTGTTCTCTTAAGTGAAATACCAGGACAATTTAATTTTATTTCCTCATTTCAGACACATCCTAGCATCTTGATATTGCTATTGTTATGGATTCATGATTTTATGCCTGCATATTATTATTGTTATTATTCTCATTGTTTTTGTTATTCTTATATTGCATTTATAGTTATAGTTGTATTTTAGCATCATGAGAAGAAAATGCTTCAGAAGTTTTTTTCCTGCACTTTAAATTCCAAAGGAAACTTTCAAATACTGGCTTTGCATTGCAGCTCATTAAAATTCAGAGGTCTCAAGAATTATCTCTAAGTTGAAAATTTTGGCTTCTTTTTATACAGTTAAACATGAAATGGAACTCTCAAATATTCTAATTTATAATGCAGATACCTGAACTGGCCTGTTATTATTTGAGGACCATCTTTTGTCTCTCCAATCTCTTCCATCTCTTCTACTGTTCAAACAGGAGAAGTTTGAACATCTGTCCTTCTGACTTGAGAGTTGTTAACCCTTGGATTTCATACCTACAATACATGATTGTGTCATAATTATAACACACATGCATAATATATTTAAAAGAATTAGATACACCAAATAAAACACAGGAATATATTTAAGGGATACCTAAGGATATATTATGGGCATCAGAATATTCTACCATAAAGCTAACATTTTTTCAAGAGTGAAGTAACAGCAATACCTAAGCACACACTTGAGCAGTAACCCACCTGCTGGGATTTCAAAAGGTCTACATCATATAAATTTCTCCTGAGGAAAAAACGTGGATTAAAAATCAAAGGGAATTTTATATGTGTAACCTCCCTACATGTCAGTGATAGATTTTCAGGCACCAGTAAAGATTTAATAACAGTTTTAATGTTCAATATGCTTAAGAATTTAAACTGAATGTTGGCATGCGTCTCAAGTAATTTTGCTTTCAGATTCTGAAACCAGATGATTTAGTCCAATCTGTATGAATAGCTTAATAGAGTATTTTCCATTTTATATAAAGTTTCCATTTTATAATGTCAGGAGGCAACCTGATCTAAATTTAGATTCAAAGCTTAATTTCTTGTCTGCACTGTAGAGTAGCAGTTACCTTAAGGGCTGATAACACTGATACTGGAAAACCCATTGCTCTCTGTGTCAAATATAGTAGTACTCCTCTGGGCAGGAATACAGTTTGTCCTTTTTTTGGTTCTGAAATTAATGGCATGACCTGTCTTGATTTTCCTATTGCCATGTAAAAGCTTGTTGAATTAATTGTGTCTGACATTTTCTAATGAGTCTTTTCTTGCAGCTCTAAATCTTTTCTAAACTAATTACAAATAATGTACATAAAATCATATGAATGAGACATATGACAGAGGTCTTCATAATTTCCAACTGTGAAGAACAGATTCTTCTAAGAACCCCAAGCACCTACTGGTAAAGTCCCAATTTCAGTGGTAATTCAGTGCCTCATTCTTGTAGGCTCGTTAACTTTGATGTCAAATTTCAGTTTGAGTCTCCATACTTTTCCTGTACAACTTGAACCAATAGCAATATTTCTGACTTTCTCCCACAAGACACTACTCAGAGCAGTAGACCTGATCTCAGGGACACACACTCCAGTACTTCTCAGGTCTGCCACGTAGCAAATTTTAATTATGTTGCAGTACAGTTATATGAAGGGCAAAGTACAATTATTAGAATGCCAATAAACTCAGGTACGAACTAGTACTGATCTATATTAATCAAAACAGACACCATTTTACATTTCCTTACTATTTAGATGGTGTATGTTTGTACGTGATACCTAAGCATGAAAAAGAGACAAGAGCTGCAGAAACTTAGTGACAAGCAATGTGCTTCAGCAAAGAAAACAGCAGCAAAGTATATATGAAATATCACATACAGCCTGAGACCTGTCAGAGTAACCACCTCCATAAGTATTTCAAACAGTTATGTACAAAGCTCTCTTTGATAATATGCCAGACTCATGTAAAAAAAAAAAAAACAAACCTGAAAAGGCATTTTCATTTAATTGTTCCCCAAATCCACTCTGCAGCAGCTAAAAAACAAAATCTGAAAGTCTCAGCTCCAGCCTAAAGATTATATGTGTCTAATTCAAGATAATGGGCACAATTTACTGCTGTAATCGTGGGGTCTTTTTTACTGGTTCAATTAGCAAGACAAGGTAATTTGATACAATTCTGAGCTAACATATTTGAAACAATAGGAATGGCATGTTTGCTGCTTCTAAAATGAACTTCTCATTTTCTAAGTAGCTGTGTCATTTGTTCTTGCTCTCTTTTTTACTGGCGTTTCCCCATCGCCTCCAAAATCCATCATACAGCAAGCAAGCTGGTACAGCAGCAATGCAAGGCACTGGACTTCACAGTTAAAATACCAATGCTTGTGAACTGCTTTGAAAATGTAAAAAAATATGGATAGAGAAAGTAATTTTACTAAAAATAATGGAAGGACAAGGAATATTGCCACTAGGGAAAAAAAAAAAAAAAAAAAAAAAAAGAGATCTTTTNATAAAAAAAAAAAAAAAAAAAAAAAAGATCTTTTCTTATTGTGCATCTGGTTGTTTCAAAAGAGACAAAGATTGTGAAATCACTATGTACAATGAAAACCTTTGCCGAGCTTGTGCTTAGACCTGCACGGGTAACAAAAACAGCCCAAGTGTCACAGGACACAATAACCCAAACTCTCTCCAGGAGATGGCCACTGTTTGAATCACCTCCTCAGCTTAAGGGTTCCCTGTGTCAGACACGAACTGGCACAAACTGGTGCCAGAAATAGCAGTCACCTCTTCAGTTTTGAATGGGCATATCTTTGCAGCAGCAAAAGAACGCTGTGGTCTCTTGTCCCTGAACAGTGTGGGAGCACCTTTAGCAAAGTCAGTTCACCACCATGTCCTTGAGAGAAATATTTTTTTGGTAAAGAGCCAGCCTATTTTGAAGCCACACACGCCACCTGAACTTCACACACTTAGATTGTTCTCACTCTTTCTTGTTATGTATGACTTCGCATCACTAATGTTTTGAATTGATATGTTAATTTCAGAATGCACTGTCCTGCTTAAAAAAATAAATTGCTTCCACATTATCAAGACTGATATAACTTCAAAGCACTTAATTGTTACTGAAAACAAAGGCACATTCCTTGAAAATAATTTCATAATTACTGTTAAACTGTCTGGGGATTATATATGCGTATTAGAAAATAATGTGTTGATGAAAATGGAAAATATTCCACTGCAGTGTGAGGGTAAATGATTCTCTGCTTTGGCATGCCATGCCCAGTGGTTTGTGATAGTGACTCTGATCTCCCTCACAGTGACTTTGGTATTTGAGATGGTCAGTGTGCTTCAGCACAGTTGAACTTGACAAGGATAAATGCCGGGCACATTTAAGGTCCTTTAACATCTTACTACTCCTGAATTTTTTTCCTACAGTCTTGCTATGGCAGTTCCACCCTGTTCCTTAGATGGAAACAGTATAGCAGGATTCACAAAGATGAAATAAATATATGTCTCAGATTTGTTTGATTTAAAGACTGTAATTAAATGATGGCCTAGCATTCCACACTACCAGAAACATTTGTTCTTGGTTAACCAAGGGAAAATATTTATCCATCTGTCACACAAAACAGTGTTCCTGACATTCTGTGAGGAACTAATTGCTATGGATAATTTGATCTTTAAAAATGAAAGATTTGTGGTTCCATCATTACCAAAACTGGAAATGTCAAATATAATTCCTCTGGGATGAAAGAGGAAAGCGATTGCAATCTTAGAGCTAGAGACACACTGCTATTTCTTTAGAGGAATATACAAAGATTGAAGAACACACTCATTTTTGGAGAATGTTAAAAGGGAGAGCACAAAAGGCTAATTTCTCTTTCCAGAGAATGTATTGCACTGAAGGCCAACTGTGGAGGTAATGCTGCACTAGATAAATCAAAATGTATGCAACTACCTACAGGAGACTGACAATAGGAAAAAGCCAATGTGCTCAAACTGCAGAAAATTGAATATTGTTACTTTTACCAATGACTTAAGAAACTCTCTATGATAGCTGCGTTTACGAAGAACACCTAGGATTTAATCCCAACAAGAGTTTAGGGACTTTTTTTTTTCTATCATTTCAGTAATCACAATGTATAGAAAGAAGATCTAGACAATAATTTTTTACCTGAGTGACTATGGCTGTAAAACAGCACAAGAAATTAAATTAGGATACACACACTGAATAACAGTTTAAATCCAGATATGATGTTCTGAATGTACAAATAAGGCAAACCCTGATTCAGTCCAAATATTGAACTAAGTCTTAGAGAAGAGGTGTTTTATCCCTCCTATCCTTTTAGAGTGCCTAAAAGAAGTGGGCACTCAGGAGGAGTAGTCCACAAACACTGCATTTGAAATTCCAGAGGAAACAAAGTTGACAGAGTATGCTCTTGGAAGACATGGAGATATGAGCAGGTCAGGCACCAGTGAAATAAGAGTCAATGAAATAAAACCTTAGTACATAGCAAAACATGTAAGTTGTGGATGCAGTCAGTACAACTGCACTCAGGCATTCAGAGCTGCTCAGATCCTGTAGACATCCTATTTTATGTTACAAAATCTCTGAGGGAATTAACTATGGGAACTGAAACCTCATTCTTCCTTCACAATGGTAAAATAATTTCATCTGCTAGTTTCAATGGGATTCCCTTGCACTTTCCCTTGCACCTTGCAGTAGTATTTGTCATATTTTATGTCACCTGATATGTTTTTTGATTGTCTAGTTTACGCATAAGAGTTTCAGTAATAATTTAGTTTGTGACTTCTACACTCATTTTAACAACTTGTTGTACTGACCAATTAATACTAAAGCTACATTATTTCATGGCTTTATGACCTCAAGAAACACACTTGAAATATGAAGTTTTAACTGGCCCCAGAGATGCAGTAAAAAAATCATTTCATTTATTGGAAGACTGCTAATGGAAAGAAACATTGTAGGTACCTTACATGAAAAGTGAGGTTAGAATCATAGAATCCTATCAGTAAAGCAAACAATTCACAACTAAGCAAACAGCTGAACAAGTGAATGAGTTGGCATAGAGACGCTGCCACATGCAAGTAGGAACACAGAGGAAGGGGGAAACCACAGCAGGCAGGAAATTATGAGGGTGTGGGACCTCAGCACAAATAAATCCTTAATAGCATTGCACATTCCAAAAGTAAGTCCTCTAGGTCAAAACCCACTGGGCAGGCACATGCATAAAGATGAGAGAGATCCTGCCTTCTGAAAGCTGGTACCTGAAGTGTAAAAACAAGACAGATCAGTTAGCAGGTAGACAGACTGATAGGTAGACAAGTGAAAGAGGAACAAAGATGAAAGGGAATTTTAGTCACCACGGTAGGCAGTTGTCTCAGCATAACAGCTGCCTGTACACTGTCAAGTTAATCACAGGAGAGATGACAAAAGAGTTTGGAGGAAAGGTCAGAAGCAGGATAATGAATTGGTTTAGTGGGAATTAGTAATGTGTTCTTGCCACGTGCAAAGGGAAAATCATGGAAGAAGCAAGATCACTCAGAGGAAAGCAATGAACAATAATGGATGGGCAAAGCAAACAAGAGCTGACATCCGAACACCATTTAAAATTCAAAAAAAGCAACATTCAATAATTCAGAAAAAGCCCTGGGAAAAAGCAAAAGCTTTGTGTTCTACACCCCTAAGAAGGCAGAGCCAAGAACAGGGAGAGCAGTAAGCTAGAAAACAACCTTTCATAAGTATTTTGAATAGCTTCAAGCCGGGTGAGACTGTATTTATCAAGAGCAGAGAAAGAGATTTTGCAATTGCAACACATTGTAGCTGTGTGCCTTTTATTTAGAAACTCTGCACCTGAAAGTTACTTCCTAAATAGAATCAACTATATTGAAACACTGAACACATGTGAAGATCCTGAGAAAAAGAAAAATTGAACAGTAAGGGATGGATGAGAATATAGCAGCTTGTCTAGAATAATTAAACAAATAAAGGGTCAAACTTGCTTAAGTTTAGGTGATTAGACATCAAGCAGATGTCTGAAAGACAGGGAGCATGTTTAAGTTGCATGAAAATCCAGAAAGAACAATCAGCAGTCATTAGCACGGAGCAGATTCTGAATTTATGTTCCCAAACATAATTTTCCAGACATTACTTCCAGACTTAGAGAAGACAGCAGGAAATACTTATGCCCAACTGCAAATCACCAGCATCCCTCCTGTGAGAGTCTTCCATCAGATGAAAGTTTGGGTAAGAGCAATTCAATTGATAAACTCACCGTAGCAACCTCTCAGAGACAAGAATTGACTGATGTTGATAAATTCTGTTGACTGGTAAATATTGCCTTCAAAATCTTAATAAGAAAAGAATTTCATTTTCCATCCTAAATTATCCTATAGTGAAGAGAGGATGTGAATATATACTTATACCTTTACTATCATTAATAAACAGAGAACTTCAATGCGTAGGGAATTACCAGTATGGAAAAACATAATACATATCTCCAATGCGGAGAAAATGAAACATCTTTGTGCAGAAATGTGCACAAATGTGACAGAAGAATCAAATGCCTGCACACAACAAAAGATGTTAAAAGCAACGGGTCTTGTCAAACAAATCCACCCTACAGCTATCATGGATAAAAGCTCCTTGAAAAAATAAACACCACTAGGAAAATCAGTTAAAAGTCCTACAAAAAGAAACAGTGATGAGGTTTTGTGGAAGAAAACCCCACTAATTGGGTAAAAGTAGAAAAATGCTGTTGATTTGCACAAATATTCTTTGGTGTGAAAAATGCTCTTGTGAAAAACATCTAATGCTCTATTGGTCTTAAATTCACTAGGTGTCTTCTGCATCAGAGTAAACTACCACTGCTGAGTGCTGCAATTTCTGAAAATCTTTTTTTTGTGTTTATCATGTAACGTAAAATCAAAATTGCAAAACCCATCTGGACAAGAAGTGAAACCCTTGAGCAAGAAGATGCACAGAGCTAAGCAAACCACAGATGAGCCAATGTCAGCATGGGAAAGGAAAAGCAGACTGCCATGGAAATACAGCTGTGAGGAGGTTGTGGCATTCTGTGCCTTGACTTGGGGAATATGAAAATAAACCTCAAATTTCAGACGTGGAACAAACAAAGAAAACCAAAAGTTTTCAAGCAACCAGAAGCTAAAAGTTCCAGTTTAATATTACTGAGTGCAAGTAGGTGTGACTGCCTCAAGCAAGCAAGAAACGTGCACAGAAGGCAAAGAGCTCATCATCAAATCCTAAGCACTTTGACTTGCAGTCAGATTGACTGAACTGGATACAAAATTTAAAAAAGATAAAGTAACCTAAACTAAAGGAGGAAGGACATCTTTAGTCATCAAAGCATTAACTCCTGGCAAGGTTAAAAAACCCCAAGCTAGAAATGGTACTTTGTGTGAACACCACCAGATACTCATATAAATTATGAGAATCTGACACAGCCACCCCATGAAAACCCCTTTGCTCTCATGAAAAATGTTTTTGTCAGATACAGAATAAGTGGGAGCAGCGTGCCCATTTTCCCTCTGGCAGTGTGTGGTGGTCCCCACAGGGAGAGTGAGCTGCTCCCACATGAGCACCAGCAACATGGGGAGAGGAGGCAGCAATGCGCAGAAAGGGAGCTGTCCAAAACATCAGGGAATCCTGCAATAATCACCTAAGACTGAGAGTCTGCAAATGATGCCACTGTTAGAGATGAAGACAAATAAACTGCACAGAAATTTACAAACTCTGTAGTCCTATGAGGGCAACAAAAAACTTCTTTAAAAGGAACAAGACCATTGTGATAATATATGTATGTTCTCTTGGCAATCTTATAAAGTCCAAAAGGCAAGAAGGATGAAATGATACACCTAATTTTAAGTGACAATTGATATGCAGGGCATCTTGAGAATCTGGCTTAATGGAAGGTTTACCAGGCTAAATATGAAAGGAACTTCATAAAATATTGTGGCAAAAGGAAAAAATCAGTATACTGCACTTAACTTAAAAAAAAAAAAAGGAGGTAAATAGATACGGAAGAGCAGACAAAAGAATAAAATGCTGTTAAGTGGAAACTCTATGAATTGTATTGAAGTATAAAATATATCAAGTGTTCTGAATGCAAGCATACTGTGCAAAGACATTTATTTTCAATCTTTTCACTTTATTTGATCCTCAGCAATCATTAATTTTCCTTAGTATTCATTGACTCTTGCCACTTCCTCAATTCTTTCTGCATCAGAGTAGCTCAATCAGAAAAGCAGCATTTCTCATCAAGTAATATTACTTGTAATTCCTGTGAGGTGTTGCACATTTGTACCAGGCTAAAAATTGTATTTCTCACTCTACACTACATATTGGTATTTTTCAACTCAACAAATTTAATCCTGTCGAATTTATTTCACAATCCAAACAAAGTATTTGTCAGAACTGAAAGCAGCTCTGGTGCTTTCTCCCAGGGGGAATTCTGGGCCTCTGTTCCTCTTCTCCCAAGTGAATACATTATGCCCTTGAGACATAACCCTTTTCCCTACTTTTTATACCATACATTAGAAGTATCAAAAACCTTGAGAATGTGTACCTTTTTAGTATTGTACAAACATAACAAAACATTCCTTGAGCAAACAGTAGCAGTTACACCTCAGGGAAAGTCACTGCACTGACAGACAATATACTGTAAAGCGTCCGATTTACCTTCTTGATATAACCAGGACAGTGAACAGACATGGCAAAACAAGATTAAGTTCTAATTTTAAAATAAAGGAAATCACTTAATTTCATATTTTTGCAATACTGTTTTCTGAAAATAAACACCAGCTCTGTATCAAATCTTCATCTCCATAGGCAATGGCAAAGCTGGGAATATAGTCCAAGGAGGTTTGTCTTTTCACATGCTTCAGGTGTGATCAGACAGCTGTGATGGGGAAGTGGCAGTACATTAGGAGTTCTCTCACCCTGTTCTGCCTCCTCTCTTGTTCAGTGTGCACTTCAGCCTGCATGAGCCTGTCAACCAGCTTGGGGACACCACTTAGCTTTCTGTGTCCTCTTTGAGCACTGGTTTGACAGTCTGCTTGGATTCACTATTGCTAGCCTAATTAGGATCCTCTGTAATGGCAGCCTGGAAGCCACTTTTTAAACAAGATTCAAATGAAGATTGATTAAATGGACAATGAAAAAGTACTTTCTGTTCAAACTTAGCAGCTGGCAATAAGGATACTTAAATGCCTTCACAACAAAGGCAGTGATGTTCTTTCTATACTGGGAGACCCATGACCGCAATACAACAGGCTGAAATGTAAAGAGCTTGGCTTGGAAGTAAATTTGAAAGCTAGTCGGGAGAAAAGAAGAATGAAAAGAAAGGTCACATAACTCTGCAGAGGACGTAGGTGTTTGAAAATCTGGTTTTATTCCAACTTGGAATGAAGTGCAAGAGCTTTGAAATTCTATGAAATATGTTTCAGAGCCCAGGCCCTCAGGTAATCTGCCTGCCTATCTCAGAAGCACAGACCATAAGAAAATTGAAATTCTTTGATGGAAAAAAACCTCTTAGTTGTCTTAAGTCAGGATCTGATATCTTAAAGTCAATGAAATTTCACCAACATTTAAATAGAAACCACAGGCTTTATTCTTTAAATACTGATTCCAACAACAGCATACTACTAGCCTGATTTCTGCACTACAAGCATGATTTTTGGCTCAGACATGTAAGATAAATATGTGTGAAATAGTATATAAATAAAATATGGTTTTATATTATAATTAATTATCCCGCCCCCCCAAATTACGGCAAAGTATTAAAAAAAAAGAAAATCAAAGAAGCATGAATCAGATCGGTATTTACATCACTACCATGAGGGAAAACCAAAGAATTACCGGGGATACGAAGCAGGTATTCTGTAGACCAAACAGTCACACTTTCCTGAGAGAAGAAACTTTCAATACAACATACATGTCCAGGAAATTAAAATATTTTAATGATAATAATGCACATGAAAAGCTTTCATTCCTCAGAGCATCTAAAAATGCCAAGCATGTTATTTTTGCTAGTCTCTGTTTAAACTACAGTTTGTGGGAACGTACTTTCATCATTGCTTAATTGAATCTGGAGCAAACCTGAATCATCCACTTCCCTTTTTCCTTCCTCTGCTTTCCCCCCCAGCACACCTCACTTCTTGTTCAATGCAAAAACAGTGAATAACATATGCAATAACCTATGGAAATTTTTCCACTCTAAATCCCACTAAGAAATGTCCAGTCACATGATGAGAATCAGCCTACATCCCTAAACTAAGGCTTCCTTTTGGCCTGTCTCCAACTGCCTGAGGACAAGTTAAAAGGAGTCCCTGCTCTTGGTGCCTTTATAACTAAATGAACATCTTCTATAAAGCACTCTTTAAGGCAAGTTCGTTTACTGAATTCCTAAAGCAAGTTGACAAAAATCTATCCCTTCTTTTAATCTCCTTTAAATTTATGTCCATCTAACTCCTAAGTAATACTGGCTCAGAAGCCAGATAAAGAACAAGAGACCAAACAAAACAGATTACTTTCCTCTTTTAACACAGTGGGTCAATACTACGAGCTTGCAAATTTCCTTTTCCTCCTTGAGTTTTCATACAGAGCAACTATTTCTTAAATTAATTTGTGCTGACAGCATAAACACCTTGTTGAACATGATGAAGATTTTTTTTATTGTGTGGGTGACTGAACACTGGAATAGGTTGCCCAGAGAGATTGTGGAGTCTCCCTCTCTGCAGATACCCAAAAACCATCTGGACACAATCCTGAATAATGTGTATTAAGGGACCCTGCTTGACCAGGGAGGTTGAGCTAGATACCCTCTAGTGGCCCCTTCCAACCCCAGCCATTCTGTGATTCTTTATTTTCTCTGAAATACAGGAACTTCTCTAAGATCAAACTGCTTATCTATCTAAAACCAAATGTTGATTCCCTTCCTCAGCAATTCACAGAATGGTTTGGGCCGGAAGGGACCTTAAAGACCATCCAGTTCCAACCCCCCTACCATGGGCAGGGACACCTTTCACTGAGCCAAGCTGCTCAGAGCTCCATCCAGCAGGACTTTGAACACTTCCAAGGATGTGGCATCTGAAGCTGAATGCACATGGCTGGGTCATGTCCAGCCTCTCATCCTTCAGCACCCCAAGTCCTTCCCAGCACGACTGCCTAGTCATTTGTAAGAAGAGACAAAATACGTGAAGCCCCCGAGGAAGCATAGGTCTCATACTAAAAGACAGGGCCCTTACTGTGGATGACACAGGAAGCCAGTAGAAAACATGTTTTTATACACTCAAAGTGATACTTTTTTACACCTACTCTCACAATCAGCAGAAGCAGCTGTTGCTTTCATTTATGGGAATTTTGAGATGAATTGCAGCACTATTTAACACTTCATTTGAAATAAGAACATCCGCGACAAAAAACCTCCAAATCTTTAAATAGTATTTATAAATAAGCTAAATAGCAGAAGTCCTAACTGGGGATAAATTATGTGGGGAGGTGAGAAACTTTTAATATGTAAATCTAAAATTAGCTCTTGATATCAGCAGTCCCCAACTCCTGCTGAAACTGTAGAAACTATAAAAGCAGTTACAGTTGACCAAGTGCTTCCAAAATAGAATAAATTATCTTAAAACAGTCTTCAAAAACATTACTGCTGATTATCAAGTGTCTACAAAAGCAACCTGAATGAGGTACCCATCACTGTAGACATTGTTTGTAATGTCAGACTAAGCATTTTTATTAATATAATTATCCAGTTGGGTTGACCAAATATTAAAGGAGAGAATTTATTTTGACACAAGGATTAGAAGTGTATGTGGCAAAAGCACTACAGCCATAATAAAACTACCACAGAGAAACTGAAAAAAGAGGAAAAACGTAGGAGACCCTACTCAACAAAATTTCATAAGCAAAATTCCAGCAAATGCTGTGGAAAGAGTGATAGGGTAGAAACTTCCACCTTTACTTCAGACAAACTAATGAGAGATTCTTCAGTGTCACAGGCAACATTATTAGAAAGAAGAAATAATGGCTATTATTTTTCCTTTCAGTTTAACTGAAGGAGAAAGCAAATTACATAATAATTGATTGTGATTAAATTAATTGTGTTTTGTGTTTAGAAACCTTCAACATTGAATTTTTATGGTAGCTAGGAAATCAGTTATATTTTTTGGAAACAAAGTTAAGCTAATGCACTGACTATACCTTTTTTCTGGTATAGAAGGAAGGAGGCAGAAGGGTTCTGCCAATCAGGCAACATTGCTTTGGAGAAAGAATTGGATGAGAAATAGTTTTGTCAGATCTTATCTCCACTACAAGCTAATCTTCTCTAGCTGTCATTTGATTTCAAAAAGGAACTCATCCCATGGCAGTCAATTGCATATTAGTTTTGCAGATGTTCAGAGTGGTCTTTTTATAACACTTACAAGAATCAGCCACCCTTGGTTATGTAGAAAATACACACTTTAATACACTGACTGTCTCTACCAATGTGTACGTAATAGCTTTGTTGCATTAATGTGCTTGCTTTCTTTTTTTTTTTTTTTTAAATTTATTTACTCTGTTTGGCTGGTTGAAGCAATTTACTCTCCTTGGGAAGACATTTGTCTCTCAAGAGGAACACAACAGAGATGTTTATAGTGAGGCTATAAAAGCAGGGAGGAAGGATAAGCAGTAACCAAGACTATCACATCCAATTAAAATCGCTGGTATGACAACAGGAGAATATAATTAAGTATGATAGCAATTTAAGAAAGCAGAACAAAGAATAGCCAACACAAATTGAAGAAGAAAAGAATTATTACATCTTTAAAGATCATGGGAGGTCAGCCCCTCAGTTATTTGCTTTAGTTCAGAAAACAGCATACCCAGCAAGATCCCAAAGAAGAGGGTGTCAATTACTGAGTCATTGAAAGCCATGTAGAGAAACAGAAAGCAATTACAGGAAAGCATAACCAAACAGTTGTTTGCACAACAGCAAATATTATGAGATTCTCATAAAGTACATAATGCATCTTCTACTCAGTACTTAATCACTAAAGCTCCCCTTCTTTTCTCTCAAGCACACTGGCAGTTTAACTGCTGCTTTCAATACAAAATACTGGTCAGAGATTACACACAGTGTGGGGTTTCTTTCTTATCTTATTATAGTCCAAGATGAAGAATTTTACTGTATAGCTACACAAAGTCTGAAAGTGTAAATATTTGTACTGACAGCAAGCCACAGATTAATTATAGTCATATGGCCCTGAATACACCACTAAAATGAATGTTATGAGCATGTCTTATCAAAATACGAAGTTTTGAATTTACAAAAAAGTAATATGCTACAACTTTTGCTGTTGTTGCTAGAGAGGTAGACCGGGTATGTATCTCACAATTATGCCACATCCTGACATAGGACAGAAACCATCATTATGTGAATATCTGTCTGTTTAGGTCACACCACTAAACACCATACAGCCAGAATGAAGAAAATACTGAAAGAATTTAAATGCAGAGATAAGCTGTGACTTTCTCATGCTGTAAATCACACAAGTGCTCTAGTTCACATTGCCTTTGCACATACACTTCAGTCAGTGCCTCCTTTGCCACCAACACCCCATTAAGGGTATAAAAGCCTAGAGAACCATGGTACAATTCATAAGGCATATTGGTATCACCAGACTTGTAACATCAGTCAGGATTTTGCCTGACTTTTCACAAATGAGGCATGGCTGATTGAAAGATGGGCATGTCTGTATGCTGCTTCTCCTAAGCTCCTGTTATCAGCAACCCTAATCAAAACCCAAAACCTACATAGCCAACACAAATGTACCAGCTGAGCTCCACGCGACTGATACTGAGTCTTACCTTTCAGTAACAGCAAGGCACAGCCTTAGTTCTAGACCTCATATCAGTGCAAAGAACCTGCAGACAGCCCCCAGCTCCTGTTCTTCTAACTGCAGACCCTCTGTGTCGGGATAGATTTCCCAAAACCTTCTTGCTTCAGTTTAGATACCAAAATAACTGACCTTGGCTACAGCGAGCATTGCATTCTGTCCCAAGAACTCAACATTATGTTGCAAAACTGAATTTTACTGCTCCTGAAAACACACAAATAGAAAAGATTGCTTCAGGCTTCAGTTTCAGTAATGATGCAAATGATTCATATCCCTTTGAAGCTGACTTATTTTACCAGTGAGGCATTTTTCTTTCATTGTTTTGTAACTACAATGTTTTATCTTTGAACTTTAACCTTATGGTAAGCAAGTGCATGTAAAATCTAAGCCAACATCACTCTATTCATAGGAGAAATCCCACTCATTTTCTCATCCAGTCATTCAGCCATCAGCTGGATGGCTTGTATTCAAGGATGAAAGACCATAAAAAGGCAAGGAATTGGAGTACACAGTAAACCAAGAATTTTCTCAGATTTTCACTGAAAGGTAAAATCTAAAATCCTCCAAAACCACTTCTTGCAGGCTAAAAAAAAAAGTCAGGGACACCACTTAAAGGATGGTTCAAGTGGTTCAACATTCTGAACATATTTTCTGCACATCCCTTTACTAGAGATGTGGAAGATCCTATGAAATAAAAAAAATCCTTTAAGACTGTATTTCAATTTGCAGATATAAATTCTAAGCTTTTAAATGCTGGAGAAAGAAAAAAACGACAAATTTTTCAACATTGTAATTATCAGCAACAACTAATTACAGTGGAATACGCTGAATAAGATTTATTCCTCCACAAACAATGGTGTAGAGAATGGACTCAAAACAGGCAAGCATGCTTTCCAGGAGAGTTCAGGTCTAAAAGCTCAAACACTAAGGTGAGAAAGATGACCTCAAAGATGAGAGCATTCGGCTTACTTGCAGAAAAATAAAGGAGCAAACAGTCCCTGACTGAAAAATCTGATTTGGGCCTCTACAGACTATCACTCCTAGATAAAACCCAATCAACATACAAACTTGTGATAAAATTATAGGAAAAGGAAATAAAAATAGCAGTAGGTTCATACGTCTGCTGCCGATTCTTCACTTTCATCACTGGCCTCTAAAAGAGAACTGCCTGACCAACTCTTGCCTTTAGAGAATTCAGACTTGTGTTTATGTAAATAGGATTGTTTAAAAATTCCCAGAGATCATGAATAAACTTTCACAAAGACAATACTCAAAATCTCTGAAGCAAATTACGCCACATATCTGATGCATCACAAACATCATGCATCAATCTATGTGAATTATTATTTTTATTACTGTTAGGGAAACTACCCACCAGATACCACATTCAGCAGGGCACAGAAAACTATGATGTACTTATACATGTGAAAAACCACCAAGTCACTCCTCAGCCTAACTGGAAATCCAACAGGCTTCTTATGAAACCTAGGTATTCTTCCAGTCCATCACTGGATCAATTCAACTGCTGAATTCAACTGAGCAAATCCTTGCTTGTCCAATCTCTGTTTTACTTTGGCAAGAAGAAACTGTTTGGGTAGCTGAGTTCATTTGAAAACGTAAAACTCTGGGTTTTGGGGGCAGATGGATTTGCTTTTATCATTGCAGTAAATGTTTGTACGTGCACAAAAGAATGTCAAATTTAGCTCATATCCACTGTACACAGGTATGCAGACACACACACAACAGAAGGGAATCCAGCCTTCCTAAATCCAAATCTGATGCCTTTTCCTGAACATACTTGGGACTGGCAGGCTACGGCACACACAGAAAAGCAAACCAGCCACTTTGGACTTCAGTAAAGCTTTCAATACTGTCTCTCATGGGATCCTGGACAAAATGTGCAGCACTCAGCTGGATAAACACATCATGTGATGGGTGAGCAACTGGCCCATGGGTCAGGCACAAAAGGTCACAGTGATGTCAGACTGGTGATCTGTCACTAGTGGGCTTACACAGGGATCCATCTCAGGCCCTGGAGTCCTCAACATCTTCATGAATGACTTTGATGCAGCACTGGAAGGAATACTAAGTTCACAGATGACACAAACCTGGGAGGAGCTGTTGGCACCCTCAAAGGCAGGGAGGTCCAGCAGAGAGACCTTGATGAATTAGAAGACTGGGGAATCACCAAACATGTGAAGTTCAGTAAGGGAAAGTGCCAGATTCTGGACCTGGGATGGGACAACCATGGATGTACAGACAGACTGGGGAATGAGATGCTGGAAGGCAGCACAATGGAAAGGGACCTGGGGATCCTGGTTGATGGCAAGTTGAATGTGAGTCAGCAAGGCCCTGGCAGCCAGGAGGGGAAAGTGTGTCTTGGGGGGCATCAGGCACAGCATGGCCAGCTGAGCAAGGGAGAAGCAGAAGAAAGCATGAAGCTGTTCAACAGCATCCAAAGGAGGGCTATGGACATCACGAAGGGCTTGAGGGGAATCATACAAGGAGTGGCTGAGGTCACGTGGTTCAGCCTGGAGGAGAAGAGACTGAGGGGAGATCTCACTGCAGTTACAACTTCCTTGTGAGGGAAAGAGGAGGGGCAGACATTGATCTTGTCACTGTGGTGCCCAGTGACAGGACCTGAGGAAATGGCCTGAAGCTGTGTCAGGGGAGGTCTAGATTGGATATTAGGAAAAGGTTCTGCACCCAGAGGGTGGTTGGGCACTGGAACAGGCTCCCCAAGGAAGTGGTCACAGCACCAAGCCTGAAAGAGTTCAAGAAGCAATGGACAACATGCTTGGGCACATGGTGTGACTTGGCATGTCCTAGGCAGGACCAGGAGCTGGTCTTGATAATCCTTAGGGGGTCCCTTCCAGATCACCAGATTCTGTGATTCTGTGGATTTGATATTTGTCTGGAGTCTTCTGTCTCTCCCTGCTATGTATGTTTTCTGTCCATACCTGACCAAAAATCATTGCCAACTGATCCCACTGGAAACATCTGAATTTTTACTGGTTTCAGTGGTAGTGGCATGCAGGTGGAGCAGTTTCTTAACTCCTATTTTCAACTTCATTCACTTCACCTCATATCTGCATATCATGCTTTTGACTACAGACAAGACCACTTCCCTTATTAATAAAAAGGAATAGATAAACAAAAGAGCTAATTTTTGTCCTAGCCTTCTTTAAGACATACGTAAAATAAAAAGAGCAAAGCATCACAAAATAAGATTTAAAATAAAAGGCGGGAGGAGAAAATATTAAGTTTCCATGAACTTTGGTCATAAAAACGCTGAATAAATCTTTTGGAGAAGTTGAATAAATTTTCTTGATTCTCAGTAAATAAGCTGCTTAAAGAAATAAGTCTGGTTAGAGTACTATGTAACACTAAAGCCCTGTCTTTAGATCAAAATGATGAATAACTTGCTTCATGATCAGACCTAATACCTGACAAAACAAGAACTATGTCAGCACAAGAAAAAAAACCCTGTATTTTTTCAAATAATTACATTTAAAATGAACTGTTGTTTTCAACAGAGAGACAAAAATCAAGCATAATAAAAATAAGGTCATTTGCTATCAGGAATAATCTTGTTTCACAGAATAAATGTTACTTCTCATTCTATGCACAGTCACCATTAGTAAAAGCCTGTTGAAGGTTCAATTACATGAGGCAATTTAAATTACATTTGCTCCCTAAACACTCTCTTTTCTTTCTTTTCCAGTTGCCCACTACATGGCAAGAACTCTTCAGTACTTAATTTATAGGCTTCATTCTTTTTTCCCTCTATATTTTAACATTTCATTTATAAAGAGTTATTTTACACATGAAAGTAGCAGTGTAGCTTCTTTTCATCCAAGGTAAACTTATTTTAGGACTCTTCCACATTAGGCTGGGATAGAAATAAAGGAAAATTATTTTCAAAATCATGTGTAGTAGATTATAGTAATGCTGAAAGCTACATGATTTTAATTTTCTTTGAAAATAAATATAGGCAAATAAAACAGCAGCTATATAAGTTTGTACAATAAAAATGTCTGCATACACACAGGCCAACATACAGCACTTATTTGCTCCAACTCTCTGATTTGGCAGCAGCTAGTTTTGTTGAACATGCCTTTTCAATAATTATAACCCAGTTCTATCATGCAGATGAGTTTAACTTTAAATTTTTAACAGTAAACATTTTCAATATCTCTAGGATGCTTGACATCTGGACACGATGACGTTCAGTGACTTCAAGTTTGTTGCATAGTGGAGCCTTTAGAATAAGAAAGAGCTGCTGTTTTCCTGGACACCAACCATGCAGTGCACAGTGAGTTGAAGAGCAGCACTTTCCAGTCAGGGAAGTGTCAGTGCTCACTGCATTGACTGCCAAGCCTCAAACAGCTTTGTTGGCTTATGCACATTGCCAGTGCTCTGAAAAATTTGCTAAATAAACTTCTGAATCTCACTGCCACAGCTAAAATGTGTTCTTACCTCTCTCTGCAAGAGGCCACTAACCCCTGCAACAGAACCTGGAGAAGGGGCCGTGCATGGGGCAGGAAGATCCACAGTCACATCTGCTGAGGTTGCTGGGCTAGTAATCACTCCTTTGAGGCAGGGTGGAGGCAGCAGCATCTTCAGCTGCCTCCATCCTCCCTCTAAGGATCCAAGCCCTTCCAGAGCTTGCCTGTCAAACCTCCAGCAAAATCCCTAGCTGATAATAGGGCTCTTTCACATATGGCTTACTGATTTTCAATGTGTGAAGTTCTTCTCTATGACTAAATGAATGAATCAGCTGCATTGTCCGTCCTTTGTAGGCCCGTTATCAGCTCCTGAAGTCATGACACAGGAGAACACATTCACATTTCTGCACTCAAGTGATAAGGTAGCTTCCTCAGCCAAACAAAAAACAACCTCAAAGCAGAGATGTACTGACAGCATTTTGTCCCATTGGAGGACATCTGGCTCGTGTCCTACAGCATTGCCTCCCAAAGGTTTGCTTCTCAAACTTGCTTTGTTATCTCCAGAACCTCTGCTGCTTCCTGACTTTGCTGGCCTGATCCTGCTCCTACCCAGCCTTTTCACACTCGACGTTTGAAGCCCTTGATTTTTGTTGTCATGATTTAAAGACATCTTTTTGGTCCTTCTTCCGGCTTTTCCTATCCATCATGTTCATCACATATCAGAAGAACATGTGCAAAAATAATCCCCACCCCAAAATATATAGCAAGAAAGTGACACAAAGCTCACATCCGTCTCCAGTGCTGTCAGACAGCATAGCAAATTTTGTGCAAGATGGTTGGATATTTAGTAATCACAAAAGACTCAGTGGGAATATTATGCTTCACCTATGGGATCTGGGCAACTATTTGAGAGTAGAGAAAAACTGCACCAGAAAAATAACCTGAACAAGTCACCAGTATATTACTGGCAAAGTACTTTCCCAGATGCTGCCACAAACTCATCTGTGGTGAGCTGCCAGTCTCTGCTGGCTCCATACATCTGCACTCCTCAGCCCCAGTGAATTTCACTTGTTCAGCAGAATTTTTTTCCTTCTCCTCTTCCATCCCCAGCTCAAAGCAACAAAGGACATTTGGGAATATGGCTGGTCCCTCCCTCTCACTTGACATTATTCCTTTAGCCAGTAAGGAGAAATGCTGTGATACTTGCTCCCAAATCTTCCTGCCCTTCCATGCTGTATGGAGGGCAAATTAATACATAATGTTTAAAGAGAAGGTAGGCTTTTATTTCCACAGCCAGAAAGTGTATTTACTTCCTAATCTCCATTTTATTGAGTGTGTAAGTACAGATCTCATCTCTGCAAGCTTTAGAGATAGAAAAGCTGCAGAGAAAGGAGTTTCTACCACAAAAAGCAATACTGCTTTAAAAAAAAAAAAAAAAAGAGAATAAAAAGATTTCAAATGCAGAATTTCAAAGAGTCTGAACAAAGAAAAATTCTACACAAGCAAACTCCAGTTTGCAGACTGCTTATTTACACAGGCCAGTGTCTGACTATTTATCCTGGAATAGTTGTTACTTGCATAGTAATCAAGACCACACTTAATACAGCTGTTGCAGAGTGAATGAACCCTCTTCTCAGCTAAACAATGACAGGGTTCAGCCAGAGCAGTCATCTAAGAAGGGACCAAGCAGGAGATATTATGTGAGGTCTGGGGAGAGGAGCAGGCAGCTGAATCCAGCGAGGCAGCCAAAAGCTTCTACTGGGCAGAAAAAACCCCAAGAGCTTTTCTACATATGCAGTTTTTTCTTCATAAGGATTAAATGCTAAATCCACTAGGTTACACTGAATTTACCAGCTAAACTGATCATGCACAAGGCACAGGCTTTGCTTTGGAATCAGCATGTCCATTAAATTGTTTAGGAATATCTTAGCCCGCTGGCAGCCCATAGGCTTTATAATTTCTTTGCCCATACAGTACACCTGCTGATGTGACTCAAAATAGCAGTTTTTAATATTCATTGGAAAAGCAACCCCATCAAACTTCTCCTCGTGCAAAGATTTTGTGTTGGAGCTCAGTTGTTTAGTTCATTCCCTGTCACCAACAGAAATAATAGCAATAATCACACCTCTATTTGAGTAACTCTTTCTATTAGGAGGCTCCTGCTGTCAGTTTACCAGTTATCTATCATGCTCCAAATAAATACTGGCATCTGGCCTAACACCTGTAACGTGGAGCTGAGAGTCTCTCTTTGAACCACACTTGGAGAAGAAGATAATGAGCTTTCCTGAACTGACTCCAGGAAAGGAGACACATTGGGAGCCTCTTG
Organism: Rhipidura dahli; assembly: GCA_013399225.1. Lineage (NCBI taxonomy): Eukaryota > Metazoa > Chordata > Aves > Passeriformes > Rhipiduridae > Rhipidura > Rhipidura dahli. The sequence continues at coordinate 595,656 of VXAC01002191.1, forward strand.
TTTTTCAGGAATTCTTTGGTGTTTGGTATTGGAATTTTTTTGGACAGAGGGGGATTGTGGATTTGGTTTAGTTGTTTTTTTTTAACTGTCTTTTAATTTTTGGGGTCTTGAATGGCCAATGACAAAGTAAGAACTCTAAAGTAAATTGTTTACTTCCTTGACAACACACATACGGTAACTTCAAAAGATGACAACAACTTTGTTACTATACCCAAGTGTGTAAAAATAAACTATAAAGTGTATCTTTATTTAAAAAGAGTGTTTCTCTGTAATATCAATGCAGGAATTTTGTTTTGCTGAGTTACTGTAGTAAGAGCCCCCAGCCATGTGGCTTTCAAGTTGCAATGTGAAACACCTTATAATGCCTCCTACCAAAAAGCAGAACACTTGTGACTTGGGTAATGAAAACACTGAAGAACAATCTAAACATGTCCACAAATTTTTTAAACCTTATGAAGCACTACAGACACTTGGATAGAGCAGAAGACCCTCATTACTCAGAATTAGCAAGCTTCAAGTGTGTAATGAGGACAGTGAACCACCCAGCCAAAAAAAAAAAGAAAACCAAACCCAAAAAAAAGGGCAAATAAAATTCTCAAAAAGAAACCAAGAAAGCTCTCTTCTAGTTAATATTCCTAAAAGGCATTCACTCAAGATTGGATATGCAGAAATAGTTTTTAAGCTTCAATTTCTGAAGACCAAGGCAACAGCATAGTATAGAAGAAAAGTAACGCAAGTCAGAAACATTCAAAGAGAAATTACTGAAGAGAGAAAGTGTATTTCTATGGAACAGAACAGAGACTTTTAAGCATTGGTTGACGATAAAGAGTATACACACAGGTAAAAATCACATGTGAAATGACACAGGGTTGTGTAAAAAGAAACAGACCACTCATTTGAAAAGGTTGTACAACACATAGTCAAATGCCATGTACAGGTCTTCTGTCTCTAAATCCCAAAGAATCTTTTGAAAACCTGCTCCATATTGCTTAAAAACATGACTTTAGTCTATCATCTCAAATTCTTCATGCAAATCAAATCTTTCATATATTCTATTGACTTACTCAGTGGCACATAAGAAAACATTATCAACATGATTTTATATAAAAAAAAAAATTCAATTAGGTAAACACATTTTATCCACAAATACATATATATATATAAGTAAGAGTAATAAAAATTTCAGTTGTAAATATTTCAGTATTTCAGGGGTCACAATGGCAATACAGTACCTTTGAGCTTCAAATAGAAGCCTGAAGGGTAATCCTTGTGCATATTTCCTAAATGCTCTTGCTCATGCAGGATGCGGTTTTACTTATTCTTTCTTTAAAGGCACATGCACATTTAGGAACATGAATAAACACCCCTGCATGCTGATCTTTGAACAGAGAATATTTAAACTTTTACTTGGAGGGGCTGGGTGGTTTTGGTTACCATTAGGAAGTCAAATAAACTCAAATCTTTTGACATACCACTGTGGTCTTGGTCAGCAAAACAAGAAGATAACATCTTGTTAAAACACATACCTCTGTCAGGAAGGATTTGGCTGTGGAAGGGTTCATGATGAGAATAGCTCGTCTCAAGGTATCCCGATAGCGGTTCAGTTCTTCTATTCTCATGGAGGCAAAGAGCCCCGTGATCATTTTATTGATGTTGTTTTCCACCTTCTGTAATGCTACATCCATTCCCTGTTGAGATACTTTGTCTAAAAGTTCTTGTATTCCACGGATATCTAGAAAAATCAGAAGACAAACAAGATGTTAATTAGTAAGTTGAAAAAAAGACACAAGTAATGCTTCAATTTATCTCACAGAAATATTTTGTCAGGTACGCCCCTGCAGGCTTTCCTTAATATTCGTTAAACCTTTTCCTCAGCCATGCTCGTGGCATTTCTTAAAGTACTGAAACAGGAGAAACAGTGGCCACACAACAGTTACAGTCCAAAACAGTCATTAGAAAACAAACCTACAGATACTTTTGGAAATTTTCCTAACTTGGCCATTCAAACACCACACTTCCTCCTAATCTTTCTTAAAGGACTTTCACACTAAAATCCATATAGAGCAGTGAGTCCATGGTGACCAACACACACAATTCTTCCCTCAAGCAGGATTTGTCAGAGGGCAACTGAGGATGAGAAAGGCAGGAAGCAGTGTGTTTTCTCTTGTCAAACTCAAAACTGTGTTATCCATGCTATCCATGCTTAATGTATCTAAGTGAAGCTTGGGCTGTTCACTCATCAGAAAGTCTCAATGTTGTTCTAAATGTCACAACTATTGATTTCCTTCAAAAACAAAACAAAAGCCAGATGTATAGTTGTTGCAATTATACTGCCTGCTCTCATCTGATACCATGGGCTGATTTTAGTAAATTTTCCACAGCAAAGTACTCCTATAGAGCTTTCTAGCTCCCTCTGAATAAACCCCTCTTTAAGAACAACTTAGAAAGGAAAAAGTGACCAGCAAAATGTTGACTGAGTTCACTACCTGGCTTGGAATATCTTTATAGTCTACCAAACTGAAATATCTGTGTACTCTTCACATTGTTATGCTGCCTCTAGCTGGTCCAAGGCTTTGGAAGGGCTTTTTCCAGTACTGAATTCTATAGTGCTGCATTGCTGGATATCTTCTTCTTGCCTAGGTAACTCATGGCTAGGATGCTGCAGGCCAGCAGAGGCAGGGCAGAGTTCTGATCCACTGCTAGAGATGCCTGGGAGCTCTGTTTAGGCAAAGAGCAACAGGCTGTGCTGAAGGTAGAGGAACAGTGCACTCTGAGCCAGGATATTAACTATTTATTTCCCTCATGGAGGAAAAAACAAAGTAAGTGTGCAAACTATATCCAAGCTCAGATGAACAGCACCTGGCCCCTCCTGCATGCTGCTTTTTGTCCTGGCTAGAAGAGGGGAGAGGCAAGGTAGATCCAACCAATGGGGAGAGAACAGGGGTGGAACCCAGCAAAGAGAACCAGCTACAAAACAGAGATACCCGAGAACCCCTGGATCTGATGCACAGTAAACTAACCACATGAATATGCATCAGAGAACCAGGAGAAGGGCCCAGAAGTGGGGGAAGAGATTCTGTGGGGGCTACACCTACTGGGAGGTGGTTTAAATTATGGCTCTGCCTTCAGCATCTGGGTGGAAATCCACCCCCTGGCTCCCACTCGGTTCGCCAGTGGGCTGGCTCACCACAACAGAACTCCACAAGGATGCTTGACTTCTTCCTTCCCTTTGCTCTTTTGAATGGTTTTCTCTAAAACCCCAGACTTTACGCTTAAAAATTAAAATCATTCAATGACTTCATAAGTCAGATCAGGGCCTTCTGGACCTCAGGAAAATTCCTTCAGCCTCACTGAGCCCTCCCTATCTGACCCCCACTCCCTACCGCAGATTCTCAACCTGTGTTCAGGAGCTAAGCCACCAGTCCCCTAAAGTGACTCTTCCCTCCAGCAGTCACCCTGACCTGCTGTCCCAGAGGACACTCAGCAGGACATCCTTCCTTCCCTATTGGCATGCAAACCTCCCACACGCTCATCTGCTCTCAGTAAGGGGGAAAAGAAACAAGAGTCAACACAACAGACACAAGCTGAAACACACACTATGTGAAAAGAAAAAGGAAAAGAAAGGAAACCAGTTACCCTACATAAATGGGAATTTCTGAAGAAACATTTCTTGAAAAAATAAAAGTTCCTCAGGCTTAGCAAGACATTAGTGGCTAAAATTATCAGAAAATATTTCTCCTATTAGAATACTAAATCTGGTCTCTCCTAGATGAGTAGTCTTAGATGATGAGCAGTTCCTGCTTTGTTTCCTTCCTAGACCATTGGTGCTGTATCAGTTTCATGTCTCAATCACTCATTTTCCAGGGGAATGGTCATTCCTGAAGGAACAGGATTTCTGCATTTCTTCATGAGACATCTTACAGTTGAGGAAGCTTCCAATTAGACTTTCACAATGGCTTGGCTACTCAGACCTTTCATCCTGACCTATCGATTTCCCCTGCTCCTAGCCCTTCTTATGGGGTGGTGGCACAAACAGTAGGATTAGAAAAACAAGGTTCAATCTGTACAGAAGAAAAAAATGCTCTGCCTGCAACACCAGCAGAGATCAGCTAACTAAAGAATATTAGAGACAGCCATCCTCCTCCAGCACCAGTTTAATGAGATGCTACAAATTATGAAGAAACAGCCATGGAATAGCTTATATACAGCTGTTTGATTAAACAGTACACAAGAATAACTCAACAGGGTTAGTCCTGGAAGTCTATCACAGCCAGCAAGCTGGGTGTCTTGTCTAGAGCTCCAAAATACCGTGAACTGGAAATAAATGGTATTTTAGGCATTTAGGTTATTTTAGACATTTATCACCAAAACCTCATTCTCCAGACACTGCCAAAATATCAGCATTACTAAACACTTGTAGGATAGTTTAACCATGAATAAAATACATGCATACACTAAAAGTAAAGTTCCATAAGAGAGTCAGATACTAATTACAGCTCCTATTTAATATCTAAATCAGGAAAATTAGATTCAATCTAATCAGAGATGTTAGAATTTTTTTGGCACGTTAAATACCAACAAGATTATTTGATGTGCTACAAATATGCTTAGTTTTATGCAAATGATAAAATAACTTCTTTCTGCTTTAACCCTTTCATTCTAAAGTTCCCGAGGCTCATACACTTTGAGGATTGCTCAGGATCCAGACTAATTAAATCATATAATGAGTAAAACTGACTGGTTGAAATCAAAACCATTGAAGCACAAGGAACACTTGCAGATGGGATCTAAATATGCTATCAAAATGTCAGGAAGAAAACTTACTTAGTCTATGAAAGCCTTTTCAAATACTTAAATTCTATTTCATAAATCCATATATTTTCTGACACCAGAAAATGATAAGCAGGAACCACAAAACAAAATTTTATTTGTCCTTATTCAGAACAAGAACATAATTTCCCTTGACCTGAATTTATAAACACACTGGGGTTATTGACTGCATAATCTGTGTTGACCCAGAAGACAAATTATAGGATCAAACGTCTTCCTTTGCCATGAAGATCTGCATATAAACAATGAAGCAATTATACTGATTCTTCACTAAATGATGGGACAAAAGGGACAGAGATCCAATATTATTCTCTACATTTATGAGGTGACCAGGCCAACCATATTGGCATTTGTGTGATATGCTTTTAGGAAAACACCACCATTCTAATGGAAAATGTACCAAAACAAGATTTGTACTTCTTTGTTATTTGTACTTCTTTGTTACTTCTGTCTTTGGCATTGGTACAACACAAAGATACAGGCAGGAAATAGACAGTGGTTATACCTCAGCTTGCCCAGTAGCAGAATGGAGCTATTGGTGGTGCTCACCTGATGCTGTGAAACAGCAGAAAGCATATAAAAACACCCTACAATTTAAATGCTATTTAAATCATGGTGGTACTTCCAATATTTCAGCAGCAAGTCACTAGCAATGATCATATTCAAAGAGCAAGCCAAAGAACAGATGCTGCCACTGAATGGGCAGCATTATCTTTCCTGCATGGATTGTCTGAAAGTGGCACATATCCACACTGAACTGTGGAATCATCTTTTTAATAGATAAACTCCTTCTGCAGAAAAATCTGGCAAGCAACCTGTGGCACAGATGGCTTTGCTGAGGAGACACAAGACTGTTCATGTCTGGAACACAGGTGTTTCTTGCCCTGAATTTGCTAGCCAACCTGTTGCCCAGCCAGAAGTCACATTTCTACTTTCTATTTAAGTCAGATGAGTCATAGTCATAGCCAGAAATTCAGAAGAGTTTTCCCATTATCCCCAGTATAAATTATCCTCCTTAGTGATCAAAGCCAAAGTTAGCACATGGAGACAGATCAATGCAAAAGCCAAACTTGCTGTCTCCTCTACCAGCTCAGTGCCACTATTATTTAGTACTGTGTTTCCTGTTTTTTCAGTGGACAGGCATCACCCCCAGTCTTGTGTGCACAAGAACAGGGTACCCCTCTGTAGTCAGCATCACCTACAGGGTTGAACCAGACTGGAAATTAACATGAAACATTACAAAACGTTCTCCTTATAACCAAAACTGTGCTCAATTTAGGAGACTGCGAAGCTGGCTTGGAAACACTAAAAACAAAGCAAAATTTTCAAGGCCTCCCTTGGCAAACATAACCATTCCACAAGGCAGAGATCTACAGGGAGGTCTTATGGTCTGCACTGCTGGTGTAGAGCAGGTCCAGCACTGGGCACACCAGCCAGGCTGCAGCCACAGCTGAGGCGCGTACGCAGAGCATCCTGCAGAGGTGAGCTCAAGGCCCAGAGCCTCGGAGGCTCTGCAGATCTGGCTGACATATTCAAATGCAGGTACTCAGTGTAACACTGCCCCAGTTGAGATGTGAATTCAGGTGACAGCTTCACCGAACTTGTCATTGCTGTGTCAGCTACCGTGGATTCCGACTTAAGGAACAATTTAGGAAATGAAGCACAAACTCACACCCCATCTTTTCACTGAACAATCTCTTTGATACCGAAGAAAGCACAAGAAACAGGTAAATATCTTAAATACAGAGCGTGCTCAGAGAAGAGCAAAGTGCCCTTCACAGACTACAGGTCTAAAACTTGAATGACCAGCCTGGCAGGGACACTCAGACCCCACCTACATAAACAGTAAGAACCATTCAATGGAAAGCTCACGCACATGGTGTAACTTTTGGAGCTGTCCAGAGCAGGGCCAGGAATGGGACTTTAATGAGCCTTGGGGGTGCTTTCCAACTCTGGACATTATATGATCCTCGAACAAGTTTTTTTTTAATGGTGGGACCAGATCTCATCTCAA